>VZQC01014759.1:1044890-1124656 GCA_009823505.1 Rhizomys pruinosus | reverse complement strand
ATTTTTTTTTTTTTTAATGCATATGAGTGTACTGTCTGCATGTAGGTTGGTGTACCAGGGTTGTGTAATGCTGTGGAGGTCAGAAGAGGGTGTTGGATTCCCCTGGAACATGAGCTAAAGAAGGTTCTTAGCCACCATATGGGTGTTGGGAGTCTAACCTTAGGGTCCTCTGCAAGAGCAGTTGGCACTCCCAACTGCTGAGCCATCTCTCCAGCCCTAGAGATGACTCTTAAGAGCACTGGTTGTTCTTGTGTTAAGAGCCCAATTTGGTTTCCAGCACCCTCTTCTGGCCTTTTCAGGAATTGCACACACCTGGTAAACTTGCATGTAGGCAAAATATACACATAAAGAAAAATAAATCAGGGGCTGGAGAGATGGCCTAGAGGTTAAGAGCGCCGACCGCTCTTGCAGAGGACCCGGGTTCGATCCCCAGTACCCACATGGCGGCCGAGAACCATCTGAAACTCCAATTCCAGGAGAACTCCAGTTCCAGGGGAATCCGACACCCTCTTCTGACCTCCACGGCATTGCACAACACGGGTGCACAGACCTACATGCAGACAGTACATTGATACACATACAGAAATAAATAAAAAAAAAAAGAGAGAAAAAGAAATCAGTAAATTTTTTTTTTTTTTAATTAAAATCATAGTGGCACACACTGTTAATTGGGAGGCAGAGGCAGGTGGATCTCTGTGAGTTCAAGACCACCCTGGTCTACATAGTGAGTTACAACCCAGCTGGGGCTACAGGGAGACCCTGTCTCAAAAATACCAAAAATAATAATAGGTATAGTATTAATAAATAACTTTTTTTATAGAAGGGGAGGGATCAGGGGCCATAGCTCACAGGTAAAAGTGCTTGCTATGTTTACTGAAAACCTGAGTTAAGATTCCATGAATCGCTGGGTGTAGTGTTGCGTGCCTTTAATCCTAGCACTCAGGAGGCAGAGGCAGGTAGATCTCTGTAAGTTCAAGGCCAGCCTGGTCTACAGAGTGAGCTCCAGACCAGCTGGGGCTATAGGAAGACCCTCTGTCAAAAAGATCAGAAAAGTAAAAGAAGGTAGAGACAGGAGAACCTTTTGAACAGCTGGCCTGAGTAAACAGAGAAGTGCAAGAAACCACAAGAAAGGCAAAAACAGCCCCCACAAGTCCTGTGACCTGTCATGATACACACACACACACACACACACACACACACACACACAGTAGCTTTTAAAAGTGTGTTTATATTTTAATGTTATGCCTGCATGTATAAAAGTGCACCCATGCCCGTGGAGGTTAGAAAACGGTTGTCGCCTCCCATGTGGGTACTGGGATTCAAACCCAGACTTCTGCAGTAGCAGCCAGTGCCCAGTGCTCTTAACTGCTGAGCCATCTCTCCAGACCCAAAGACTCTAAAGTGTAGTGTGTGTGTGTGTGTGTGTGTGTGTGTGTGTGTGTGTGTGATGGCGAGGCATGTACATGGAGATGAGAGGACAATTTGTGACTATCAGTTCTCCCAACATATTCATCCCAGGATTTTTTGGGGGGCAGGGGTCCTTTTGAGACAGGGTTACCCTATAGTCCTGGCTGGCCTTGAACTCACAGATCTGCCTGCCTCTGTCTCCTGAGTGCTGGGACTAAAAGGCATTTGTCACCACTCTCGACTGGTCCCAAGAATTTAACCCAGGTTGTCATGCTTAGTGACAAGCATCTTTATCTGCTGCAGCATCTCGCTGGCCTATGTTATAGACCATTTAAATAAGTAAGACTTTGTACATCATTAAAACTCTAGAATTTGTTCTCTTTGTTTTTTGGTTATATAAGACTATCAGCCGGGTGTGGTGGCACACGCCTTTAATCCTAGCACTTGGGAGGCAGAGGCAGGCAGATCTTTGTGAGTTCAAGGCCAGCCTGGTCTACAGGGTGAGTTCCAGGACAGCTGGGACTACAGAGAGACCCTGTCTCGAAAAGACGGAAGAAAAAAAAGAAAAAAAAAAAAAGACTATCATTGATCTAAAAGATCAGCTATTGGGACTGGAGAGATGGTTTAGTATGTAAGAGCATATGTTGCACAAGAATGAAGACCCAAGTTCAGATCCCAATACTCACATAAAAAGGCAACTGTGGGCTGGAGAGATGGCCTAGTGGTTAAGAGCACCGACTGCACTTGCAAAGGACCCAGGTTCGATCCCCAGGACCCACATGGCGGCTGAGAACCGTCTTTAACTCCAGTTCCAGGGGAATCCGACACCCTCTCTGACCTCTGTGGCATTGCACGACACGGGTGCACAAACCTACATGCAGACAGTACATTCATACACATAAAAAATAAATAAATTTTTTTTTAATTTTTTTTTTTTTTTTATTTCGGTATGTGTATGAATGTACTGTCTGCATGCAAGTTTGTGCACCTGTGTCGTTGCAATTTGCCGCGGATGTCAGAAGAGGGTCTGAATATGCCCTGGAACTGGGTTCTCCTGGAATTGGAGTAGATCGGTTCTCAGGCCGCCATGTGGCGTGCGGGGACATCCGAACCCGGCGCTTCTGCAAGATCGGTCGGCGCTCTTAACCGCTAGGCCATCTCTCCAGCCCCCCAAAAAAATAAGTAAATTTTTTTAAAGCCAAAGCAAAAAACAGTCTAGAGCAATGGCTCAGCAGTTAAGAGCAAGCACTGACTGTTCTTGCAAGGACCAGAGTTTGATTCCCAGCACCCACCTGGCAGCTAACAACTGTTTGTAACTCCAATTGCAGGGGATCCAGCACCCTTTGTGACCATTGCATTACATGGATACACTTAACGCATGCAGGCAATACACTCATACACATAAAATAAAAGTCAAATATATTTGGCTGGAAAGTTCGCTCAGTGGTCAACAGCACTGGCTGCTCTTGCAGAAGACCCAAGTTCAATTCCCAGTACCCACATGGTAGCAACAACTGTCTGTAACTCCAGTTCTAGGGGATCTAACTCTCTTGGACACATGTAGACAATAAATTCATACATATTAAAAAAATTTTTTTTTTTTTGAGACAAGGTCTCCCCTATAGCCCCAGCTGGCCTGGAACTCACTATGTAGACCAGACTGGCCTGGAACTCACAGAGATCTGGCTGACTCTGCCTCCTGAGTGCTAAGATTAAAGGTGCCACCACACCCAGGTTAAAGACGGTTCTTAGCTGTCTTGTAGGTGCTGGGAATTGAACCTGGGTCCTCTGCAAGAGTAGTTGGGGCTCTTAACCACTGAGCCATCTCTCCAGCCCCATAAAATATTTTTTTAAATAAAATAATAAAATAGACCCATACAAACTCAAACCAGGTAGAAACTCAGGCCAGAAATAGGGACATGGAGCCGGGCGTGGTGGCACATGCCTTTAATCCTAGCCCTTGGGAGGCAGAGGCAGGCAGGTGGATCTTTGTGAGTTCAAGGCCAGCCTGGTCTACAGAGCGAGTTCCAGGACAGCTGGAGCTACAGGAAGACCCTGTCTGGAAAAGAAAAAAAAAAAAAAAGCAGGGACATGGATAAGAAGCCCCAAGGAACTATTGACAACTGGTCCCTTCTCAGGGAGAATTGGTCTTCTTTAAGGGAATGATCCTAGATAGGTTGACCAGGTCCCAGTGGATAGACTCACATTAAGAGACAAGTCTGATGAGGAGAATGCAGAGGTTGTATAAATATGATCAAGATATATTATATGAAATGCATAATAGACCAAAAAAAAAAAAAAAAATGCTGGGCATGCTGATACATGCCTTTAAACCCAGAGGTAGGTGGATCTCTGTGAGTTCCAGGCCAGCCTGGTCTACAAAGTGAGTTCCAGGACAGCTGGGGCTACAGGGAGAATTTCTCAAAAAGAGAAATTCACAAAAATTCAATTTGGGAGGGGTTCTTTTTGAGACAGGGTCTCCCTGTAATCCCAGCTGGCCTGGAACTCACTATGTAGACCAGCCTGGCCTGGAACTCCCAGAGATCCACCTGCCTCTGCCTCCTGAGTGCTGGGATTAAAGTCATGTGCCACCACATCCAGCCAAAATAATTTTTCAGATAATTATATCTGCATGTATTTGATTGTGAAAGTATTTCACATGCACAATTTTCTGTATAGTATATAGCCTGCTATGTATCCTGTTTGATCTGCTTGAAGTGGTTGGCAGTTTTCTATAGTAGTTGGGCACTTTTCAATTTTTCATTGTCTGAGCAGGTGTGCCCAACCTATGTCTCACATATATGCACTCCAGGAAAGCTATGACTGCAGATAATACATTTGGTTTGTGTTTGTTTGTTTTTTCAAAGTCAATATTTTATTGAAACTGCATTTCATACAAAATTACATTACAAATCAAATCTAGACCCGTGCCCCCCTCCTTCCCTCCCCCCCACAGACCAATATGTTTGTAAATGACAAAATCTGTCAATAGGTTGGACTTCCCTAAAAGCAACAGAATTAACTCCAAATTAGGGGGAAAATATCCATGGTTTTTCTTAGAGCAGCCATTTAGAGAGTATGTATGCCTGCTGTGTCCATTACAAAACTGGGCTTTTCCCACCTGTACTTTCCCAGAGGAGATGATCCCATGAAAGAGCTTTTGTCAGATTCCATTCAGCACAACCATATGTCTCCTTAAACTTTATTTTTTTATGTGTATGAATGTACTGTCTGCATGTAGGTTGGTGCACCTGTGTTGTGCAATGCCTTGGAGGTCAGAAGAGGGCGTTGGATTCCCCTAGAACTGGAGTTAAAGACGGTTCTTAGCCACCATGTGGGTGCTGGGGATCGAACCCGGGTCCTCTGCAAGAGCAGTTGGCACTCTTAACCACTGAACCATCTCTCCAGCCACTCCTTAAACATTTTTGTTGTTGTTTGTTGGGGTTTGGGGTGGTGGTGGTTGGGTGGTTGGTTGGTGGTTGGTTGGTTAATTAATTGAAACCAGATCTCAGATAGCCCAGGCGGGCCTCAAATTCGCTATGTAACCAAAGATGACCCTGAACATCTGATCCTCCTGTGCTTGGATTTTAGCCAAAAACCACTATGCCCAGTTTTATGTAGTGCTAAAGTTCAGTCCCAGAGCTTCTATGATCTAGTCAAGCACTCAACCAGCAGCATCCCCAGCCCTTCATTTTTAAGATAGGATTTTCCTATACAGTCCTAGCCTGGACTGTATAGCACTCCTCCTGCTTTTGCCTTCCAGTGCTGGGATCCTAGGCATGTACCACTGCTCCCCATAGCTCAGTAATGTTCCTCTTACTGCCTAAATAATTTGTGATGAGATCTTTCATATTTATGTAACAAAAGGCAAGACTTGTTTACAAGATATTCTGAAGAAATTTGAGAAATAGTATTTATTACTAGTACATTGCAAATTGCCTATCTGTTTAATGTAAGACATGGAGTTTTCCAGGTGTGGTAGCAAATCTATAATCCCAGCACCTGAAAAATAGAGGCAAGACCAGCCTGGGCTGCATAGCATGTGAGAAGACAGGCTTTAAAGACTAAATTTTGCTGGATATGGTGGTGCACGCCTTTAATTCCAGCACTCAGGAGGCAGAGGCAGGTGGATCTCTGTGAGTTCAAGGCCAGCCTGTTCTACATAATGAGCTCCAGGCCAACTGGGACTAAAGGGAGAGACCCTGTCTCAAAAAGATAAAAAATAAAGTTTTTCTGTATAAAAACGTTTAGCTGAATTTAGTTATGGATGTTAGTATTACTTCAAAACAATTTTTTTTTGGTCTTTTCGAGACAGGGTCTCCTTGTAGTCCCAGCTGTCCTGGAACTCACTCTGTAGACCAGGCTGGCCTTGAACTCACAAAGATCCGCCTGCCTCTGCCTCCCAAGCACTAGGATTAAAGGCGTGCTTACTTTTTTTTTTTTTTTTTTGTCTTTTCGAGACAGGGTCTCCCTGTAGCCCCAGCTGTCCTGGAATTCTCTCTGTAGACCAGGCTGGCCTTGAACTCACAAAGATCCGCCTAATATTTTACTTTTTAATAAATGTCACTGTTTTATTGGTGATTAGCCAGAGTAGGAGCCTTGTTTGGTTTGGGGGGGTTTTGTGTGTTTTTTTGTTTGGTTTGGGGGTTTTGTGTGTTTTTTTGTTTTTATTTTTTGTTTTTGGTTTTTTGGGGTGTGTGTGTGTGTGTGAGTTTGTGTGTGTTTCTGTATTCTCTATAAGCAATTAGATTTTCTGTTTAATTTGTCCAACTTGTTTTTGTTAATTTTTTTTTTTGGCTTAATTTCTTTTAGAAACATGTCATTCAGGTTTATCAAAAGGTAGGATTTATATATGTGCACTTATTTTTCAATCCTTACACCCTCCTCCATCCCCCAATGGCTCCTGCAATTAACATCAGGTTTGGCTTTTTGGTCCTGTTTTTTTCCTTAAAAACTAAACTTCCTGCTGAGAACTAAATCCTAATTTCCTTGAAAGGAAACTGGAAAGAAATAAACTCTGTGAGGCATTGTAAAGAAACTAGTGCCCGTTCAGCAGAAGGCCTCCGCATGCCCTGCACTTTCTTTCTTCAGGAGAATGAGCCGGATAATTCTGTCTTTGTACTAATAACACTTAGCATGCTCCTGTTTAAAGAATGGGATTCTCAATAACTTCAGTGTACAATTAATGATTAGCCACAAGCACACTAAAGGTAAGTGGTCATTGTGTTAGTTGTCACTTTTACTGAGGATTGGATTTCCCAAAAGCTTTAAATGACATCAGCTAAAGATCTGATGTTGGAGATGAACAGGAGTCCTTCAGCCTTGTTTGTTTGTTTGTTTGTTTGTTTGTTTTGGTTCATTGAGAAACTTACATATGAGCAAATCCATATCAGAAGTGGCTAATATTTTTTGGAGAGTTAAAGAATAAATAGTATTCTGCCGGGCGTGGTGGTGCACACTTAATCCCAGCACTTGGGAGGCAGAGGTAGGTGGATCTCTGTGGGTTCAAGGCCAGCCTGGTCTACAGAGCGAGCTCCAGGACACCTGGTACTAAAAGGGAGACCCTGTCTCAAAAATACCAAAAAAAGGGTAAAACTAAAAAGAAAAAAAAATAGTATTCTACCTAAAAGCCACTTCCCACCACTCACTGAAGAAAGCATGTAATGTCTTTGCTAAAGCCTAATAGAAGTAGTATTCCAGTGGGGGTGATATTTTTGGTGTTGACAGTCAAGAGACCAAAAATATTGATGTCCTCGGAATATGCACGCATAAGGCAGGAAATCTGTCATAAAGGGCTACTTCCTGCCTGTGCCTCAAGTCACCAGAAGGCCAGACTGTGGGTCTTAGTGTGTATGAAACCAGCGGGTCACTGTGAGGTTTTGTTAACATGAGCTCCTTCTAGAAACTCGGAGAGCACTTCTATTGGAAATCCTCCTCCATGGTTATTTTTCAGTTGAGCTTCCTAAATACCAAATTTTTCCTTAGACAAAAAGTATTACATTTGGACACAGTCCTAGCATCATTCCTTTTAGTTGGAAACTGATTATACTGTGTAGAGTGGCGAAAAGCCAGAACAGCTCCGCTCCAAGACCATGGATGTCCACAGCAGGAAGAGCCGCAGAAGAGCGGGTATAAGTGCAGCTGTAGGGGCTGGAGAGATGGCCTAGCGGTTAAGAGCACCGACTGCTCTTGCAGAAGACCCGGGTTGGATCCCCAGCACCCACATGGCGGCTGGAGAACCGTCTGTAACTCCAATTCCAGGGGAACTCCAGTTCCAGCAGAATCCAACACTCTCTTCTGACCTCAGCAGCATTGCACAACACTGGTGCACAAACTTACATGCAGACAGTACATTCATACACATAAAAAATAAAAATAAAAAATAAGTGCAGCTGTAGTACATGCCTTTTGTCCTCAGGAAGCTAAGTCACAGAGGGGGAAGTTTTCATAATCCCAGTGGTGACTGCAAAGTGCCTAGACTTAGTCATTGCATGGTGCTTGTGTTGATTATGTGGGTAGCTGCGTGCCAGTGTGTAAGATTTCTTTTCTCTTTCCCACTTCTCTTTGCTTCTACATTCTGTCCATTGAGACTTCCAACTGAACATGAGAGGAACGGGAGATATGAGGGCTCAAGGTGAGGGAAATGATTTTACTTCACATATTTTCTAGGTACTTGTGTCAAAGCCAGTACTGTTTTGAATGGTCTGCACCATAGTTCTGTCCCTGGGATATAAACACACAGTGTGGTGGGCCTGGAGCACTGCACAGGTTCTGGTTCTTGAGGCAGCTGCTGCTGCTTGTAGGGAGAAGGGGAGGCTGCATTGCACATCCACAAGAGGGCAGTAGAGTGCTGTGAGAGCCTTCCTGGGCCTCCTTGGCATTTGTGAAGCCTGAACTCAGAAGTCAGATCAGTGCTCAGAGGAGTAGCCCTGCACTCTACTTAGTCACAGCTGCCTCATGTGGTTGTCTCCTCCAGGACTAAATGCAACATATTCAGTGGAATCTTATTAAGTGTTTTCTTCCAAAATGATGACTGGAAGTTGTATGTTTTACTGTTTGGGTTTGTGCAGCTGTCGTTTTATGACTATGGAGTCACAGGTGGCTCAGGATTCCATCTCTTTAGTGGAAGTGGTCTTTTCCAGGGCAAGCTCTGCCATCTGGCTGTTCAGAGTAGAGCTCTTTGTTAGCTGGAGCTGCCTGACCATCTGTCCGTGTGAAGCCCTGAGTGGTGTGCAAGCTTCCCAGACTTGAAGAGAAAGTTGGAGTGAGTGCTTGTAGCCGCCTCCCAGGCTGTCATAGTCTGGTGCAGGTTCTGTCTTTCCAAATGTGTGGCCCTGTTCACAACAGGAACGTGGTGGGAGAACCTACTTCCTGGTAGTGAATGAGACAAAGGCTGCCACAGCAAGTGCTCAGTAAGGGACAATGGTTTTGTGGGTGTCACTGTGTCCCAGTCTGGTGGCTCTATGTGCTGGGTTGGGCCTTGTGTATTCTGTACCTTCCTGCCTCCACACTTGGTGTGACATCCCTGTTCAAAACAAAAATTCAGTGGCCATGGTGTCATACACCCATAATCTCAGCTCTTGGGAAGTAGACCAGGAGGACCAGGTGTTCAAGGCCAGTCTGGGATACATGAGACCCCGTTTCCAAAAACAACAACAAAACTGGTTTTGTTGAATTTACTGAAGTTATGTATAGCCAGTCCCCCTTGTCTGGCCTGCCTTACTCTCTGCCCTCCCAGCAAACTGCATGGATCTTATGCGGCTATTGCTTCCTCACTGGTCTAGTTTCTCTTCCATTGCTGTGACAAAACACTGACCAATTCCAACTTGGGGGGGGGGGTATTTGGCTCACATCTCCCAGGTCACAGTTTATCATGAGGGAGCCCAACATAGGAACTCAGGGCAGGAACCTGGAGGCAGGAGCTAAAGCACTGGCCATGGAGGAACACTAATTACTGGCCCATGCTCAACTTGCTTTCCCATACAATGGAGGACAACCTGCCCAGGGTGGCACTACCCACAGTGGGCTGGGCCCTCCCACATCACTCAACAATCAAGAAAATGCCCCACAGACATAGCCACAGGCCAGGGCAATGAAGGAAATTCCCCAGTTGAGGCTTCCACAACCCAGGTGTGTCAGGTTGACACTAAAGCTGTCCAGCACACTTACCTAAGGTTTCCTGATCCCAAAAATGTTGCCAAACTTGTACTTGCTTTTGCAGCCTGTGGTGTATCTAGTACAGCAATTTAGCTGGTGCTCTGATTCCACATGGCATGCAAACCAGTCATTTCAGTTCTCCGCAGACAAGTGAGCTGGAGCACTTCACTTCTTCCCTCTATTTCATTAGCCAGATGAGGTCATCTAAATTGTGGGTATTTTGATGTTTGGTTTGGTTTTGCCATCTTTAGAGATGGGGCACACTGTTAACCCAGGCTGACCCCAAACTCCTAGCCTGAGCATCTGGTACCACAGAAGTGATAACCTGCAGGATATTTTTTTTTAACTATGAAATTGGAAGTTTAATAAAATAGAAGGGAAACAGGCAGGTGGAGGTAAGAGCAGCTAGCCTAGCTGCGTGCTTAGCAGCAGGCTGTTGGCTAGACAGCCTTCGAATACTGGTGTCTGTGACACTTGTGGTAATCATACCTAACTACCAAGGCAATTGTGTGTGGGAGAGCAGAGGGCTGGTGCCCAACACCCACCTCAAGTGCATGATGAACTGTCTCTGTACAGGTGGCTTTTGGACATCTTCCAGGCAGGTGGATTGCTGTGTCCACGGTTTATGATTAGGGGTTGGGAATATAGGTGTGTATGCCTCTTAGTAAAATGTGAGGTACTTGAGGTCAGTTTTCATTTGTGCTGAACTAGCCAAAGTAGAAAAGGTTCACTCTTCTGTACAATTACAAATAACTCTCCCCTGTGCATTTCAGTCGCAATGTGTCTTCGGAACAAAAAGATGAAAACAAAGAGGCAAAACCGCGCTCACTGCGCTTCACCTGGAGCATGAAAACCACTAGTTCCATGGACCCCAGTGACATGATGCGGGAGATCCGCAAAGTGCTAGATGCCAACAACTGCGACTATGAGCAGAGGGAGCGCTTCCTGCTCTTCTGCGTCCATGGTGACGGGCACGCAGAGACCCTGGTGCAGTGGGAGATGGAGGTCTGCAAGCTGCCAAGGCTATCTCTGAATGGGGTCCGATTCAAGCGGATCTCAGGGACATCCATAGCTTTCAAAAATATTGCTTCCAAAATTGCCAATGAGCTAAAGCTGTAATCCAGTAATGACGGTGTAAATTAAGTAGCAGTTTAAAGTTTTTTCCTGAACACTGATGGAAATGTATAGAGTAATATTTAGGCAATAACGTCTGCATCTTCTAAATCATGACATTTAAAGTCTGAGGATGAGAGCACGCCTGGGAACGAAAGCTGGCCTTTTCTACGAATGCACTACATTAAAGTTGTGTGACCCTGCGCCTCTGTCTTGTTTCCATTGCCCTGGGAGTCAGCGTGTGACAGACACCACCTGCACGTGACTCCTGTGTGTGCTGTGAATGGATGGTGTGTATGGGAATAGTGTGTGCTCAAACATCTCCTTACATTGGCACCAGCCATACTAGTACCTCTGTGGGAGATCATTTGGTGCTAAAACATAACAGTTGCCAAGAAGGAAAATACTGAATTACTGCTAAGAATTAACCTTAAGATTAGTTGATAATTAATACAGGTTTACAGTTCATGCCTGTGGTTTTGTGTTTTTGTTTTGTGGGGTTTTTTTGTTTTGTTGTTTTTTAGTGCAGAAGGTTTAAATTTCTAGTTGTGAACATTTGCTTGTGTGTGTTTTTCTAAGTAGATTCACAAGATAATTAAAAATTCACTTTTTCTCAGTAAAATCTTGCACTGTCTCCTAATGCTGTATTTAAGCCTTAGACTAAGGCAGTCTCTAAAGCCTGCTGCTGCCTCTACCATCGGGTTGAACAGAAGCAAGAAATGTGTGTGAAACCCAGGTCATTGGGTCTTCTGCACAGATCCCAGCATTTAAACCACTGGCATCCTTTCCCTCTCGGCCCCTGAGGAAAAAGGTGTCTGGAGGGGCTGGTGGCTGTTCAGTCCTGGGGGACCACGCATACCCATGAGGAAGCTCCAAGTCTTGACAGCACTGGCTTGGTTTTTTTCCAAGCAGTGTGTGATGATCTCCTTCTTCCATGGGGTTCCCACCGGAATCGGACTTTTTTCCAGCACCTAAGTGGTTTTATGTAAAGGGTACAGTAACGAACTTGATGCTCAGCTTGACATGTAATATCACAGAGAAACTGTCACACTGATTTAGAGTGCTGTTTTAGGTTTGTTGCTTGGGTATGAGAGTCTGAACAGCCAGCCCCCAGTCACAGCTGCTTGTTGTCTGCCATGGTTACAGCACCCTTGTGCAATCCACGTTGATGAGCAAAACAGGCTCTCCTTGCAGCTTCCATTCCACAGTCATCAAAGGAGTGGAAATTTGTCTAATATAGAACCCAGTCCAGTAAGAAATGCCATGAAATAGGGGCTGGAGAGATGGCTCAGCGGTTAAGAGCACTGACTGCTCTTGCAGAGGACCTGAGTTTGATTCCCAGCACCCACATGGCAGCTAAGAACTGTCTTTAACTCCAGTTCCAGGGGAATCTGATGCCCTCTTCTGACCTACGCAGCATTGCATGACACAGGTACACCAACCTATATGCAGATAGTACATTTATACACATAAAAAATAATTTAGCCAGGCGTGGTGGTGCCCGCCTTTAATCCTAGCACTTGGGAGGCAGAGGCAGGCGGATCTTTGTGAGTTCTAGGCCAGCCTGGTCTACAGAGTGAATTCCAGGACAGCTGGGACTACAGGGAGATCCTGTCTTGAAAAGACCAAAAAAATTTTTAGTGCCATGAAATAAACTACAGGCCAAGCTAGAAATTCTAGAGTGCACGTGGTACAAGCACGTGTTTGTTAGGTAGCTGTATGGGTGGGAACGGGGTTACTTGAGCAATTTGCCAGGGAGAAAGGATTCAAGCGCATCCTTGAGACCAAAGGCTGGATTGCCCCCCCCCCACCGCTGCCCCCCAGGCCTGTGCTTTTGCATGAGAACTACAGGTTTCTGACAAGGGTGGCCTGCTTCCAATTGGCAGCCAGTCTCTTGCAGCTGTTTTGAAATCCCTTGTAAGGGGAGGGAAAAGGCATAAAAAGTCCGGAAGAGGCTATCACCCACACTGGGCAAGAGGTCGTCCTGGGTCACGTGAGGGTGGGCCTGCAGTGGGCACTAGCTGGACTCTGGGTTCACTTCAAATAAGGCAATTTCATTTGCCCTTTGATCTGGGGTGACTGAGAAAAAGGGTGGCTGTGTTTTGGGTCTGAGCAGCAGGAATGGGGTTGCTGTGAGTTGAAATAGAGATGACGAGAAATTGGAATGGGAGGGAAGATCCCTGGGGATCAAGAGGTTTGGAGGGGGTGCCAAGTGGCTATTATCTGGGGAGGGACACCCAGAAGCCTCCCTCAGGTGGATGAGAAGAAAAGCTGAAGTGGAGCCCGGGCATCCTGTTGGAAGGTTCATGAGAGAAGATGTGACTAGCCAAGCAGGCCGACTGTGACCCAAGAGGCACACAACCCAACTCACTGGAACTTCCCAGACAATGTCATGAAAGAGAAGCCCTGCTATCTGGGCTCAGGGCAGACGCTGCAGCAGCTTTGCTCCGGAGGAGTCTGCATGGCTTATATGCCTGTTGCCAGCTGTTTATAGCCCATTAAAAGGTAACAGTGTAGGAATGAAACTTTGTCTGGCTCAAGGCAGGACCTCTAGGTCCTGTCCGTGAGTTATCTGATATCTCCATGGGCATTCAAGTTGTGGTATATCCTGCCTCACCTATCTCTGCAAAGTTCCAGACCCTGGTGGCCTTCCTTTGAGGTACTGAGCAAAATGTCACACCTCTAGTTTACTGGTTGCACAAACAGGAGCTCTGCAGCCCCCAGTAGGAGCCAAGATGGCTTGCACTTCCCTGCATTCATACCCTTTTGCCCCTCACGTCCGTGTCCAGAGCACAGTAGCTTTTAGTATATAAACATTGCTGGCATGAATAAAACCGAGTCTGTCTCCAGGTCTGAGTCCCTTTCCTTTGTCTTCGGGTGACTTCTCGCGGTTCCCTCCCCCCTCCTTGCCAGAAGCTCAGCCTAGGAACTGTTAGCCTGGGCTCGTAGCCTTGTGAAGCTGCGAGCCTGGTTCTGGGAGGGAAGAACATCATGTGGATTTTGGCCACATGTGATTAAAGGACCAACAGACAGCCAACCAGGTCAGAAGGATGGGCACTCTCCACATATGCAGGCCTCTCTGAGGAGGTCACAAGCAGCCTGTGCCCTCTTGGAGCCCTTGTTGGTTGCTGTGTGCTTGGTGGGTACATAGCTGTAAGTGAGTCAAAACAGACTTCCGGGGGCTGGAGAGATGGCTCAGCAGTTAAGAGCACCAACTGCTCTTGGAGAGGACCTGGGTTCGATTCCCAGCACCCACATGGCAGCTAAGAACCGTCTTTAACTACAGTTCCAGAATCTGACGCCCTCTTCTGACCTCATGCAGCATTGCATGACAGGTACACCAACCTACATGCAGACGGTACACTCGTACACATAAAAAATTAAAAAAAATAAAGCTGGGCGCATGCCTTTAATCCTAGCACTGGGGAGGCAAAAGCAAGTACATCTCTGGGTTCAAGGCCTGGTCTGCATAGGAAGCTGCAGGCCAGCAGAGATTAGTCCAGTCAAAGCACAGCGCTACATTTTAATGTGTTCCTGATAACTGCTCTTGATACCAGTTTTAGTGGCAGCATTTTGGGGCAAAACAGGAAAATTCACCCATCACAAAGTCTAAAATACAGCGTTAATCTGCAGGTAATTTTGAAAATGGATATTTTAATTGAAACAAATTTAAGACTCATACAATGCTGTTTTTCCTTGACTGTTCCTAGAGTCTCAGGTGAGTTATGGTACCTGGCAGATAGTGTCCTGAGAACAGAGTTGATGTGCTTATGATTACCAACTTCCCTCTCTGGACACACACTCTGGAGGAACAAAATCCCTACAAAGGTGTGCCTGGCTCTTCCAGCCTTTCATCTCTGAAGTGCTGGCTCTCCGCATAGAAGCCTGGAGCACCATTTGGATTATGGTCGCATGGGTGTCTGAAACCTAGACTGCTGGTACCTAAAGGGAAAGTCTCAGCCAGCTGAGGTGGAGCACACCTATAATCCCAAAAGGAAGAGTGCCGGGAGTTCAAGGCCGGCCTGGGTTTCATGGCAAGATCCTGTTTAGGAGAGGTAGATGGTAGGTGGGTGGGTGGATAATAGAGGGGCCTGCTGATTAAGGTGTGAGGTGCGCACCTTGGATGGGCCTGGGAAAACTGGTTTACAGATGTGTGTGTGTGTGTGTGATGGGGGAGATATTGGGGAGTGAACCTAAGGCCTCAAACATGCTAAGCAAGTGCTGTCTGCTCTGTGACTACCGACGCTTCTGACCTCAGCCTGCCTCCCTTGCCAGTCAGAATGAAATCTGTGACGTCTGACAGGGTCCACCTGGGCAGACAACACCAGATGGCAGCTCCTTCACCACAGGAGGAGCTGGTGATGTGACTGGCAGAGCACTTGCCAAGCATACAAGGCCTGGGTTTGGGTTCCATTCTCAGAACCACTGGAAAAAGCCAACCCTCTGTCAGCTCAGCCCCCTCCCCCTGGTGGACACTCCCAGAAAATAGACTTAGTAAGAAAAGTGTCCACAAGGCATGGTGCATGGTGGCGCACACATTTAATCCCAGCACTTGGGAGGCAGAGGCAGGCAGATCTCTGTGAGTTCAAGCCCAGCCTAGTCTACATAGTTCCAGGCCAGCTGGGGCTACAGGGAGACCTTGTCTCAAAAAGACCAAAAAAGAAAAAAAAAAAGTGTCCTCTCTGAGGTAGAGTCCTGCTGTCTGAAGTATTGTGATTGTCACAGGCCTAGCCTGCCACCTTCCTGAACCCCTTTGAGGGGGTGTTCCCACTAGACAGTAGAGGCAGTGATTCTGGCACAAGAGCACAGGTGCCCCCCTCAGGCAACACCCAGGTCTCCTCTCCAGTGCCCACACTCTTTGCTCTGCTCCCCACATGGACAGTGGACAGCGAACCTTGTTTACAAACCCCACCCTATAATGTAAGCCCTGTGCTAAAGAAGCTTCAGCCCCTTTTCCTGCCTCCAGGTGCCTGTACTGCGGAATGTTTGTGTCTGCACAAGTGGTAATGAAGCGGTAGCAGACGCCTGGGAAGGGCAGGCCTGCGGTATGGCTGAGGGCACCACGCCTCTTCTCCCCAGACAGGAGCAGCCTTGGGGATCCGCTTTGGCTTCTCTGCAGCCCTATTTGGGTCGCGTCACTGGAGCTCTTCCTGTGGAGCGGGGGAGCCCACCAGTTGGCAGAGTAGAGCCAGGGTCTTGATGGGCTCTTGCTTTTTCTTGCAGCAAGCTACTTTTCTTGGTTGGTTTTTTGTTTTGTTTTGTTTGTTGTTTTTTGGGTTTGTTTGTTTTTTTGCTTTCAAGACAGGGTCTCCCTGCAACCCCAGCTGTCCTGGAACTCGCTCTGTAGACCAGGCTGTCCTTGAACTCACAAAGATCCGCCTGCCTCTGCCTCCCAAGTGCTAGGATTAAAGGTGTGTGCCACCACGCCCGGCTTTGGTTGGGTTTTAAGAAGGGTCTCACTATATAGCCCAGGCTACCCTAGATCTTAACTATATATAGACCAGGCCTCAAACCCACAGAGATGCCCCTGCCTCTCCCTCGAATGTGTTCCGCCACACCCAGTGTGTTGGTGTTTTGTTTACGGGTTTTATTTGGTTTTATTTTTGGTCTTTTTTTGAAAATGGGATCTTCCTGTAGCCACAGCTGGCATGGAACTCACTACATAGACTAGGTTGGCCTGGATCTCGTAGAGATCTGCCTGCCTGTGCCCCTGAGTGCTAGGATTAAAGCTGTGCACCACCACACCCAGCTAGTACATTCTTATTTATCCTTTGAGAATGTTATACATTCAGTCAATATATTTTGATTGTATTCACCTCCTGTTTTTCCCCTTAACCATACACACACACACACACACACACACACACTCACCATCTCCTTCCAGGTTCCTTTCCTCGTGTGTGTGTGTGTGTGTGTGTGTGTGTGTGTGTGTGTGTGTATGTGTCCGGTCTTCGATGCCCGTGCATTCTGGGTGTGCGGCCATCCACTCAACAACCCTAAAGAAAGAAAAACTTTGGCGTACACCTTTAATCCTAGCACTTGGGAGGCAGAGGCAGGTGGATCTTTGTGAGTTCAGGCCAGCCTAGTTTACAGAGTGAGTTCCAGGACAGCTGGGGCTAGAGGGAGACCCTGTCTCGAAAAGACCAAAAAAAAAAAAAAACCAAAGAAAAACCTAATTCTCCTTAGCATCTCTCACCTGTCTGGCGTGCCTCAGCTAGTGCTGGGGGCTCATCAGCTCCAGCCCCCTCCATGATAGCCTGATGATGAGTGTGATCCTGTCTTCTACAGATACCCACAGCTGCTGTGAGCACTTTGATCTTGTCATACCTAAAGACACTGTTTCAATCCTGTCCTCCCTCACCTCTAGCTCTAACATATCTTTCCCATCCCTTCTGTGATGTGCCCTGGGCCTTGGGGGAAGGAGTGTGATGTAGATCTCTCATCTACCTCCGGCATACTCTCCGAAATTGGACTAGTGAATTTTTGTTTCGATTTTTGAGTCAGGGGTCTCACTTTGTACCCCTGGCTGGCCTTAAACTCACAAGGTTCTGCCTGCCTTTGCTTCCCTTTGCTAAGAGTAAAAGTCTGTGTCACCATGTCCTGCCTGGCCGGTTCAATTTCCATGTTAACCACTGCCCACCATACCTAAAAGGTTCTCTCTGCTGAGGACTGAGTGGCACTAATCTGTAGGTATAGAAAGACACATTCAGCGCCTGGTGTGGTTGCACACACCTTTAATCCTAGCACTTGGGAGGCAGAGGCAGGCGGATCTTTGTGAGTTCAAGGCCAGCCTGGTCTACAGAGTGAGTTCTAGGACAGCGGGGGCTACAGGGAGACCCTGCCTCAAAAAAAAAAAAAAACATTCAGAAGGCAGTTTGGATACTGTGTCCACTTAGTCAAATTTTAGTCAGGTAGTAGTAGATTCTCCCCTATGAATTTCCCAGCCATATTTTGTTTCGTTTTTTGTTTGACACAAGGTCTCACTCAATGTGGCCCCAACTGGCCTGGAACTTGCTATGTAGACCAGGCTAACGTTGAATTCACAGAGCTCCATCTGCCTCTGGCTCCCAGGTGCTTAGACTAAAGGTGTGTGCCACCACACCCTGCCCCAGCCCTGCGCTTTCTGCTCAGAGTTCAGGTCTGTGTTTCCTTTTGTGTAGTTGGCCTAAAATCCACTCAGAAAGTATTGGTTGCCCCATCACTTTGATCCCCATAGCCATGGGTTGCCAGGGTGCTCATTATTGCAGTTTGCAGGGTTCACAGCTGGGTGAAGTCTTGTCTCTGTTTTGATTTGTTTTGCTTTGGTCTTTTTTTTTTTCTTATTTTTTTTTTCTTTTTTTTTCTTTTTTTCTTTCATTTTTTTCTTTTTTTCCTTTTTTTCTCTTTTTTTTTTCTTTTTTTTTCATTTTTTTTTCCTTTTTTTTTTTTTCCATTTTTTTCATATGCTTTGGTCTTTTTGAGACAGGGTCTTCCTGTAGCCCCAGCTGGCCTTGAACTCACAGAGAACTACCTTCCTCTGCCTCCCAAATGCTGGGATTAAAGGTGTGTACCACCACACCCGGATTTGTTTTGTTTTGTTGAGATAGGGTCTCTGTATCCCAGGCTATCCTGGCCCTCAAGGTGTGGTAGTCCTCCTAAGTGCTGAGATTACAGATGTGCTTGAGACCCACGTTCATTATGCAGTTCAGATCAGGCCAGATCCCACCAATCTGTCAGTGAATCCTGTGGATAGAGAAGGCCTTGCCTGGCCTTGACACTTGCCATCAGATATATCACTAAGTGGTTAAAAAAATTTGCCTTCCTCTGGGTGTGGTGGCACACACCTTTAATCGTAGCACTTGGGAGGCAGAGGCAGGCGGATTTTGTTAGTTCAAGGCCAGCCTGGTCTACAGAGTGAGTTCCAGGACAGCTGGGGGCTACAGGGAGACCCTGTCTCAAAAAAGAAAAAAAAAAATTTGCCTTCCTAGGCCGGGCATGGTGGCACACACCTTTAATCTCTGTGAGTTCAAGGCCAGCCTGGTGTGCATAGAGAGCTATAAGCCAGCTGGCACTAAAGGGAGACCCTGTCTCAAAAAAAGAAAAAAAAAAAAAGATGGGGCCTTGGTGCTTCCTCAAGTCCCACAGGCCATGGTAGCTTCCAGTCATCAGGCATATGCAGGCCTGGGTCCCCCATGGAAAGCTAGTCCTGTACCCAAAGCTTTGCCTTGGGCTGTGGACTAAGCCCCCATAGTCTCTTCTCCTGCCGCTGGCTTTGATTGGCCTGCTTTGACCATTTTCTATCCGCTGTGTTGTATGGCTGACTCGTGGCAAACCTAGGGGTTCTTACTGGTTTCCCAAAAGCCCTAGATGCTCATGGTTTGGCTCCTGGCTGTTGATAAATTGGGGCAGGGATGTCAGCAAAAGGGAACAAATGGGCTGGAGAGCCGCCTCCATGGTGAGGGACACTCAGTGCCTTTCCAGGGACCCATGTTCCGTTCCCAGCACACACATCACGCAGCTCACGACCACCTGTAGCTCTAGTTCCACAGGCACATAAGAAACATAAGAAGCAACGAGGCATGCTTGCGCTCCCCTTTAATCACAGCATTTGGGAGGCAGAGGCAGGCAGATATATGAGTTCTAGGCCAGCCGGGGCTACACAGTGAGACTGTGTCTCAAAAAAGGAAAAAAAGAAAAAAATCACCTGTGGCTGTGGCCCAGCCATGCAGCTTTCCACACTCCCAACTAGCCCCTCCCCCACTGAACTCTGAGGTCGTTCCTTGCCCCATCCCTCTCACTGGAAGGATGTCTTCAGTTGGTCCCCGACATCTTCTGCCCTTCAAAGCCAGGGCTTTGGAGCACGCCTGTGCTCCTGTGTCTTCCTAATCCATTTCTATTTATTTATTTTGTTTTTTCGAGACAGGGTCTCCCTGTAGTCCCAGCTGTCCTGGAATTCGCTCTGTAGACCAGGCTGGCCTTGAACTCAGGAAGATCTGCCTGCCTCTGCCTCCCAAGTGCTAGGATCAAAGGCGTGCGCCACCACTCCCGGCTAATCCACATCTTTTTAGACCACCCTGGGGTCTCCTGGTCCGGTGAAATTTAGTCAACACTCAAGTATTTGAAGATTACCAAAATCAGGATGAACTGCTTCAGACCTTCAGCCAGCACCATAGAATGTGACCTCTAGCCGGGCGTGGTGACGCACGCCTTTAATCCTAGCACTTGGGAGGCAGAGGCAGGCGGATCTACAGAGCGAATTCCAGGACAGCTGGGGCTACAGGGAGACCCTGTCTCGAAAAGACCAAAAAAAAAAAAAAAAAAGAATGTGACCTCTGCTCAGTGTGTAAATCTTTTGGGGAGTTGAGGGAGGGAGACTGCTCTGGAGCCGAGTCCAGTCATACAAAAACAACCAAGGTGGAATCATTGAGAAGCTCAGTCTCCTAGGCAAAAAATTGAAGACGGTGTGGTGCAGGAGGAGGCAGGGGACCAGCAGCAGCCAGGACGGGGCAGAGGAGCAGCGTAGTTGACGCACTGAGTCAGCGCTGGAAGAGAAAGCATGGCCACACCCAGGGCCCAGCTCTTCTCGGTCTTCAGTCCCAAAGAAGCCTGCCTGGGGCAATGCACTTCTGCCCCAGTCCCTCCTCAGAGAGTGACCTAGCTGCCTGGGGGCAGGGTGTGGTACGTGGTGACCCAAGATGGACTCTACTGTGTGGAACAGCTCGTTGCAAGGATCTGGCAGAAAGGCCTGCCTGCCTGCAGCTTGACTGCACAATGCCTTCCAGAGCAGGATCTGCACTGGCTTGCCTCACTCAGGCTTGTCTCCTCAAGGGAGCTGCCGGCAGGCGTGGGCAGTGCAAACCCATTCTCAGAGGACTCGTGGAAGTAGCATACACCATCATTTTCATTGGCAAAGCACCAGAAGTCCTAGTAGCGGACACCCAGTGTGGCCTCTCCAACCCCAGGAAGCCCCACGCCCCTCCAGCCACAGACGAGACTGCACTGAGCATTCTGGGCTTGGAGGGACTGCTCCCCAGCAGCCTCCAGGCCAGGTTCTTGACCACATAGCTCTGCCAGGTCTCAGCTACACCTCCATGAGCCAAACCCGCATTCCTGGTCCTATCACCCTATCAGGGAGACAGAGTTCCTGTCCCCCGGACCAACCACACGGTATCCTTGTGTAGTGTTGTTGCCAGCCAAGTGTGTAGCACACATTTTCCAGGGTTGCATTACGGAATGGAATGTCATTAATGAACTTAGCCAAACAGTGCGACTTTGCTACAAAAGCAAAGTCATGTAATCCTTGACTGGAGGCCAGAGGAAAAGCACGGCCTGATTCCTCCTTTCTGTCTCGGGGAAGGAAGAGGGGAGGCCTCAGGCGCGCCCTCCTGCTCCTTCACCACTGTCCACGGAGGCAGCAGCACCTAGTGGTCCTAGTCAAGCCAGAGTCAACAATTCCAGGTCTGGACGAGGAAACCTTGGGGCAGGGCCACCTTTGCTGGCGAGGCTGTTTAGTGGAAGCAGAGAGAGCCCTTACCTGAGCTAGACACAAAGCCGGAGCCCACAGGCTGTTGGTTTCCTGCCTTGGGGCAGTCTAGTGAGTCATCCTAAGTGCAGATAGCCCAGGGCCACCCAGAGCCAGGCTACCCTCATTCCACCTACATCCCAGCCCGGCAAACTCAGCCTGCCTTGCTCTGCAATGGAGCTGCTGTTGAGAGAGCTGGGCCACAGCCCCAGTTGGTCCCTGGCATTCTACAAGGTTTTTTGTTTTGGGTTTGTTTTTTTATTTTGTCTTTTTGAGACAGGGTCTCCCTGTAGCCCCAGCTGTCTTGGAACTCACTTTGTACACCAGGCTGGCCTTGAACTCACAGAGATCTGCCTCCCTCTGCCTCCTGAGTGCTGGGATTAAAGGTGTGCGCCACCACGCCCGGTGGCATTCTACAAGTTTACCCGAGGCGGCAGAGACACGGGAGTCCACCCTCCACTGACAGGATGGCCTTGTTCTCACATCCCAAGGTGGCTGCCGGAACAGTTCATTTTATCACCTGGCCACACTTGGCTGCAAGAGTTCGGAGAATGCAGACCAAGCCAAACACCAAGGATTTGCGCCTGAAGCAGGGTGGCCACCAGGGGGCGCCAGCCATCAGTACCGGAAAGGCTGGCCAGAGGCCGAGGCTGGCAAACATGCCATGTTTTTTTTTTTTTTTTTTTTGCTTTCAAGACAGGGTCTCCCTGCAACCCCAGCTGTCCTGGAACTCGCTCTGTAGACCAGGCTGTCCTTGAACTCACAAAGATCCGCCTGCCTCTGCCTCCCAAGTGCTAGGATTAAAGGTGTGTGCCACCACGCCCGGCTTTGGTTGGGTTTTAAGAAGGGTCTCACTATATAGCCCAGGCTACCCTAGATCTTAACTATATATAGACCAGGCCTCAAACCCACAGAGATGCCCCTGCCTCTCCCTCGAATGTGTTCCGCCACACCCAGTGTGTTGGTGTTTTGTTTACGGGTTTTATTTGGTTTTATTTTTGGTCTTTTTTTGAAAATGGGATCTTCCTGTAGCCACAGCTGGCATGGAACTCACTACATAGACTAGGTTGGCCTGGATCTCGTAGAGATCTGCCTGCCTGTGCCCCTGAGTGCTAGGATTAAAGCTGTGCACCACCACACCCAGCTAGTACATTCTTATTTATCCTTTGAGAATGTTATACATTCAGTCAATATATTTTGATTGTATTCACCTCCTGTTTTTCCCCTTAACCATACACACACACACACACACACACACACACACACTCACCATCTCCTTCCAGGTTCCTTTCCTCGTGTGTGTGTGTGTGTGTGTGTGTGTGTGTGTGTGTGTGTGTATGTGTCCGGTCTTCGATGCCCGTGCATTCTGGGTGTGCGGCCATCCACTCAACAACCCTAAAGAAAGAAAAACTTTGGCGTACACCTTTAATCCTAGCACTTGGGAGGCAGAGGCAGGTGGATCTTTGTGAGTTCAGGCCAGCCTAGTTTACAGAGTGAGTTCCAGGACAGCTGGGGCTAGAGGGAGACCCTGTCTCGAAAAGACCAAAAAAAAAAAAAAACCAAAGAAAAACCTAATTCTCCTTAGCATCTCTCACCTGTCTGGCGTGCCTCAGCTAGTGCTGGGGGCTCATCAGCTCCAGCCCCCTCCATGATAGCCTGATGATGAGTGTGATCCTGTCTTCTACAGATACCCACAGCTGCTGTGAGCACTTTGATCTTGTCATACCTAAAGACACTGTTTCAATCCTGTCCTCCCTCACCTCTAGCTCTAACATATCTTTCCCATCCCTTCTGTGATGTGCCCTGGGCCTTGGGGGAAGGAGTGTGATGTAGATCTCTCATCTACCTCCGGCATACTCTCCGAAATTGGACTAGTGAATTTTTGTTTCGATTTTTGAGTCAGGGGTCTCACTTTGTACCCCTGGCTGGCCTTAAACTCACAAGGTTCTGCCTGCCTTTGCTTCCCTTTGCTAAGAGTAAAAGTCTGTGTCACCATGTCCTGCCTGGCCGGTTCAATTTCCATGTTAACCACTGCCCACCATACCTAAAAGGTTCTCTCTGCTGAGGACTGAGTGGCACTAATCTGTAGGTATAGAAAGACACATTCAGCGCCTGGTGTGGTTGCACACACCTTTAATCCTAGCACTTGGGAGGCAGAGGCAGGCGGATCTTTGTGAGTTCAAGGCCAGCCTGGTCTACAGAGTGAGTTCTAGGACAGCGGGGGCTACAGGGAGACCCTGCCTCAAAAAAAAAAAAAAACATTCAGAAGGCAGTTTGGATACTGTGTCCACTTAGTCAAATTTTAGTCAGGTAGTAGTAGATTCTCCCCTATGAATTTCCCAGCCATATTTTGTTTCGTTTTTTGTTTGACACAAGGTCTCACTCAATGTGGCCCCAACTGGCCTGGAACTTGCTATGTAGACCAGGCTAACGTTGAATTCACAGAGCTCCATCTGCCTCTGGCTCCCAGGTGCTTAGACTAAAGGTGTGTGCCACCACACCCTGCCCCAGCCCTGCGCTTTCTGCTCAGAGTTCAGGTCTGTGTTTCCTTTTGTGTAGTTGGCCTAAAATCCACTCAGAAAGTATTGGTTGCCCCATCACTTTGATCCCCATAGCCATGGGTTGCCAGGGTGCTCATTATTGCAGTTTGCAGGGTTCACAGCTGGGTGAAGTCTTGTCTCTGTTTTGATTTGTTTTGCTTTGGTCTTTTTTTTTTTCTTATTTTTTTTTTCNATTTTTTTTTCTTTTTCTTTCATTTTTTTCTTTTTTTCCTTTTTTTCTCTTTTTTTTTTCTTTTTTTTTCATTTTTTTCTTTTTTTTTTTCCATTTTTTTCTATGCTTTGGTTTTTTGAGACAGGGTTCTTCTGTAGCCCCAGCTGGCCTTGAAACTCACAGAGACTACCTTCCTCTGCCTCCCAAATGCTGGGATTAAAGGTGTGTACCACCACACCGGATTTGTTTTGTTTTGTTGAGATTAGGGTTCTCTGTATCCCAGGCTATCCTGGCCCTCAAGGTGTGGTAGTCCTCCTAAGTGCTGAGATTACAGATGTGCTTGAGACCCACGTTCATTATGCAGTTCAGATCAGGCCAGATCCCACCAATCTGTCAGTGAATCCTGTGGATAGAGAAGGCCTTGCCTGGCCTTGACACTTGCCATCAGATATATCACTAAGTGGTTAAAAAAATTTGTCCTTCCTCTGTGGTGTGGAGGCACTACACACCTTTAATCGTCAGCACTTGGAGAGGCAGAGGCAAGGCGGCATTCTTGTAATAAGTTCAAGGGCCAGCCTGGTCTACAGAGTGAGTTCCAGAGGACAGCTGGGGGCTAAGTAGGAGGAACCCTTGTCTCCAAAAAAGAAAAAAAAAAATTTGACCTTTCTAGGCCGGCATGGTGGCACATTTTTCTTTAATCTCTGTGAGTTCAAGGCCAGCCTGGTGTCATAGTGAGGCTATAAGCCACGCTGGCCACTAAAGGGAGGAACCCTGTCTCAAAAAAGAAAAAAAAAAAAACGATGGGGCCTTGGTGCTTCCTCAAGTCCCACAGGCCATGGTAGCTTCCAGTCATCAGGCATATGCAGGCCTGGGTCCCCCATGGAAAGCTAGTCCTGTACCCAAAGCTTTGCCTTGGGCTGTGGACTAAGCCCCCATAGTCTCTTCTCCTGCCGCTGGCTTTGATTGGCCTGCTTTGACCATTTTCTATCCGCTGTGTTGTATGGCTGACTCGTGGCAAACCTAGGGGTTCTTACTGGTTTCCCAAAAGCCCTAGATGCTCATGGTTTGGCTCCTGGCTGTTGATAAATTGGGGCAGGGATGTCAGCAAAAGGGAACAAATGGGCTGGAGAGCCGCCTCCATGGTGAGGGACACTCAGTGCCTTTCCAGGGACCCATGTTCCGTTCCCAGCACACAAACATCACGCAGTCACCGAGCACATTCTGTATGTCGTCTATGTTCCACAGGCACGAGTATAGAGTAACATAAGAAAGCAACGAGGCACCTGCTATGCCGCTCCTCCTTTATTCACAAAGCATTTGGGAGGCAGAGGCCGAGGCAGCAGATATTATGAGTTTTACTAGGCCAGCCGGCGGCCTACCACAGTAGGATGTGTCTCAAAAAACAGGAAAAAAAGAAAAAAACAACCTGATGGCTGTGGCCCATGCCATGCACTTTCACACACTCCCAACTAGCCCCTCACCCTCAAAATCTGAACTCTGAGGTCGTTCCTTGCCCCATCCCTCTCACTGGAAGGATGTCTTCAGTTGGTCCCCGACATCTTCTGCCCTTCAAAGCCAGGGCTTTGGAGTGCACGCCTGGTCCCTGTGTCTTCCTAATCCATTTCTTTTTATTTATTTCTTGTTTTTTTTCGAGAAATTGGGTCTCCCTGTAGCCCAGCCATTGTCCCTGGAATTCGTCTGTAGACCAGGCTGTGCCTTGAAATCGAAGATCTGCCTGCCCTCTAGCTCCCAGAGGTGCTGAGGATTCCAAAGGCGTGCGCCCACACTCCCGCGCTAATCCCACATCTTTTTAGACCACCCCTGGGGTCTATCCTTGGTCCGGTGAAATTTAGTACAACACTCAAATATTTGAAGACTTACCAAAAATCAGGATGAGACTGCCTTCAGACCTATCAGCCAGCACCATAAGAATGGTGAACACTCTAAGGCGCCTGGGCGCTCTGTTGTCGACAAATGCGACGCCTCTGTAAGCAGCCTTCTAGTCACCTTGGGAGGCCAGAGCCAGGCGGATCTACCAGAGCGAATTCACCGGACAATCTGGTGGTAACAGGGATGACCCTGTCTTCGACAAGGTGACCAACAAAATAAAAAAAGTTTGTGACCTCTGCTCAGTGTGTAAATCTTTTGGGGAGTTGAGGGAGGGAGACTGCTCTGGAGCCGAGTCCAGTCATACAAAAACAACCAAGGTGGAATCATTGAGAAGCTCAGTCTCCTAGGCAAAAAATTGAAGACGGTGTGGTGCAGGAGGAGGCAGGGGACCAGCAGCAGCCAGGACGGGGCAGAGGAGCAGCGTAGTTGACGCACTGAGTCAGCGCTGGAAGAGAAAGCATGGCCACACCCAGGGCCCAGCTCTTCTCGGTCTTCAGTCCCAAAGAAGCCTGCCTGGGGCAATGCACTTCTGCCCCAGTCCCTCCTCAGAGAGTGACCTAGCTGCCTGGGGGCAGGGTGTGGTACGTGGTGACCCAAGATGGACTCTACTGTGTGGAACAGCTCGTTGCAAGGATCTGGCAGAAAGGCCTGCCTGCCTGCAGCTTGACTGCACAATGCCTTCCAGAGCAGGATCTGCACTGGCTTGCCTCACTCAGGCTTGTCTCCTCAAGGGAGCTGCCGGCAGGCGTGGGCAGTGCAAACCCATTCTCAGAGGACTCGTGGAAGTAGCATACACCATCATTTTCATTGGCAAAGCACCAGAAGTCCTAGTAGCGGACACCCAGTGTGGCCTCTCCAACCCAAGGGAAGCCCCACCAGCCGCACCTCCAGCGCACAGACGAGACTGCACTGAGCATTCTAGGGCTTAGGAGGAGACTAAGCTCCACCCAGCAGCCTCGCAGTGCCAGGTTCCTTGACCACATAGCTCTGCCGAGGATTCTCAGCCTACACCTCCATGAGCCAAACCCGCATTACCTGGTCTGCTGATCAGCCCACTATCAGGGAGACAGAGTTCCTGTCCCCCGGACCAACCACACGGTATCCTTGTGTAGTGTTGTTGCCAGCCAAGTGTGTAGCACACATTTTCCAGGGTTGCATTACGGAATGGAATGTCATTAATGAACTTAGCCAAACAGTGCGACTTTGCTACAAAAGCAAAGTCATGTAATCCTTGACTGGAGGCCAGAGGAAAAGCACGGCCTGATTCCTCCTTTCTGTCTCGGGGAAGGAAGAGGGGAGGCCTCAGGCGCGCCCTCCTGCTCCTTCACCACTGTCCACGGAGGCAGCAGCACCTAGTGGTCCTAGTCAAGCCAGAGTCAACAATTCCAGGTCTGGACGAGGAAACCTTGGGGCAGGGCCACCTTTGCTGGCGAGGCTGTTTAGTGGAAGCAGAGAGAGCCCTTACCTGAGCTAGACACAAAGCCGGAGCCCACAGGCTGTTGGTTTCCTGCCTTGGGGCAGTCTAGTGAGTCAATCCCTTAAGTGTCAGATGAGCCCGAGGGCACCTCAGAATGCACACAGGCTACCCTCATTCACCTAACATCACCGAGCACCGGCAACTCAAAGCCTGCCTTGCTCTGCAATGGAGCTGCTGTTGAAGAGAAGCTGGCCAACAGCCCCAGTTGGTCCCTGGTCATTCTACAAGTGTTTTTTGTTTTGGTTTGTTTTTTTTATTTTGCTCTTTTGAGGGACAGGGTCTCCCTGTAGCCCCAATGTCTTGGAACTTCATTTCGTACAACTCCCACGTTTGCTGCTTGAATATACTCACAGAGATTGCCTCCCTCTGCCTCCTGAGTGCTGGGATTTAAAGGTGTGCGCCGACAACCAGACCCTGGTGGCATTCCTCACCAAGTTTAATCCCGAGTGCTGGCAGAGACTACCAGTCCTTTACTGGCCACATGACAGAGTTATTGACAGACACGTCGGTCAAGGTGTCGTACTAATTCATTCTCTAATGTTAGTGAGCCCTCCGACGTGGACTTGTTCCCACATCCCTAAGGGCGTTGAGCAGCAATATATTCCATTTTCTCACCTGGCACAACTGGCTGCAAGAAGTTCGGAGAATGCAGAACCAAAGCCCAAACACACAAGGATTTGCGCCTGAAGCAGGGTGGCCACCAGGGGGCGCCAGCCATCAAGTACTGGGAAAGGCTGGCCAAGAGGCCGGCTAGGTGAAACATAGCACCATGATTTTTTTTTTTATTCTTTTTTCTGTGTTGACTGGGTCTCTATTGAGCCAGCTGGCACCTGTGGAGCTGCCGACGTCAATGTGTAGAACCCAGACTATTGCCTTTGAACTCACGAGACTTATTCATTCACCTAACTTCTGCATCCCAAGTGCAGGGATTAAAGGCGTGGGCCCACACCACGCTGGCAATGTGCTTGTATCTCGTCTGTATTTTACTGTTCCTGGGGATTAATCATGTTGTTTATTTATCTTATTTGAAATAGGGTCTATCCACTCTGTTAGCCCAGCAGCCTGAAAAGCGATCACTATGTTAGACTAGAGGCTGCCTTGCAAATCAGGAGATCACCCACGCTCGAATGCCTCGCCAAGTGCTGGAGATTGGAAAGCTACTAAACGTTTAAATAGTTTTTAGGTAACAACAGTCTCTTGTCCTGAGAAAGACAGGACTTCAGAGCCCCAGGCAAGGCAGGAGAAAGCGGTCTCCTGCAGACAGCCAGCCTCGGGCCCATCCCACTGGCAAAAATCTGCTTCTCTAGGCTGACGCTGCCAAGGCTCAGAGCCTCACAGCTGGAGGATGGCTTCTTGCAGTCAAGAGTTTCCTTTCTGCCAGAGGAAAAGATGTTAACCCTATGAGTACAGTGTGCAGCTGCCTCAAGCATCTGGGAGACTTGTTAAGTAGCAGGCTGAATCCAAAATAGAAGTGCTGCGTAAGGACAGGGCAATTGCAGCCTTCTAAGCTGCTGTTTGGAGAAGCAGCTCCCACCCATGAGGAGTCTGGACTGTCTTAAAAGTCAAAGAGCAGCAAAACTAACCCCAAGCCTGGGAGCCTAGTGGCTCCACTTGATCCACAGCCCAGGGTAGGGTGGGAGGGTGGCGAGAGAAAATTCTGCTGCTCTAGCTCTTCAATTAGGCTTCTCACCAGCTGTGACACATAAATCTGAAAAAAAGACAGCAGAAGCAGAAACAAGGAGGAGGAGGTAGGAGGAGGAGCGAGGAAGGCAGGAGGGGAGGAAGGAGGGAGAGAGAGAGAACTAGAGAGAGAGAGAGACGAGGAGAGAGGAGGAGAAGAGAGAGAGATGAGAGAGAGAAGAGAGAAGGGGAAGGAAAAGGACAAGACTCAAGAGTATTTACTGGGATGGGGTGGTGTTTAAAAGCTTCATGTGTGTAAGTGACTTCCCAGCATGGGAGAAGCCTGGGTTCGAGGTCCCCAGCACCATATAAAACCAAGGCATGACTTGCCTAGTTTAAGTCTCGCACTAAGTGGAGGCAGGAGGATCAAAAGTTTGAGGTCACCAGGTGTGGTGGCACACACCTTTAATCCCAGCACTCAGGAGGCAGAGGCCAAATCTCTGTGAGTTCCAGGCCAACTGGAGCTGGGGAGACCAGTCAGGGTCATCATCAGCACATGGGGAGGGCTGGGGTGCAGCTAAGCTCCAGAGGTAGGGGCGGCAGAGCACTCACCTAGCATGTGCACAGTCCTGAGTTCAATCCCCAAGATGCCATAAATCATTGCCTTATGTAAGGAATACAAGTTCACTGGAGGAAATTTTGAAAATGAAGTATAAAGAAGGAAATCACCCACAGCCAACGACTGTTCCGGGATTTTTCCATACATATTCTGTGTGGGATCTTGTATGAGCTGTTTTATAACCTCCATTTGCTTCTCAGCTTCCCAGCCTGCCTTCGTGGCACTGACTCCTTCATGCCAGTGTGAAGTTTGCCACTGCAAGTTCTTTTTTTTTTTGTTTTTTTTTTTTTGTTTTTAGGTTTCCCTGTGCCCCCAGCTTGTCCTGGAATTCGTCTGTAGACCAGGCTTGGCCTTGAACTCACAGAGATCCGCCGCTCTGCCTGCCTCCGAGTGCTAGCATTAAAGGAGTGGTGCCTCCACCACGCCCGGCTTGCCCTGCAAGCTTTTATTATTGGCAAACAGTCCTGGACAGTCCTCTCCTGTTCTAAAATGAAATTGCATCTCTTAATTTATTTATCTGAAGGTCGGTGGTCTCCTGTGTATTCACACTCTAAAATGATCCTGCTGATGTGAAGGTTGAGGGCAGAGTTCCTCCTCGGTGGGGGGGGTCCCAGAGATCCGGGACCACCAAACCACCACAGGTCCTTCAGTGCAGAGCACCCACCCACCACAGGACCACCCCATCAGCTGACTTGAATTCCTGCAGGCTGTTCCTGGCCAGAAGTCAGGGCGTTCCGAGTGTGAGCACCCAGCTGCCCCGATGTTTAGAAGAGAAACATAACCAGATGAAGGTTAGTCCACTCCGGACACCAGATCGACTGAGCAACCTAATAGCATGGTTGCCTGAGACGTTGCCGAGACCATTGCGAATGTTGGAGGCGAGTAGCGCTCTAGGCCCAGCTTGATCTCAAGACAGACGAGTTCCTTCGAAGGGGAAGGTGTTCGACGTAGCAGCGATGCCGCGGCGGCTGCTGCTCAGATGCGCACGCGCACGTTTCACAGTGGTTTGAAGGCAAGTTCAACACCTGGTGATGGTGAGCACAGGGGTGGGGAACAGTCCTCTAGGGCTGAGCTACATGTGTACAAGCCCCGCCTCATCCCAGACTTCAGTTCAGTGGAGCTTACAGTGACACACAGACCACAAGCAGTGCCACAAGGCACACGGAAAAGCAGTAAGCAAACAAGTTCTCCTGCTTGCTGGGAAAGTTTGGAGTTGAAAACCCCAAGGCCCAAGAGTTATCCTTGTGGGCCCCTTTGACGGCTCATCTGTGCAGTTAAGAGAATACTGAGGGCGAACTGCAAGAAAACAAGAGATGCCCTGCAGTCAGAGAGTACACTCGGCCGTGTCATAGCCGAGCGTTCTTGAATCTGAATAGCCCGTACATGTTCTGCAGGAGCCCCAGAAGTAGCTGCCTCCAAAAGGGTCTTAGGTCTAGGTGACCGGGGCCACCCTCTCCAGTCCTTAACAGGCCTTCCTCAGGCTGGTAAATGAGGAGAGTCATCCTAGGGGCGGGGCACTGGTGGACATTGCCTTTCAAATCTAGCACCATTGGGAGGCAGGCGGCAGGCGATCTCTGTGAGTTCCAGGCCAGCTGAGACTTAAAGGGGAGACCCTGTCGCAACAAAACACAAACTAAAAGCAAAACAAACCAGAGTCATCCTGTGCCCAACTGATTAGCCCAGGGCACTCAGGAGCCTCAAGCCTGGAAAAAGATCTTCCCAGACCAGGCCCTACCCAAGGGCCTTCCAGAAGGGTGGTGAGGCCTGTGTAGGGAGGGATGGGATTTAGGGCTGCAGCTCTTTGGATCTTGGGTCAGTGTTAGGGCACAAAGGACTGCCCAGGCTGCCTAGGCCTCAGTACTGTGCCCACTTTCAGGGGCTCTGGGTCTGTTTTACTCAATAAGGTTGATTAGCTGGCCCACACTCTCTGCTGGTGGTAAGCGGCCTGAGCCAGCAGAACTTTCCAGGATCAAGGGGCATGAGGAAGGGTAGTGTTTTAGGTGATGGTCCAGAAAAGTTTACAGGAAGGTAAGCCAGGAAGCCCTGGCTCATCATTCTGACAGTGGTATTCACTGTGTCAGAGCTTTGGGAGACAGTAATGGCATCTCCCTGGGGCAGTCCCCCCCTGGGGCCCGAATTCTCCCCTCAGAGGGGCTCCCTTCCTGCATTCAGAGTGGCGCTAAGGGCTGCTGCTTTCTGTCCTTCTCCCCAAACTGAAGTCTGTATTGTGGCTGGCCAAGGACGGCACAGCTGAGGGGAAGGTGTCAGCAAACAAGCCTGGGCTCCAGGCCTTCCCGAAGGTCCACCCCTCACAAAGGAGGGGTGCTCAGCCCACATGGTGAGGTGGATGCCCCTCTAATTCTGAAACCAAGTGTGCCAAGTGCTGTAGTGGGTGGGGCTTTTCCAGTCTGTAGTCTGGCTACTGAAGCAGATACCAGAAAGCACTTGTGTAGTTCAGCCCGCTGCTGCCCCCTAACATACTTGGCTCTAGGCTTGGAGTCCAGATTGGCCATGTCTGAGGGTCCATGGAGGATAACATGAACCCACAATCCTCAGTGGGCAAGCACGCAGTGGGCCTGGGGGCCACTAGGGTAGAGGGTGGACCTGGCCAGTAGGTGGCAACACAGACTGTCTTCTTAGAAATGACACTGTAGGGGATGAGAAACGGAAGTCCCAGCCCCGGACTGACCTGGTCCTGCTGCAGCTTAGGCCTTGGCCGATCCCCTCACAGGGCCCAGGCAGGGTGGGCCACCAGAACAAAGACCAGGAAGTGGCTCTTTGGACAGCTCCCCCTTTTGCCCAGGTCCCTGCCGAGGGGCGAGGGCTCACAAGTTTGCAGAGCTCCTTTTCTCCTCCCTTTGGTGGACAGGACAGAGAAGGGACAGCAGAGTCCCCCTGACCGCTGTTTTGTCCTCTAGATGAGGTAGTGCAGCAGCCGGAGGATAAGTACAGCAGGAAGCTTGCCCACCACCTCCCCACATGGGGCCCGGAGAGGAACTGCAAATAAAATGAGGGGGCCAGGACTGACCTGCCCCTGCTGCTGCCTGGAGAGGGCTAGAGGGCTGGGCCTGGGGACCGGGAGGAGGAAGGGAGACAGATTATTTCAGAGCTGGAGTAGGTGTTGGGAGGGACGGGTGGGGAGGAGGCCGGGATATAGTTCCCTGTATCTTCAGACTGCCGGGAAGATGCGAAGAACTGGAAAGGAACCAAGTTTCTGCCCCCCCCCATCCATACGAGGCTCCACCCTTGGGTCCAAATGTCCTTAGATGCTCAGGCGCCTGTGTCTTGAAACTCCTCCCTCACTTTCCATGATGGACTGAGCAGGAGCAGCAGCAGTCCCTCAGCTACTGTCCTGTCAAGGTGAGCTGACAGACACCCAGGCCTCAGACACACCCACCCACCACTGTGGGCAAAATACTCAGGAACTGACAGGTTTATTTCAGCATCAGCAACAGCTCGGCCATCAAAAAAATAAACTCTACCCAGGGTGACAGAAGTCTCTACGGCGTCGAGGCTAAGGGCCTAGCCACCAAGCAGCGAACATCAGGGATGCATGGCGGGCACTGCCCGGGCAATAAGTTAGAAGAAGCAGGCTGGTGGTGGTGAGGACCAGGCTTCACTTCTGGGCAGGCATGAGGTCATCGATGGCCTGGCCCTGTTCAAGACGCTGCTCCATCTCAATAAGCAGCTTCACCCCGTCCACCACCATCTGCACCAGCTCCACCTCTGAGAAGCCCAGGCGGTCGGCATTGGAGATGTCGAAGACCCCACCCACCGCGGCTGTGTCCACACCACCTGGGCAGGGGGAGAGACACATGGTCAGCAGGGCAGAGGAAGTCTGCAGCTTCTGCCTCCCACCAGGGCTGCCCGCCCCTCACCTGTGCCTCGCTTCTGAAGCCGCAGCCTCTTGAGCACCTCGGAGAACTTCTCGTGCTTGCTCAGGTGAGGCAGCTTGATGTGCACACCTGCCCGCAGCCCAGTGCCCAGGTTGGAGGGGCAGGTGAGGATGTAGCCCAGGTTGAATGGCCAGATGAGGATGTAGCCCAGTGAGGGTTCCACATGAACTCATAGTTCTTAGACTTGAAGACAGTTTCGATCTACAGGGGAGACCAGAGTCAGAGGGGAGACTGGTGGGGACAGATGGCAACCCAGGGGGGTGTTGGCTCCAGAACTCTGGCCCCTGTCCCGTCCATTGCACCAAAGCCCCAGGGGGCAGGCCCCGGGTTGTGGTGCAGGCCTGCCTGGGTGAGGGCCAGTGCAAAGAAGCGGGTGAACACCTCCTTCATATTGCCTCCCTTCTGCATGGAGATGACCCGCAGGTGGTCCTCCTCATTGATCCACACCAGGAAGGTCTTATTGTCATTGTGCCTGGGGGAGGGGCGCAATCAACCCAAAGGTCTTCCCAGAATGTGTTCTTAGGACACAACCAGGAAGACACTCTAATGACCTCCCACTAAAGGGACTTCCCAAGGCCTCGAGGAATATGCTGAAGTGGACTGGCACCAGGAAGGCAGGCCCACCAGGGCACCTCCGCTCCTGAGCTGCGTGGCAGGCAAGGGGTGGCCCCAGAGCAGCCCACCGGGGAAGCGCGCTCCGCCCCCACTCGCCCTGCACCACCGCAGGGGTAGGAGCCCTGCCCGGACTGGTGCGGAGGCTTTTGCGTCACTGGCACCTGGCAGAATCCCGGCGGGGCAAGAGGGTGAAAAGGAAGAGAGAAAACAAGAAGCACCGGCTCCCGAGAGGGCGGAGCAGACGCCAACCAGACCGCCCCCACCCCACCCCCACCCCCGCGATATCTTAGTGTAGACAGAGGCCTTCGGGCAGCGCGGGAGCCCTCCCGCACCTGCGCGACCAAGGTGACCTGCGTGGGGGACTGAGCCTCGGATCCCAGCGTGGACCCTCCACCTCCCTCATACCGGGACAGAGACTGGGGACTCCGCGAGAGGAGGACGCGTACCAGATGCCACGCGCGTCTGGCCAGTCGCGGGCCATGCCGGAGGCCAGCAGCAGCGGTGACACAGGCTTGTCAAAGAGGAAATGGTCGTCAATGAGCTGCTGCTGCTCCGCCTCCGTCATACTCTTGAGCGCGTAGTACCTGCCCGCAATGGTTCTCCATCAGGCTGGCCAGGGCTGCGGAGCCAGGGACAGTGGTGGGCTCTCCAGGCCCGCCCCAGCAGTGACCCCCTCGGACGTCCTCCCTTTGTGGGCGCCAGGGCCCCCGCAGGCCGCGCCCTCCGTGTGTCCCGGGCCTCTTGGTGCGCAGAGCTGGACCTGCTTCCCGCTGTCCCTTGGGGAAACTGGACCCAGCGCGCACATAGCGCAAACAGGCCGGGCGGAGGCCCGGGCCGAGCTGGGACCAGGACGGGGGGCCCCCGACCCCTACCTTCCACCGCCAGCTTCTCCACCGCGCGGCGCTCCCCGCGGCTGCAATGCGGGGGGAGACAAAAGCCTCTGATGCTGCGGCCCGTGCGCACCCGCGAGCTCAGCACGTAGTTGGGGTCCAGGTCATCGCCACCCTGGGGAGAGCAGCAAGATGGGGCGGGAGTGAGCTCGGAGAGGACCCCCCCCCGGAGCCCACCCGGACCTGAATGCCGCGCACCTGCAGGTTGTCGGGGTTGAGATCCGTCTTGTGCTCGTCGCCGGGCTGGTAGCCGCCGTGCCGGGCCTCGATAATTGGGTCGAAGAGATCCTTGAACACTTCGTAGGAATCCTCGTCGCCCGCCACGGCGCCCACAGTCAAGATGAACGGGTGCCCTGGGGGAGGGGCGTGGGGGACAGTGACGTCACCGCCAGGATCGACAGAGCTGCTGAGGCCCCTCCAACCGTGCGTGGCCAGGGGACCCCAGGTCGGGAGCCGAGACCCTCGCCCCGTGCATTCGGGTGGGGTGGAAGCCTGCCCTCCGGAGAGGTGCGCATACCCGGATTGTCTACGCCGGTCTGGATGACGTCGTCCAAGGTGAAGCCGCTCGAGGTGGTCTTGGCTCTCAGCTCTGCGTACAGCTCGGGGGTCAGCACCTTGGCCATGTGGTTGTTGTGGCTGCTGAGGTCCGGGAACTCGTCCTCCGCGGGGAAGCGGAGCTTCATGGTGTTGTGGCTGTTGGAGAAGGGCATGGCGGCGGCGGGCTGCGGGGAGGCGCAGGGTCAGCGGAGCTCGGGGCACCCGCCTCCCGAAACCCCGGGCGCCCCGGGACGCTGCCAAGGTCAGCGGGGTCTGCACAATCGCCGCGCATCCGGCCCCAAGAGGTTTTTTTTTTTTTTTCGGGTTGGGGCGCGTCAGGCCTTTCGCCCAACCTGACGCCGCAGCCTGGCACCCCTCTGTGCTGCGCCCCCGCCCCGCGCCCCGAGAGGCTGCCCCCGGCCCTGTGGTCCGCTCACCAGGAGCCGGACGGGGCGAGGGCGCTGGATCCTTTTGGCAGCTCTGGGCAAGACGCAGGCGAACAGCGGCCGCTGGCAGCTCCCGGGGCTCTTAAGGGGCGCGTCGCAGGACGCCCATTGGCGACTATTTATAGCCCATTCATTCCATTGGCCCGTGCTCCGGGGTGGTGCCGCTGCTTTGTCCCTAAGCAGCAGCCCCCGACACTCCCTAGCCGCCCATCCCAGCCGTCCCGGGGTCTGGAGCCCGAGCAACGGGGCCACCCCGCACGGCGCTTGCCCAGGATTCCAAAGGCTTGAACCTCCCTAATCCTTAGATGTCCTAGACCCGCCTCATACACACTGCCTCGGGCGGGCGGGAAACTGAGGCTGGAAAGCCAGCTGGCACTTGGGGACATGGGACTCCTGCCTTCCTCGCCTCTTGCAGACGGCGGTGGGTAGGGTGCCTGGAGAGAGCGTCTGGGGCTTCTCCTTAGGTCTGTCCACTCCATCCTGGCCATCCGAACTGGCAAAAAGAGCTGCTGACCTTCCTCCAAGGTGCCTGCGGGCGTCTCCTGGGTGTTCCTGGTGCAGCACTGGAGGAGCAGTCTGGCTGAGGTCCAGCCGCTCAGCACCCAGGGTGCCCTGACCTTGGGCAGGCTCTCGGGAAGCGAGCCAAGACCCTTGGGCCCAGGCTCCACTAAAAGGACAGAAGACAGTGCCCTCTGAGGATATGCTGAGTTCCCAAACTCCCACCCTCGGGGCTTCTCTTCAGCAGACTAGTTCCTTCTACCCCACCCCCCGAGGCAGCACCCAGAGTCACTAGCTATAGAATGGAAAAAGCACAGCTAAAATGACTAGTTATGTGAGGTTTCTAAAAATCACTTCACTAACCAGACTCACCTTTTACTTTTTTTTTAAATTTATTTATTTTTTGTATGTGTATGCGTGTATTGTCTGCATGTAGGTTTGTGCACCCCATATCGTGCAATGCGTGGAGGTCCGAAGAGGGGGCGTAGATTCCCTGGAACTGGAGTCTCCTGGCTTGGAGTTACAGACGTTTTAGGCGCCATTGTGGGTGCTGGGATCGAACCGGGGTCCTCTGCAAGGAGCCAGTCGGGTGCTTCTAAACCGGCTAGGTCGGCGATCTCCCAGCCCCAGAATCATTTAAATGGTCTCTCTGCTCCTCCCACATTTCCTCAGGAGATGCAGAATACTGACCCCAGCCAGTACTAGCTGTAAACTGGGATGTGTGGAAACAGGCATTTGGACTCTGACTCCAGCTGCCAGTCTAGTCATCCTTTTTGGAAATTAATTTGGCATTATTTCTTAAAGTTAAAAGCATTTGAACTCCATGACCCAGCAATCCCACTTCTAGGAATTCAGCCTATAGAAAGAGCTGGGAGCCTTTGTGTGCACAACGGATCAAAGAAGAATGTCTAGCCAGGCGTGGTGGTGGCACGCCTTTAATCCCAGCCCAAGATGAGTTCCAGGACGCTGGGTTATAAGAGCGGAACCCTGTCTCAAAAAGACACCCCCCCCAAAAACAAAAAAAACACCCACCCTAGTGAGAAAACTAAACTGGACACCAGGTGGGGTGGGGGTGGGCACTAACCTTGGGGTCAGAATGCCTGCAGGAGTCGGTATGGTCGCACACACCTTTACTCCCAGCCCTTGGGAGTGCAGGGTGGATCTTGTGATTTTCACGGCCATCCTGTTCTAAATATCAAGGAAAGGGGTGTTAAATCTGAAGTAGTCTGTACCACTAGGTGAGGTTGGCACACGCCTTTAATCCTAGCACTCAACAGAGGCAGAGAGAAGATCTTTGTGAGTTTCAAGGCCAGCCTGTCTACAGAGTGCGTTCCAGGACCGCTGGGCACGGGGCGACCCTGTCTTGAAAGACCAAAAAAAAAAGAGGGAGGGAGGGATGGAAGGGATGGAAGGGAAGAAAGGAAGGAAGAAAGGAAAGGAAGAAAGGAAGGAAGAAAGAAAGAAGGAAGAGAAAGAAAGGAAAGAAAGAAAGGAAGAAGAAGTCTTGTTACCCTTCTGCTTGGGTCAGTGCTCTGAGGATGTGACGGGGCAGGAGTCCAGGCTTAAGATACACCGGTCAGGTGCCTGCCCTGTCCAGGGCGGCTGGAGAGACTACACCTGTTCTATTACTCACTTCATCCAGCTTCAACCTGATTTGTTTTGGGACAAGATTTCTTAAGGTAGCCCTAGCTAGCTGGAGCTCACTAAGTCGCCCAGACTTCTCCTGCCTCAGCATCTCAAATGCTGGGATTATCGGCTCTAGGGGGACCATGCCCAGTCCAGTATTTCATAGACCAATAAAACAACCCCACATAAGATGGCACATGGGGCTGAGCCAGGCCATGGTGGCACACCCCTGTTATTCCAGCACATGGGAGGTGGCCTCAGCAGGAGGATCAGGCGTTCAAGGCCGGCCTGGGTGACATTAGATATATCATTATATCTATCTATATACACACACACCCCACCACACACACACACACACACGCACACCGCCAGAATGTTGGCTGTTGCCTTTTTTTTTTTTTTTTTTTTTTTTTTTTTGTCTTTTTGGACCGGGTCTCCCTGGAAGCCCCAGTCGTCCGGCACTTTTTTTTTTTTTTTTTTTTTTTTTTTTGGTCTTTTCAAGACCACGCCGCCGGTCCTCCTGTGGCTTTGCCCCCGCTGGCCTGAAACTCTCTATACACCTGGCGGTTTTTTTTGTGCTTTTAATCCCCATCCCTTCAAGGCAGACGCAGAGGGAGGCAGATTCTCTGTGAGATCAAGGCCAGGTCTGATCTATATAATAGTTCCAGGTCAGCTGGGGCTAAACGAGACCTGTCTTCAAAAAAAAACCCAAACAAAAAATACCCAAACAAAAAAACCCAACATGGGCCCCTCCACTGGCTAGACAGCAGGTGTCCCTAAGCCCAGAATTCTTGTACTCTGTGCCCCCTGCAGCCCCTGCCCCATCTCAAAAATATCTGCAGCTGCCTACCCCACGACTACCCCCAAAGGCACTAAGCACTCAAGTTTCCGTTTATAGGAAACAGAGAGGAAGCAAATGTTGTGTTCCATCTTGGGGTGCAGTGAAGGGGCTCAGAGCTTCCTCTTTGTCCCCAGGAACTTCTGGCCTTCCTCCCTCCCTGCACCAGGGGAAGGCCACGGGGCCTGGGGAGGGTTGAGGTTAACATGGGGCAGGGCTAGCAGGACTGCCAACCCAGCAGTACAGTGATCCAACACCCACAACCACTGGTGCATGGTTCCTACTGGGGCCTCCTGTGTCCCTTAGCCTCTGTCCCAGTCTGCAGATAACCAAAGAGGACTGGCAGTTGGGAGACAAGTGCTGGCTCAGAGGTCCAGATATCCTGCAATGATCTTGGGAACAGAGTGGCTAGACAGCTGTCGTGGGGGTACCAGCAGGTGAGGAGGTCTGAGAGGGACCCTCACAGCCTTCAGACCACAATGTCAATCAATGTGAAGACCCCCACTACCACCAGCAGGAGTTGCTTGGAATTCCTGGTGACCCTCAGAACAAGGGAGCAAGATGAGGGACAGCTGAGTCCTGATTGTGGGCCCTCTGCTATCCCTGAGATCTCGCTCTGTAGACCAGGCTGGCCTTGAACTCACAGAGATCCGCCTGCCTCTGCCTCTGCCTCCCGAGTGCTAGCATTAAAGGTGTGCCCCACCACGCCCGGCTTGCCCTGCAAGCTTTTATTATTGGCAAACAGTCCTGACCAGTCCTCTCCTGTTCTAAATAATTGCATCTCTTTAATTATTTCTGAAGGGCGGTGGTCCTCCTGTGTCACACTCTAAAAATGCTCCTGCTGATGTGAAGGTGAGGGCAGAGTCCTCCTCCGGTGGGGGGGGTCCAGAGATCAGGGACACCAAACCACCACAGGTCCTTCAGTGCAGAGCACCCACCCACCACAGGACCACCCCATCAGCTGACTTGAATTCCTGCAGGCTGTTCCTGGCCAGAAGTCAGGGCGTTCCGAGTGTGAGCACCCAGCTGCCCCGGGGAAATGTTCCCTCCACTCAGGCCCAGAGGGAGCCAGTGCTGTCTTGCCCCTTCCACCCCCAGGTTTGGTCACGATGGGGCTGCTGCTCAGATGCGCACGCGCACGTTTCACAGTGGTTTGAAGGCAAGTTCAACACCTGGTGATGGTGAGCACAGGGGTGGGGAACAGTCCTCTAGGGCTGAGCTACATGTGTACAAGCCCCGCCTCATCCCAGACTTCAGTTCAGTGGAGCTTACAGTGACACACAGACAACAGCAAACACAGGAAAAGCAGTAAGCAAACAAGTTCTCCTGCTTGCTGGGAAAGTTTGGAGTTGAAAACCCCAAGGCCCAAGAGTATCTTGTGGGTTTGAGGTTTGAGGTTCTGAGCACAGATGCCAGGAAATGGCCTGCAGCCAGGTTGCAGCCCAGCCCCAGAAGTAGCTGCCTCCAAAAGGGTCTTAGGTCTAGGTGACCGGGGCCACCCTCTCCAGTCCTTAACAGGCCTTCCTCAGCTGGTAAAAGGAGAGTCATCCTAGCCGGGGCATGGTGGCACATGCCTTTAATCCTAGCACTTGGGAGGCAGGGGCAGGCAGATCTCTGTGAGTTCAAGGCCAGCTGAGACTAAAGGGAGACCCTGTCGCAAAAACAAAACAAAACAAAAAAACCAGAGTCATCCTGTGCCCAACTGATTAGCCCAGGGCACTCAGGAGCCTCAAGCCTGGAAAAAGATCTTCCCAGACCAGGCCCTACCCAAGGGGCCTTCCAGAATGGGTGGTGAGGCCTGTGTAGGGGAGGGTGGGATTTCAGGCTGCAGCTCTTTGGATCTTGGGGCAGTGTTAGGGCACAAAGGACTGCCCAGGCTGCCTAGGCCTCAGTACTGTGCCCACTTTCAGGGGCTCTGGGTCTGTTTTACTCAATAAGGTTGATTAGCTGGCCCACACTCTCTGCTGGTGGTAAGCGGCCTGAGCCAGCAGAACTTTCCAGGATCAAGGGGCATGAGGAAGGGTAGTGTTTTAGGTGATGGTCCAGAAAAGTTTACAGGAAGGTAAGCCAGGAAGCCCTGGCTCATCATTCTGACAGTGGTATTCACTGTGTCAGAGCTTTGGGAGACAGTAATGGCATCTCCCTGGGGCAGTCCCCCCCTGGGGCCCGAATTCTCCCCTCAGAGGGGCTCCCTTCCTGCATTCAGAGTGGCGCTAAGGGCTGCTGCTTTCTGTCCTTCTCCCCAAACTGAAGTCTGTATTGTGGCTGGCCAAGGACGGCACAGCTGAGGGGAAGGTGTCAGCAAACAAGCCTGGGCTCCAGGCCTTCCCGAAGGTCCACCCCTCACAAAGGAGGGGTGCTCAGCCCACAAGGTGAGGTGGATGCCCCTCTAATTCTGAAACCAAGTGTGCCAAGTGCTGTAGTGGGTGGGGCTTTTCCAGTCTGTAGTCTGGCTACTGAAGCAGATACCAGAAAGCACTTGTGTAGTTCAGCCCGCTGCTGCCCCCTAACATACTTGGCTCTAGGCTTGGAGTCCAGATTGGCCATGTCTGAGGGTCCATGGAGGATAACATGAACCCACAATCCTCAGTGGGCAAGCACGCAGTGGGCCTGGGGGCCACTAGGGTAGAGGGTGGACCTGGCCAGTAGGTGGCAACACAGACTGTCTTCTTAGAAATGACACTGTAGGGGATGAGAAACGGAAGTCCCAGCCCCGGACTGACCTGGTCCTGCTGCAGCTTAGGCCTTGGCCGATCCCCTCACAGGGCCCAGGCAGGGTGGGCCACCAGAACAAAGACCAGGAAGTGGCTCTTTGGACAGCTCCCCCTTTTGCCCAGGTCCCTGCCGAGGGGCGAGGGCTCACAAGTTTGCAGAGCTCCTTTTCTCCTCCCTTTGGTGGACAGGACAGAGAAGGGACAGCAGAGTCCCCCTGACCGCTGTTTTGTCCTCTAGATGAGGTAGTGCAGCAGCCGGAGGATAAGTACAGCAGGAAGCTTGCCCACCACCTCCCCACATGGGGCCCGGAGAGGAAACTGCAAATAAAATGAGGGGGCCAGGACTGACCTGCCCCTGCTGCTGCCTGGAGAGGGCTAGAGGGCTGGGCCTGGGGACCGGGAGGAGGAAGGGAGACAGATTATTTCAGAGCTGGAGTAGGTGTTGGGAGGGACGGGTGGGGAGGAGGCCGGGATATAGTTCCCTGTATCTTCAGACTGCCGGGAAGATGCGAAGAACTGGAAAGGAACCAAGTTTCTGCCCCCCCCCATCCATACGAGGCTCCACCCTTGGGTCCAAATGTCCTTAGATGCTCAGGCTGCCTGTGTCTTGAAACTCCTCCCTCACTTTCCATGATGGACTGAGCAGGAGCAGCAGCAGTCCCTCAGCTACTGTCCTGTCAAGGTGAGCTGACAGACACCCAGGCCTCAGACACACCCACCCACCACTGTGGGCAAAATACTCAGGAACTGACAGGTTTATTTCAGCATCAGCAACAGCTCGGCCATCAAAAAAATAAACTCTACCCAGGGTGACAGAAGTCTCTACGGCGTCGAGGCTAAGGGCCTAGCCACCAAGCAGCGAACATCAGGGATGCATGGCGGGCACTGCCCGGGCAATAAGTTAGAAGAAGCAGGCTGGTGGTGGTGAGGACCAGGCTTCACTTCTGGGCAGGCATGAGGTCATCGATGGCCTGGCCCTGTTCAAGACGCTGCTCCATCTCAATAAGCAGCTTCACCCCGTCCACCACCATCTGCACCAGCTCCACCTCTGAGAAGCCCAGGCGGTCGGCATTGGAGATGTCGAAGACCCCACCCACCGCGGCTGTGTCCACACCACCTGGGCAGGGGGAGAGACACATGGTCAGCAGGGCAGAGGAAGTCTGCAGCTTCTGCCTCCCACCAGGGCTGCCCGCCCCTCACCTGTGCCTCGCTTCTGAAGCCGCAGCCTCTTGAGCACCTCGGAGAACTTCTCGTGCTTGCTCAGGTGAGGCAGCTTGATGTGCACACCTGCCCGCAGCCCAGTGCCCAGGTTGGAGGGGCAGGTGAGGATGTAGCCCAGGTGAGGGTTCCACATGAACTCATAGTTCTTAGACTTGAAGACAGTTTCGATCTACAGGGGAGACCAGAGTCAGAGGGGAGATCTGGCTGGGGACAGACTGGCACCCAGGGGGGGTGTGGGCTCCAGAATCTGCCCCTGTCCCGTCCCTGGCACCAAAGCCCCCAGGGGGCAGGCCCAGGGTGTGGGGCAGGCCTGACCTGGGTGAGGCCAGTGCAGAAGCGGGTGAACACCTCCTTCATATTGCCTCCCTTCTGCATGGAGATGACCCGCAGGTGGTCCTCCTCATTGATCCACACCAGGAAGGTCTTATTGTCATTGTGCCTGGGGGAGGGGCGCAATCAACCCAAAGGTCTTCCCAGAATGTGTTCTTAGGACACAACCAGGAAGACACTCTAATGACCTCCCACTAAAGGGACTTCCCAAGGCCTCGAGGAATATGCTGAAGTGGACTGGCACCAGGAAGGCAGGCCCACCAGGGCACCTCCGCTCCTGAGCTGCGTGGCAGGCAAGGGGTGGCCCCAGAGCAGCCCACCGGGGAAGCGCGCTCCGCCCCCACTCGCCCTGCACCACCGCAGGGGTAGGAGCCCTGCCCGGACTGGTGCGGAGGCTTTTGCGTCACTGGCACCTGGCAGAATCCCGGCGGGGCAAGAGGGTGAAAAGGAAGAGAGAAAACAAGAAGCACCGGCTCCCGAGAGGGCGGAGCAGACGCCAACCAGACCGCCCCCACCCCCACCCCCACCCCCGCGAGATCTTCAGAGACAGAGGCTTCGGGCAGCGCGGGAGCCCTCCCGCACCTGCGCGACCAAGGTGACCTGCGTGGGGGACTGAGCCTCGGATCCCAGCGTGGACCCTCCACCTCCCTCATACCGGGACAGAGACTGGGGACTCCGCGAGAGGAGGACGCGTACCAGATGCCACGCGCGTCTGGCCAGTCGCGGGCCATGCCGGAGGCCAGCAGCAGCGGTGACACAGGCTTGTCAAAGAGGAAATGGTCGTCAATGAGCTGCTGCTGCTCCGCCTCCGTCATACTCTTGAGCGCGTAGTACCTGCCCGCCAGGTCTCCATCCAGGCTGGCCAGGGCTGCGGAGCCAGGGACAGTGGTGGGCTCTCCAGGCCCGCCCCAGCAGTGACCCCCTCGGACGTCCTCCCTTTGTGGGCGCCAGGGCCCCCGCAGGCCGCGCCCTCCGTGTGTCCCGGGCCTCTTGGTGCGCAGAGCTGGACCTGCTTCCCGCTGTCCCTTGGGGAAACTGGACCCAGCGCGCACATAGCGCAAACAGGCCGGGCGGAGGCCCGGGCCGAGCTGGGACCAGGACGGGGGGCCCCCGACCCCTACCTTCCACCGCCAGCTTCTCCACCGCGCGGCGCTCCCCGCGGCTGCAATGCGGGGGGAGACAAAAGCCTCTGATGCTGCGGCCCGTGCGCACCCGCGAGCTCAGCACGTAGTTGGGGTCCAGGTCATCGCCACCCTGGGGAGAGCAGCAAGATGGGGCGGGAGTGAGCTCGGAGAGGACCCCCCCCCGGAGCCCACCCGGACCTGAATGCCGCGCACCTGCAGGTTGTCGGGGTTGAGATCCGTCTTGTGCTCGTCGCCGGGCTGGTAGCCGCCGTGCCGGGCCTCGATAATTGGGTCGAAGAGATCCTTGAACACTTCGTAGGAATCCTCGTCGCCCGCCACGGCGCCCACAGTCAAGATGAACGGGTGCCCTGGGGGAGGGGCGTGGGGGACAGTGACGTCACCGCCAGGATCGACAGAGCTGCTGAGGCCCCTCCAACCGTGCGTGGCCAGGGGACCCCAGGTCGGGAGCCGAGACCCTCGCCCCGTGCATTCGGGTGGGGTGGAAGCCTGCCCTCCGGAGAGGTGCGCATACCCGGATTGTCTACGCCGGTCTGGATGACGTCGTCCAAGGTGAAGCCGCTCGAGGTGGTCTTGGCTCTCAGCTCTGCGTACAGCTCGGGGGTCAGCACCTTGGCCATGTGGTTGTTGTGGCTGCTGAGGTCCGGGAACTCGTCCTCCGCGGGGAAGCGGAGCTTCATGGTGTTGTGGCTGTTGGAGAAGGGCATGGCGGCGGCGGGCTGCGGGGAGGCGCAGGGTCAGCGGAGCTCGGGGCACCCGCCTCCCGAAACCCCGGGCGCCCCGGGACGCTGCCAAGGTCAGCGGGGTCTGCATCGCCCGCGCATCCCGGCCCCAGAGGTCGGGTGAGGTGCGCGCTCCAGGCCTTTCGCCCAACCTGACGCCGCAGCCTGGCACCCCTCTGTGCTGCGCCCCCGCCCCGCGCCCCGAGAGGCTGCCCCCGGCCCTGTGGTCCGCTCACCAGGAGCCGGACGGGGCGAGGGCGCTGGATCCTTTTGGCAGCTCTGGGCAAGACGCAGGCGAACAGCGGCCGCTGGCAGCTCCCGGGGCTCTTAAGGGGCGCGTCGCAGGACGCCCATTGGCGACTATTTATAGCCCATTCATTCCATTGGCCCGTGCTCCGGGGTGGTGCCGCTGCTTTGTCCCTAAGCAGCAGCCCCCGACACTCCCTAGCCGCCCATCCCAGCCGTCCCGGGGTCTGGAGCCCGAGCAACGGGGCCACCCCGCACGGCGCTTGCCCAGGATTCCAAAGGCTTGAACCTCCCTAATCCTTAGATGTCCTAGACCCGCCTCATACACACTGCCTCGGGCGGGCGGGAAACTGAGGCTGGAAAGCCAGCTGGCACTTGGGGACATGGGACTCCTGCCTTCCTCGCCTCTTGCAGACGGCGGTGGGTAGGGTGCCTGGAGAGAGCGTCTGGGGCTTCTCCTTAGGTCTGTCCACTCCATCCTGGCCATCCGAACTGGCAAAAAGAGCTGCTGACCTTCCTCCAAGGTGCCTGCGGGCGTCTCCTGGGTGTTCCTGGTGCAGCACTGGAGGAGCAGTCTGGCTGAGGTCCAGCCGCTCAGCACCCAGGGTGCCCTGACCTTGGGCAGGCTCTCGGGAAGCGAGCCAAGACCCTTGGGCCCAGGCTCCACTAAAAGGACAGAAGACAGTGCCCTCTGAGGATATGCTGAGTTCCCAAACTCCCACCCTCGGGGCTTCTCTTCAGCAGACTAGTTCCTTCTACCCCACCCCCCGAGGCAGCACCCAGAGTCACTAGCTATAGAATGGAAAAAGCACAGCTAAAATGACTAGTTATGTGAGGTTTCTAAAAATCACTTCACTAACCAGAATCACCATTTTACTTTTTTTTAAATTTTATTTATTTTTTGTATGTGTATGAGTGTATTGTCTGCATGTAGGTTTGTGCACCCATGTCGTGCAATGCCGTGGAGGTCAGAAGAGGGCGTCGGATTCCCCTGGAACTGGAGTTCTCCTGGAATTGGAGTTACAGACGGTTCTTAAGCGCCATGTGGGTGCTGGGGATCGAACCGGGGTCCTCTGCAAGAGCAGTCGGTGCTCTTAACCGCTAGGCTATCTCTCCAGCCCCCAGAATCATTTTAAATGGTCTCTCCTGCTCCTCCCACATACTCAGGAGATGCAGAATACTGACCCCAGCCAGTACTAGCTGTAAACTGGGATGTGTGGAAACAGGCATTTGGACTCTGACTCCAGCTGCCAGTCTAGTCATCCTTTTTGGAAATTAATTTGGCATTATTTCTTAAAGTTAAAAGCATTTGAACTCCATGACCCAGCAATCCCACTTCTAGGAATTCAGCCTATAGAAAGAGCTGGGAGCCTTCTGTTGTGCACACAGATCAAGAAATGTCTAGCCAGGCGTGGTGGCACACGCCTTTAATCCCAGCACAAGAGTGAGTTCCAGGACAGCTGGGTTTACAGAGAGACCCTGTCTCAAAAAGACACCCCCCCCAAAAAAAAACACACCTAGTGAGAAAACTAAACTGGACACCAGGTGGGGTGGGGGTGGGCACTAACCTTGGGTCAGAATGCCTGCAGAGTCGGGTCTGGTAGCACACACCTTTAATCCCAGCCCTTGGGAGGCAGGTGGATCTTGTGAGTTCAAGGCCATCCTGTTCTAAATATCAAGGAAAGGGGTGTTAAATCTGAAGTAGTCTGTACCACTAGGTGAGGTGGCACACGCCTTTAATCCTAGCACTCAAAGGGAGGCAGAGGAGACAGATCTTTGTGAGTTCAAGGCCAGCCTGGTCTACAGAGTGAGTTCCAGGACAGCTGGGGCTACAGGGAGACCCTGTCTTGAAAAGACAAAAAGAAAAAAAGAAAGGAAGGAAGAAAGGAAGGAAGAAAGGAAGGAAGAAAGGAAGGAAGAAAGGAAGGAAGAAAGAAAGAAAGGAAGAAAGAAAGGAAGAAAGAAAGGAAGGAAGAAGTCTGTACCCTTCTGCTTGGGTCAGTGCTCTGAGGATGTGACGGGGCAGGAGTCCAGGCTTAAGATACACCGGTCAGGTGCCTGCCCTGTCCAGGGCGGCTGGAGAGACTACACCTGTTCTATTACTCACTTCATCCAGCTTCAACCTGATTTGTTTTGGGACAAGATTTCTTAAGGTAGCCCTAGCTAGCTGGAGCTCACTAAGTAGCCCAGACTTTGCCTGCCTCAGCATCTCAAATGCTGGGATTATAGGCTCTAGGGACCATGCCCAGTCCAGTATTTCATAGACCAATAAAACAACCCCACATAAGATGGCACATGGGGCTGAGCCAGGCCATGGTGGCACACCCCTGTTATTCCAGCACATGGGAGGTGGCAGCAGGAAGATCAGGAGTTCAAGGCCAGCCTGGGTGACATTAGATTACATATATATATATATATATATACACACACACACACACACACACACACACGCACACACGCCAAGAATGTTGGCTTTGCTTTTTGTTTTTTTTTTTTTTTTTTTCTTTTTCGTTCTTTTTGAGACCGGGTCTCCCTGGACGCACCCAGTCTTGTCCGGCACTTTTTTTTTTTTTTTTTTTTTTTTTTTTTTTTTGGTCTTTTCAAGACAGGGTCTCCCTGTGGCTGTGGCCCCAGCTGTCCTGGAACTCTCTCTACACCTGGCGGTTTGTGCTTTTAATCCCAGCACTCAAGGCAGAGGCAGGGGGCAGATCTCTGTGAGATCAAGGCCAGTCTGATCTATATAATAGTTCCAGGTCAGCTGGGGCTACAACGAGACCCTGTCTTCAAAAAACCCACAAAAATACCCAACAAAAAACACAACATGGCCCATCCACTGGCTAGACAGCAGGTGTCCCTAAGCCCAGAATTCTTGTACTCTGTGCCCCCTGCAGCCCCTGCCCCATCTCAAAAATATCTGCAGCTGCCTACCCCACGACTACCCCCAAAGGCACTAAGCACTCAAGTTTCCGTTTATAGGAACAGAGAGGAAGCAAGTGTGGTGTCCATCTTGGGGTGCAGTGAAGGGGCTCAGAGCTTCCTCTTTGTCCCCAGCAACTTCCTGGCCTCTCCTCCCTCCCTGCACAGGGAAGGCCAGGACTGGGGAGGTGAGGTACAGAGGGCAGGCTAGCAGGACTGCCCACTCCAGCAGTGAGCCACACCCAACACTGGTGCCTGGTTCCTACCTGGGGCCTCCTGTGTCCCTTAGCCTCTGTCCCAGTCTGCAGATAACCAAAGAGGACTGGCAGTTGGGAGACAAGTGCTGGCTCAGAGGTCCAGATATCCTGCAATGATCTTGGGAACAGAGTGGCTAGACAGCTGTCGTGGGGGTACCAGCAGGTGAGGAGGTCTGAGAGGGACCCTCACAGCCTTCAGACCACAATGTCAATCAATGTGAAGACCCCCACTACCACCAGCAGGAGTTGCTTGGAATTCCTGGTGACCCTCAGAACAAGGGAGCAAGATGAGGGACAGCTGAGTCCTGATTGTGGGCCCTCTGCTATCCCTGAGATCTACAGTAGCTGGTTTGGCAGCTTCTGAGCAAGAAGCTGGGTGACATCGCCCGGGAGGTTTATCGTCTAGATTCCTTAGAAATCATACCTGGTCACACATTAACCATGGGGCCTTGAAGGAGTACTAGGTCTTTTATCCACCTTTTTTTTTTTTAATGTGTATGAGTGAGTGTACTGTCTGCATGTAGGTTGGTGCACCTGTGTCGTGCAATGCCTCAGAGGTCAGAAGAGGGCGTCGGATTCCCCTGGAACTGGAGTTAAAGATGCAGCTGCCTTGTGGGTGCTGGGGATCAAACCCAGGTCCTCTGCAAGAGCAGTCGGTGCTCTTAAGCTGCTGAGCCATTATCCACAGAGCATGGCTCAGCCCAGCAGGACAAGTACATCACAGCCAGGAGCAGGCTCCAGGCCTGCAATGGAGGCCACCCTCTGCCTGTAATCAGTGTGCCCCCTTCCTCTGTGGCATGCAAAGGGGAAGTTGGCAGGGGTGAGAAGAGGAGCAGGAGCTGCAGAGCACAGTGCATCAGGAGGCTGTGCCAGTCAGGGAGGACCCTTGGCAGCCCAGGCCCTGCGAAGGATGCAGGTGGACCAGCCCCCCCGAGTAGCATCCTCAGCTTGCCCTTTTCCTGCAGGGTCTCTTTCCTGCTCTCCTTCAGATATGCCACCAATTCTCTGAAGCCAGGCTTTATATCCCAATCTCACTTGACCATGCTGTCTGTATGATGTTAGGCAAATGAACTATTTTTTTCTCCATCTGTAAAGTGGTCCCCTACTATGAGATTGGGGGATAATTCATTGACATAGACTTGACTAGGCAAATGTGGCGTCAGTTCTTGTTAGGAGAACCCAGTGTATAAACTGCCCTTCCTTCTCCCACTGTCCCTAGTGTTTGGGGGAGACTGGTTCTGCTTGAGGATTCCAAGCTGAGACTGGGCAAAGCAAATGAGTAACTTTGAGAAGACAGACTAGAAAAGGGGCACAGGAGGGGCTGGCCAGCCAGTAGTGGGCAGTTGGGACCAAGGGGGAAACCCCTGCTGAGCTCACAGGCTTGGAACAGGCGTGTGTGGTCTCTATGCAGCTGAGAGTCTGAGAAGAACCCCTTGGAGAAACAGAAAGTCTTTAAGTCCCGAGAGGAGCAATTAAAGTGTGATCTACGCTGTGCATCCTTAAGAGAGTGAAGTAGCTCACTCTATCAGGTGGAACCTGGGATGTGGTTCGGATGCCTCATGGCTAAAAGCTGTGAACCCACAGCATGGCAGGTCATCGAAACCCATGATCATCTATCCTCCCAGGCCCTCCAGATCCATGCCTGCCAGGACAGAGACCTGAAGAGGTCTGAGGTCAGTCCCCTGTTTCCAAGACATGGACCGACCCCTGCATGCTTGTCTGGGCTGGCTCCAGAGGAGGCCCATAGGGCTCTGGGAAGGAGCAGGCTGTGGGGCTCAGCCATCTCCATTTTACTAGGCCACAGTAGCTTGGTGGCTGGGAAGTGCAGCCTGGAGTTGGTCACTGCTAGTGGTTGCTTCTGAGCAGGCTGAAGTCTCCATCCCCTCTGCGAGCTGAGGGCTGCAGGAACCCACTCCAGACACTCTCCCCGCCCCCATTTCCCCTTCCCGTTCCGCTGCACACACTGCACTCCACCGAGACCCTGTGCGAGCAGCCCACGGGACTCTGGATCAGCCCTGCTGACATAGAACACCACTCTGGCTTCCCCTTTCTGCCTTCACCCGCCCCTCCTCCAGGCTCCAGTGAGCTCAGTTCCAATGGCTCTCACAATGCCTGGGGTCCCAGGAGGGAATTCTAGACCCTTGGAGAAGCCCTGCACTCGGAAACGTGCGTCTGCTGGGGAGGCGGGGCCTGGCCTAGAGCCACTTTTCATAACACTTAGGTTTACAGCCCCCTCCCCCGTCGTGCCCTGCACTAGGCCTGACCCAGGACAAAGCCTTTGGGGGCCCCATGGTCCTGCGGTTCCACTTTCTGGGATTCATCCTGGGGCCCAGGAAGGGTGTTCCGGAGCCCTGTGCAGTGACAAAATGTCCACGCAGGGTGTCCTGGTGGGCCTTAGAAGGGACTCCCCGGGTCGGTAGGCCTGAGCCAGGGCCCTTTGGGGTCTGGTGGGCCCCGTGCGCTCCTCAGCCCTAAAATGTCGCGCGAAGAGAAGCGGCTGTCCGGAGGGACTTTTATTTTGCTCGGATCTCGTAGGGGAACGCGCAAATATACACAGAGGACCACAGGCGGCCTGCGAAACGTCCTCAGGGAGCGCCCGAAGGGCAGAGAGGCCGCTCCCAGCATTCCGCGCGCGCGCGCGCGTCATCGTCGTGCACCGGAAGTGTGGCGAGTGCAGCGGAGCCACGTGTGGAACCCGGAGCCGCCGCGCGGCGGGTGAGGTTCTGCGCGGGTACACCGAGCCGGGCGGCGATCGGGGCTTCTCGGCAGGTCGTGCGCCGTCCCGCGGGGAGCCGGCCGGCCTTGTTCCGCGTGCTCATCCCCTGCGGCCAGGAGCCTGCGTGGGGGTGCTGGGGAAGGGGTTCCGCGGAGCCCCGGCTTGGAGGCGACCTCGCTCCCGGCTGCTGGACACCTCGCCAAAGCCGCCTTCTCTCCCGGCTGGCAAGGGGAGAAGGGCGATGTTCCGGGCCTGGGCCTCCGCTCGCGCTCTCCTGTCTCCTCCCAGACCAGGAAGGGCTGCAAAAGTCAGGCTCCAAGTGCAGCTCTGTTGTGTTGCCCCAGGGACTGAGCTGCTCAGCCGCCCCTGTCCTTACCGCCCGGAGTCTGGGCCCTACCGACTTACACCCGACTCCAGACCCTCATCCTGCCTTCTGGTCCCCTGACCTCACGCCCATACACCTCTCCTCAGGTCCTTGGCTCTCGGCAGACATCATTAGCACTATGAGCTTCGTGGCATACGAGGAGCTGATCAAAGAGGGGGACACAGCCATCCTGTCACTGGGCCATGGCTCGATGGTGGCAGTGCGTGTGCAACGTGGGGCACAGACTCAGACCCGGCATGGCGTCCTTCGGCACTCGGTGGACCTCATTGGCCGCCCCTTTGGCTCCAAGGTGATCTGCAGCAGAGGCGGTTGGGTGTATGTGTTGCACCCCACTCCTGAACTCTGGACAGTGAACCTGCCCCACCGCACCCAGATCCTCTACTCTACCGACATCGCCCTGATCACCATGATGCTGGAGCTGCGGCCCGGTTCTGTGGTCTGTGAATCGGGTGAGTTCCAACAGTGCTTTTGGTGTAGAGAACCTATATGAAGGTACTATCAGACCCTGCATTCAGATAGCTCGCAGCCAGGTCTTCTTGAAGGCGTGTGCTGGATTGCTCAGTTTCTTTCTGTTGTAAAAATAATCCGCTCTGGGGTAGGGTTTGTCTGCAGGGAGTGAGGACAGAAGCAGGCAAACAAACTTGCCAGGTGATGTCACTGGAATGAGAGAGGTGCGGACTGCCCTGAGTTAAAGGAGGAAGAGATGGTGCCCCATGAGGGTCTTGGCCTTCCTTGTTGGGATGGGGCCAGATTTCCATGGTGCTGGCCAAGGTGCTGACTGAATATCTCTTGGCCAGCTTTCCTGGAGGGAGGTTGATGAATTACCCCAGAAGTTCATTGTAATGCGAAATCTGCCCCACGTCCTGCCTTGCACAGCCAGGATCGGGGAGTGAATGCCTGAGAGGTTGATGTTCCCTTTTTTATTTCGTTTAATTTAATTTTGTTTGTTTGTTTATTTAGGTGTTTTTGAGACAGGGTCTCCCTGTAGTCCCAGCTGGCTGTGGAACTTGCTCTGTAGACCAGGCTGGACACAGATCTGCCTGCCTCTACCTCCAGAGCACTAGGATTAAGCCACCATGCCCAGCATATTGTTTTTAATTTTTTTGGTCTTTTTGAGACAGGGTCTCCCTGTGGCTCTAGCTTGCCTTGGACTCACAGAGATCCTCCTGCCTCTGCCTCCTGAGTGCTGGGATTAAAGGCGTGGCCACCACGCCCGGCCTTGATGTTCCCTTTTACATACACACCCTTAGATGTTGGGGCCACAAGTGGCTAGATTTCTAGTGATGTGTCCCCCATGGACTAGGGAGCTGAGCTAGACTCACAGAGTTCCCAGGCCCCTCCTGCTGGCTTTGTCGAGCTTGCATTCTGCCAAGTAGAGGGGAGAGCAGGATTCAGAGCCACCTCCAACAGCTCTCCCTGTACACCCTGAGCCAAACACCATCTTCTGTCTGGCCCTTTCCCCTCTCAGCACACTTCTCCTGTGCTCCCAAGTGGTCCCAGGTTTCTGCCCTTGACAGGACAGGCAGTGAGCTCAGTGACTGTTCTATACATTGAAAAGCTTACAAGACAGGACACATGTTTGAGGATGACTTAGAGAAGTCAGGGAAGACCTCTGAGAAGGGGACCTTTGAGTTGAAAAGGATGAAGTCCTATCAAAAGCCAGAGGAGAGCCACGCAGATGCCCTGACATGGGCACAGCTGCATGTTAGATCAGCAAGGAGGCTAGTGTGGCTGGAGCTGGGAGTAAGAGCTTGGGAGACGATGGTGCCCCACAGAGCCTGGACCCTCCCTTGAGGGGAAAGGTGAGCCCTGCTGCTGTGCGGAGGGTGGATCTCACTGAGGGTAGAAGGGTACTGCTGGCTGAAGAGAGGCAGGACAGGGGCAGAGGCTGCAGGCAGCCAAGAGGAAGCCTGGTGGGTGAGACCTGGTGGGTGAGGTGGGGGAAAGGGTTGGGTCTGGGGGCATTTGGAAGCTGGTAGCATGCATCACTGGTGATTGGAGGTGAGGTGGCAAGGTAGGTGGTGCTGGTGACAGAACAATCTGGCCGCTGCAGTGGGTGTCATATAGGTCTTGGGGTGGAGCAGGTTAGATGTGGTTCAGCTTTGCACCTAGTGCTGAGCACTGTTGGGTGTTGAGGTTGCTAAGTGCACTGGGTGCCACAGTGGGGGTGGTCATCAAACAGAGCTGTGGAAGGCATAGTGAGTAGGGACACAGGCCTAGCCCAGGTGACCCTGAAGCTGAGGAGGAGTGAGTAGACAGGTGATGCCTCTGGAAGGGAGCAGGTTGTGTGTTTCATGAGGCAAGCTGTCCCTCCCATATGGTAGGGGTGTGTTTGGCAGGGTTAGGGCGGGGAATGAACTGACTCAAGTGGGTCAGGAGCTTGTGGGAGGAGTGCAAGTGCGCAGGTACTGACAGGGCTGAGACAGTGTGGAAGGAGTCAGGTCCGAGGTTAGGACAGGCCCAGTGTCAGCTCTGCCTGGACTCAGCTTGTGTCAGCGTACTGAATCCATGTTGCAGACTTGTTCCATTTGTGCATTGGTGGGACTGCCCTGTCCTCACCTGTAGCTGTGGCACATTTGGCCCATGTACCCCAGCCCCAGCAGCCCAGCCCCAGGGCTGAGGCTGCTAAGAAAAGACATGTGGCTCATGGGGTGATGCCCTGTCTGGGACCCCGGGGTCACCATGCCCTCCTCCTGGTGAGGATGCAGCTGCTTCCTGGGTGGCTGTTGTCCTCAAATGATCCCAGATCTTATCCTGTCTTGTCCTGCCAGGTACTGGCAGTGGTTCTGTGTCGCATGCAATCATCCGCAGTATTGCCCCCACGGGCCACCTACACACGGTGGAGTTCCACCAGCAGCGAGCAGACAAGGCCCGGGAGGAGTTCCAGGAGCATCGGGTGGGCCAGTGGGTGACCGTGCACACCCAGGATGTGTGCCGCAGTGGCTTTGGTGTGAGCCATGTGGCTGATGCTGTCTTCTTGGACATCCCGTCACCCTGGGAAGCTGTGGGCCATGCCTGGGACGCCCTCAAAGTTGAAGGTGCGTCAATGGTTTTGATGGGGGTGTGGCCAAGGGCGTAGGGCTTAGTTCCTTAGGTGGGGGCAGGGGGCTAGCTCCCGGTCATCTGGAACCCAGATCCAAGCTAGAGGACCTCAGCTGGCTGGAGATGCAGATTGAGGATGGGCCCTTCTCTCCAGCCGAGCACTGAGGTCCCGAGCCCTGTCACCTCCATCCAGCCGGAAGCAGGATCTGCATGACAGAGCAGGCCTGGATCCAAGATGGAGGTCATGGGCAGTCCTATGCCCCCAGCCATTTCCTGCAGACTCCCCACCCCCATGCTGCAGAGCCAGGCAGCTGGACCCTTTTAGGGAAGATACTGGGTGCACAGGCGGAGCACAGGGGAGGTGGGGCCTCCAGCCAGACAGGCGGCTGCTGAGTCCCAGGGATTTTGCCTTTTCTGGAGAAGAAGAGGCCTGCTTGGCAGCCGAGGCTGTTCCCCTCCCAGCTCTGTGCAGAGGGCAGGGAAAGGCGGGAACCCAGGCCCCCTGCTGGCTGCACTCCTGGTGTCTCCTGAGGTGGCCTGGGCTAGGAAGGGGCAGCCTGTGTTCCACACGGCCCCTGGCATTCTCCAGCCTCCACCCCATACGTTGGAGGGTCCCTGCTGCAGGCCGGTTGGTCAGCCCAGGGCCAGTGAAGCCAAGACAGGTAGAGTCCCTCTTGGGCCTTCTTGAGAGTGGTCTAGAGACACCAGCCCCGTCTCTTCTCTTTCCCGTGTGTGTCACGTGTTTCCTCCCTGGGTCTCCTTGTTCTCAGTTCTTCGGCTTCTGACTTTTTCATGGGTTTGGTGTTTTCCAGGACCATCTATTCTTGGTAGTGTCTGGTCTGGGGGAGGTGTGTGTTGTGTGTCCAGTTCTGTAGTGACAGTGGGCTCTGTACTGGCATCAGGCTTCAAGTGCTCCCTCCCACCTTAGACCTTCCAGCTGCCTGTGTCAGGAAGCACTGGGCACCAGGCCTAGGGACTTAGGTGTACACGCCTTCCCTGCTCTGACTTGTCCATGACCCCTGTCAGGGTGGGGACAGGGCACACTTTCACTGTCTCTGGACAGGCCGAGTGAAGCCGGTGGGCTGCCCCAGTGGGAGGCAGTAGGGAGGGGCCTTCGCTCTGCTCACTAGAGGCTCCTCCTGTTCCCAAGAGCCAGTGACAGCCTCTAATTTCCTGTGACAGCACCAGCCCACACCCCACCCCGTGTCGCCCTATTGTTAGAGCTATTCTTGGCCCGGCCCTGACAGCCCTGGCCCCCAGCCCTCCTCTCTGCCTCTAAGAAGGCAAGGATGGCAATGCCTGCAGGCCACCAGGGAGATCTAGGCACCTTGGGCTTGGTCATGGGCTCCTGTCCCGAAGTGAACCAGCAGGTAGGGCGTGGCTTCCTAAGGCCTCTGCACAGCCCCTTGGCCCCACTGCTTGCAGTCTGCAGGCAGTCTTGGGCCAGCCTTGGGTGCAGGGTGGGCACAGTCCTGCTGCCAGCTTTCTGACCCATGTCCTGCTCCCACAGGTGGGCGCTTCTGTTCCTTCTCCCCTTGCATTGAGCAGGTCCAGCGCACGTGCCAGGCGCTAGCATCCCGTGGCTTCACAGAGCTGAGCACCCTGGAGGTGTTGCCCCAGGTCTACAACGTCCGCACTGTCAGCCTGCCCCTGCCTGACCTGGGGACCCATGACCTAGAGGCCAGCCTGGGCTCGGATGCCAGCCCCTTCCGCAGTGGCACACCCATGAAGGAGACCGTGGGCCACACTGGCTACTTGACATTCGCCACCAAGACCCCAGGCTAATGGGCCTCGGGGAGGACTGTCACAGGCTGGAAGGAAGGCCAGAGGCTGCCTTATATGGTCAGCAGCTGCCTGTGGAGCTTGTGTTTAGAAATAGATGGCAGGGTGGGGCAGGGGCCTCCTGGGTGGCTGCGGAGGACAAGGAGATTGGTCCTGAGGGAGGGGTTAGTGCCCCCATCCTCCTGGGGAGAAAGTTTCCATCTGATCGCTGTTGAGCTCAGGCTCTTTCGTGGCTGATGTTTGTTGTGAACATGAAGCCTCACTGCCAAACACTCTGCCAGGTTTGAGGGCTGGAGGGTGGGGGTGGGGGGGTTGAAGGTAGAGGAAGCTTTGGGCACTGCTCACTGCTGAGCCCTGCCCTGACCCGCAGGAGCCGGGGACCCCGTCCCTACTCCAAGCTTCCTCCGCTGGCCCAAGGCTTCTCCAGAAAACACAGCCCTGCCTTGTCCCCTCTGTCCTCTCTAAGGGCTCATGGGGGGACTAGGCTCACGTAGGTGTCAGAGGAAGAGAACCACAGTCTGAGGTGCTGCACAGACCACGTGGAGTGTCCCTGTACCCCAGGCCCCTGGTGTGCTGCCAGCTGAACTTAGGCAGCATCCTGTGGAGAGGGAGCTCTGCTAGCAGGACGAGTGCATGCCAGTGCCCTGATGGGCCCACGTCAGAGCTGGAACTCCAGTCTCTAGCCCATGTAAGTCCAGAGCTCCTTGGGCACCCCTGCCCCTGTGCATTCCCCAGGTGGTAGGATGGTGCTGCATCCCAGATGTCCCCATGGACAGCACCTTTCTTACCTCCTCTTGAAGCTAGTGAGCCTTTCCCACAATAGAGACATAGAGCAGGTGCACAGGGCAGAAGCCCTGGCTGTGGAGCTGCCGCACTGGGCTCTTGTACCCAGTGTCCAGCCCTCATGTGTGGCTGACTTTGTGGGAGGCCCAGTGCCCAGTGTGCTGGCATGGGGCCATCCTGCAGCCTCTATTGGTACATAGAGCCAGCCCTGGGAGTGTCTGCCTGCGTCATGCTGGGCCTGATGTCCTGAAGGAGCAGCAAACGTCTGCTCCACTGTGCTGACGGGCACTCCTGGCTTCCCGAGGGGCTGCTCCTCCGCGCTGTCCAGGATTCTAGACGAGGATATGTGTGTGCCCACCTCCACCCACTTCAGAAAGGGCTCCTTGTCCCTGGACTTGGGGTAGCGGGTCTCCATGTGACGGAGAACCCACACCTCCCTTTGTAGCTCCTGCCCATGCCCCCCCGCCCTCCTGGTGGTGGCATCCAGGGTGCTGTTTCCTACGAGGCGTCAAACTTCAGATCACCTGTGGATGGAACGTCCATGGCCTAGGGAAGGGGTCTGTGTCTCCTCAGCTGCTCAGAGTCCTAGGACCTGCTCTGACCTCTAACACATGCCTATCTGGAGGATGGAAGAGGGTCCCCTGGGCCAGCTTCAATATAAAGTAGGGGTTCAGAAGGTTGAGAACCATCTGTAACTCCGATTCCAGGAGAACTCCAGTTCCAGGAGAATCTGAGACCCTCTTCTGACCTCCGCGGCGTTGCACGACACGGGTGCACAAACCTACATGCAAACAAGTACATTCATACACATAAATAAAATAAAAATTAAAAAAAAATTTTTTTAAAGTAGGGGTTCGGAAGGTTATGAGGGGTATCTCTGTGCTCTGCAGCATTCTGCTGCCCTGCCCACGCTGGGCTCTCAGTCCTTGGGGAAGAGCTACTGGCCAACAGGTGAAAGTCAAGAGGGGAGTGTACTCCAACAGTTGTGGGGCTCACAGGCCTTTCAGTCTGGCTGTTCTGTAGGAGTCATCAAGACCTGGGTGAGGGGGCATGGCCCAGGCTGGGAAAGCCCAGTCTACCCACCAGCACATGGCACAACTAAATTCTGGCTTTCTGTGGCCTCTGGGCCTTGGAGGGTCCACTCCACCCAGCTCGCCGCTCAGCCCAGCTTGGCATGGAGCCTCACCTAGCCCAGAACCTGCCCGTGAACCTCTGTGTGCTCAGGGCTCTGCTCTCTCATTCCTTTTTCCGCTGCTTTCCCGGACCTGCCCAGTCCAGGCAGGAGCATCCCACCCAGCAGTTCTCTGCCACACATCCCACACTGATTCTCTGCAGAGTCATCTCAAGCATGGAACCCCCCCCAGGGCAGAGGAGTAGAGCCCAGGTGGCCCCTGGACCTGCAGATCGGGCCTGACTGAAGAGAAGCAGCTGTGCACCCTGGCTGGTGTCAGGTCAGCAGGTCCTGGATGGTTATCTCCTGACTCAGAGGCTTGGGACTTAAGGGTCAAGATTCCAGAAACTCCCAAACGCAGCCTGGCACCTCTCTTCCTCAGTTTTTCCTGTTTTTCTTTTTTTTTTTTTTTAATTTATTTCTGTATGTGTATGATGTACTGTCTGCATGCAGGACTGTGCACCTGTGTTGTGAGATGCTGCAGAGGTCAGAAGAGGGTGTCAGATTCCCCAGGAACTGGAGTTTCAGACGGTTCTCAGCCACCACGTGGGTGCCGGGGATCGAACCCGGGTCCTCCGTAAGAGCTCTTAACCGCTAGGCCATCTCTCCAGCCCAATTTTTTCTGCTGGGCCTGCCCACCTTGTGGCCAGGGCAGCCTGACTTGGAGCGCCAATGCCTAGAGACCCTCCGTGTGCTCTGCTCACCTGTTGGAAGACTCTCAGGCCAGAATTCTGCCTTTTCCAAGGGGGTGTACCCCTTCCTAGGACCATGAGTTGTGCCCAGACCTCAAGGTGCCTCACCTGTGTTTGAGGTACCCCCAACAAGGACTCTGGATGAGGCATGTGTTTGCCCAGGATCCCCCTGCCCCTCAGCTTGTCTAGGTCTCTTGGGACCTGCCCTGGCTGCTGTCTTCCCTATCCTCAACCTGACCTGCAACCCAGGACCAGGCAACCTGACAGGACTTCAACACTAAAGAGGTACCCCCTGTCCGCCACACAGGTTGGGGAGACATCTCTGCCCAGGCCTGACCTTGTATAGAGGCCAAAGGGGCTGGGTTGGCAAGTTCTTTGTAGACTGTGGGCCAGCCAAGGATTCCACTTGGCTGGTAGGAGTTCCTGGGGAAGGGTCTCTGTCCAGGTCTGGGCTCTTGAAGCTGCTAGCGAGAACACCTGGGAGGTGGGTGCTGAGTGCCCCAGCTCTGTCCCTCCCCTCCTTTGGTGGGCAGTTTCGTCTTGCTGTGTTCCAGATCCCTCTGGGCTTATGGACTTGTCCTGGGCACCAGACCCGGCTTGAAATATTCCAAGAATCAGGCACAGTGTGGGACCCAGGCATAGCAGCTGTGCTCTGCTGTGTGGTCAGGGTTGGGAAGGACTCCCGGGAAAGGGACCCAGGTTCACAGATTCATGAGGGCAGCCTGTTCTCAGCAGGGGAAGCCAGGCCTCACTCTTTGCTTGGGAGCACAGGGTGGGGTGTGCTCAGCCGCAGGGTGACCCCCTCAAGCTGGTGGTGAGTCACCTCCCTGTGGGGATGAGACAGTGATTGCTCCATGGTTGCCTGAGAGTGTGTCATGTCAGTGATTGGGAGAATTGGCTCACAAAATCCCACCGTGGCCAGGCTTGGTAGTACATGCCTTTAATCCCAGCACTTGGGAGGCAGAGGCAGGCAGATCTCTGTGAGTTCAAGGCCAGCCTGGTCTACTACTCTGATTTCCAGGCCAGTTGGGGCTGCAGGGAGACCCTGTCTCAAAACAAACAAACAAACAAAAAAGAAAAGGAAAATGAGACAGCATGGCTCAGCAGGTAAAGATGCTTGCCAGAATTCTACCCTCAGGACCCATGGTATAAGGAGAAAACCCACTCCTGCAAGTTGTCCTCTGACTACACACACACATGGACACACGGACACATGGACACACACGGACATGTAAGCCTGCCCATCTATGCAAAATACATAATAAATAATAACTTTAAAATTATGTGTTTGTAACATGTGCCATATGTGTGCACATGCACGTATGTGCACGCATGTGTAGAGGCCGGAGCAGCAGTTTGTGTCAGTCTCAGGAATGCCACCTGGCCGCTTAGAGAACCAAGCAGCTAGATGGCCTGGCTGGTGACCCTGGGTCCTCCGGTCAGAGCACACCACCATCCTTAGCATTTTAAAGTTTTATTTTTATATGTATGAGTGTATTGCTTGGATGTTCGTAAGTGTGCCCGTGTCATGCAGTGCCCTTGGAGGACAGAAGAGAGTGTCAGATCTCTGGAACTGGAGTTATGGACTGTTAGCCACCATCTGGGTGCTGGGATTCAAGCCAGTCCTCTGCAAAAACAGACCATTGGAAGGGGGTTGGTCTTTTTGAGATAGCATCTCCCTTTAGCCCCGGATGTCCTGGAACTCACTATGTAGACCAGGCTGGCCTTGAACTCCCAGAGATCCACCTGCCTCTGTCTCCCAAGTGCTGGGATTACAGGCGTGAGCCACCACACCCTGGGCCCTCCTTAGCATTTTTACCTTGCTTCAAGGGATCAAATTCAGGTCCTCACAGCTGCAGGACAAACACTTTATGCACTGAACTATCACCCTGGCCCAGACCCCTTTTTGTCTGCTTCAGAATCTAAAGCCAGCATTTTGGTTCCAGCTCCCATCATCTGAGAAGTGCCCTTTGCACTCCCACCCCTGGGAGATTGCAGTAATGATTCAAGAGTCAGGCAATCAATCATGGTTATTTGTGGGCTGGGCTGGGCATGAGCACACAGCCCCTCACTTGGCCTCCACGACTTCCCAGGTAGATGTGTGTTCCTTAGCAGCCTCTGTAGATGTGCTGGGTAACAAGTTAATCCCCAGATGGGCTGAGAGCAGCCATCAGGCCTGTGCTTGGGCAGCCCAGCTGGCCAGGTTCCTCCCTAGAGCTGAGCTGATGTCAGCTTCCTGCTGCTGGCTGCCTCTCTGGTCATGGGACACACGCCACATCACGAGCTCAGGTGCAGTGCAGCCCAGCCAGCTGCACAGCTGCTGTTCAGTCTCCTCCTGCCCTCAGATACTCTGCTGGTCACTGGTGGAAGCCTGTCTTGTGACTGACCTCTAGTCACGGGGATGGGGTCCAGGGGACACTGGAGAGTAAGAGGAGGAGCAGGTCACTCAGGCAGGCAGGGGTCTGGGAAGGTGAAGAGGCAGGGCCCCTTCTGCCCTTCTCTAGCCATGGAGTGTAGCCTCGGCCTGTGTGCAGAGCCAACAGTCTGCACCATCTGGCCCTGAGGCTCTGCACAGGGGTCACCAACAGGCAAGGCTGTGGGCTGCTCCCACCCTGCCTTTTGGGGACCAGCCTGCTTTGAGAATGTCTTAAGATGAGGGCATTTCAAAGTCAGGCTGCCTCTGAGGCGGGACTGTCGGCGGGAGGGAATAACTTGGCTCCCACTAGGCTGAGAATAGCTCAGAATTGGGTCATGCTCGCCGAGCACTCTGGTCACAGCCTCCAGCCTTTGACAATAATCAGCTTTCTCCCCGACATCTGTCCCTTCAAAGAGTGGGGAGGTGGGCCCCAGCACAAATGTAGAGGAATGTAGGTAGGCATGGGAAAGGACGCTGTTTTTATTCTGTGGGTGCTAGTGCCAGTTACCTAGTTGTAAGTATTTCTTGTGCACGGCCCCTTGAGCTTTTGTCCAAAGCAGGTGGGAGTGATGCATATTGGAAACAACAACAGAAAGGACTGCATCGAAGAACTGACTGAAACAGTGAACTGCTCAAAACAGTCAACTTCCACATGGAGAATATTGAGGAAGAGATGAAAAGCATGTTTGGCAGAATGCATGAGCTCTGGTGGGGTGGGGGAATGGGGGGACACGGGTCTAGATTTGATAAAAAAATAAAAATTTATGTAAAAAAAAAAGGACGCTGTTTTTTGTGTGGGTGTGTTTTTTTTTTTTTATTTTTTTTGGGTCTATTCCGAGACAGGTCTCCCTCGTAGCTACACAGCTGTTGCCTAGAACTTACAATAACCCTATTAGACCAGCCGGCCTCGAATCACACAAGATCCCCTGCCTCTAGCCTCCCAGTAGCTGGATTAAAGGCGTGCGCACCACGCACGGCTAGGACCTGCTTTTTTTTAAAATTTTTTTTTTTTTTTATTGCTTTTAAAAAAAAATATTATTTATTTATGTGTATGAATGTACTGTCTGCATGCAAGTTTGTGCACCCGTGTCGTGCAACGCCGCAGAGGTCAGAAGAGGGTATCAGATTCCCCTGGAACTGGAGTTCTCCTGGAATTGGAGTTTCAGACGGTTCTCAGCCGCCATGTGGGTGCTGGGGATCGAACCCGGGTCCTCTGTAAGAGCGGTCGGCGCTCTTAACCGCTAGGCCATCTCTCCAGCCCCAAGGACGCTGTTTTTAATGGGCAGCTTCCGTCCTCCGCACCCCAGTGTCTGCCCCCTCACAGGCCAGCCACCTCAGCCCCTCCTGCTCACACTGTTTCTATTCCCAGGACCCCTCAGGCAGAGCAGCTTTGGGTGCCACTCATAGGTGAGGAGGAAGGGTGGAGGTTGACTGGAACTCTGCACGCTGGCCAGCCTGGCCCTCTGTCCCCTGAGGGTAGGGTGGCACACACTGCTTTACTGTGGACGAAGGGACAGTGGTAGCAGAATTTCTTCCCACATGGGTTCTGGGGGCCAAAGTCTCTCCTTGTCCCACTTTGCAGGAGAATTCAGCCTCTTTACCTTGAATTCTCCAGCCACATTTCCAGAGTCTGGTAGGGTCCCCCAGGCCGCGCTGTGGTCCTGCCCCTCCAGTCCTTCACCCGCCTTGCCTGCCCATCCAGATCCCGCTCCCAATGTCCCACGTCAGGCTTGGTGGGGAGTTTCTAGGATCTTGGCTCCTGGTGAGAGTCCTGGGCTTCTACCTTCTCTGCTGCCCCCCCCCCATGACCCAGAGTGTCCTGCAGAGGAGCAGCCTGGGGCTTCTCTAGGTGTGGCTGGATGGACAGTCCTGCAGTGGCCCCCAGGCCCCCACTCCCGGGAGCTGTGGAGGCCACAAAGACCTTCAGCACATAGCAGGTGACTGAACGACTGGGTGTCATTTTCATTTGCTTGCTTTGTGTGTATGCAAATCACAGCGCGCGTATGGAGGTCAGAAGACAACTTCCAAGGGTTGGTTCTCCTTCCCCATGTGGGTCCTGAGGATTGAACTCAAGTTGTCATTCTTGAGTCTAAGAGCCTCTATCCGCCAGCCCAGGAAGCACCAGCTTGAGGAATCTCGATTCCCTCCTTGCTTTAAGCCACTAGGAAGCTCAAAGCGAGCTTGGCTGTCCCTCAAAAGTGTATAGGCTTTCACCCCATTTCTTGCTTTCTACGTTTTCTCCTGAGGCTTGTCCTCCTTCCAGAGAAGCTTTGAGAGGACAGAGGTGGGTGATGTTACAGGTCCCTGGAACTGATGTCCATGGCGTCACTTGGGCATGCTGCCAATGAACAGTATAGTAAGGCACCAGCCCACCCATATAAAAGCACGGAGGGTGCCTCTGACAAGATGGATGGGTTCTGCTCTGTGCTGACGTAGTGACTTTGGCTCTTTAGTCTTTACAGACCTCAGGGTGGGTCTTCTCATGACAGGGATGAATCAGCCTCAGCCAGCCACACTATGTGCAGTAAGTGTCCACCGATACAAGGTCTCAAATGTGCTCCCTGGGCTATGTGGCATTGATTAGGAGCTCAATGGAAATGCAGAGAAAGAGAAAGCCTCAGCCCACCTGAGATCCTATGATAGGCCTAGGCAGGGCCAGGATCCCTGTCGCTAGCTCTGCTGGTCATTCATCGGAAGGCTCAAGTCCTAGAGCCCCTAAGAGGGCTTGGAATCTTTCTTTTTTTTTTTTTTTTTTTTTTTTTTTATGTCTAGCCACAGTATTTATTTTTATGGGAGTATTTCTTTAGTATCTTTTTAATACAATGGACTGCTTGAGTCATTTTAGTCCAGATTTTTTTATTGATGCTTGGTGTAATTTCATTTAGGATCATTTCCACTTCAGTTCAGGCCATATTTCTCCTTTCCTCCCCCCCTCCCACCCCGATCCTTCCATCCCAGATCATTTCTGCCATCTTGTCCTGCATTTTTTTCTCATTTATTTAAAAAATTTTTTCAATTTATTTAGCAATCATTAAGTGATAATATTATTGGAGTACAAGCACCCTTCAATGTGAAAACCTATTTTTGGCTTGTTGTGCCTCAAATCCCTGCAGCCACCACTCATCTCGCAGGGGGGGTGTCAACAACCAACTCCAGATGTTCGCCTGTGCTGAGCATATGTATCAAAGTCATTTCATAGTGCAGCGTGGGGGGGAGCTAATAAGTCGCTTTGGGACCTGTAACCCCCTGTGGTCCCTGGGCAGAGTGCTCGGCCGTTTGACAGTGGTCCCGATATGCTCCTAAGATTCACGTCTTCCGTTGGTGCTGGCGTTGTGGCATGCTGTCGGTTTCTTGAGTTATTTTATATATACTTTCTGATACAACAATGTCCTCTCTCAAGTTTAATTAAATGTTCCTATAGACAAAGTACAGAGTTACCTAGATGTTCTCGGGAGTTGGCAATAATGCCAAATACCTCCCCCAGTTTTTGGCCATCTTGGAGCAGGAACTTTCTGTAAATATCTCTTAGTCTAAATTTATAGTTCATAAAAGATTAACATATTCTTTTAAACAAAAAAAATCTTTGAAACAGTATTAAACATTGTGTATGATACAATCCTTTCAATATAATAAATGCTCTTGCTGAAAATGTTCATTGGAAAAATACGGTATTTTACATTGGTCCTAGTCTGAAGTCACAAACAATATGAATTGTTTTTAAGAAGTTCAATTTGGTCATGAACTAGTAAATCGATGTTTATTCGTGATATTGTACGTGAAGCTTAAAGAAGCGGAAGTGTCCAGTGGCAGTTGTGATAGACGAGAGGCGCATTATTTAATAAAGGAGCATGGTGAGCTCCTCCTTTTAAGAAAAGAGATAACGATACAGAGGGTCCGCTGGATTCCTGCCCCCTCTCTTTCGACAGGAACATAATGTATAATGGGAGATAGACTTGGTTAATATAGATGGGCAGTGGGTCTTTGACTATTATCTTTTTAAACTTAATGCAAAATTGCTAAGAGCCTGGGCCTCTCTTTAGGTGTCTTTTTGAAACGGCCACGCAAAAACAAACTATTATTAATTCAAATTACAATAGTAAAGGGATGGTGGCTTTGCAGCAAGCCTGTTACGAAAGCAAGACATGTTGAAAAATTGTGCTCCAGGGTAGCATTACAAATTGGGCCTTGAGCCATTTCCGTCTGGGAGACAGAAACAAGAAAACCTAAGTATCACCAAAGTAAAGGTATATTATGGTTAAAGTATATAATTAGGTAAAAAATAAAATTAAAAAAGAAAAGCAAAATCTAGTTAAGAAAAGTTTTGTTGCCTAGACTTTGTGGACCTGTGGTTTTGTAGGACCATTGTCTATTACATAAATGTATATTATGCTGTAACTTGTCAACCATGACCCATGACTATGTACTTGTTAATGTCATGAAAATGATTATTACTAACCTGTCCAGTAGTTCTGAAAGTTTGCCAACTCTTTCTTGCTGTTTCTTACTTGAATGCTAACTTAAATCACTGCCTTTGAGCTCACATAAATCGCTACAGGATCTACTAAAGCCTCGCTTGGTTTTCTTCTGTTTGCCATCACGAACCTGTGTTAAGAGGTTCTCTTATATAAAACCGGTTAACAGGACTGCGCCTCTCTTTAATTGACTAATAGACATTAAGATACTGTGAATAATGGATGATTCTCATATTCAGAATCAAAATATTATATCACTAAGTCCCTTAAGCTTAGCATGCTTAAGCACAAATAAATATATTAATACAGGAATCTTTGTAAATGTTTGGCGCCTCTCCTCCCTCTCGATATTGCATGTTTAGATGTCTCCTGTTTGCCTCTGACATGGTCCTAGAACTTTGCTATGTGTAGACACAAACTGGCAATTTGTAACTCCAGGAGTCAGCCATGCCTTTGCCTCCTGGGTGTTCTGGGATAAAGGCCTAGCTGTGAAATGCTATTTAGAGTATCGCAGACTCGATGAGCTGTGACATTTAGTCAGGTAAATAGCATAGAAATTCCATTATGCCAAAGAGGAGTCATTGAAAATCATAGGCTTAGAACTTTCATGGTCATTTCTCGATGGCTGTTTCATTGTCCTCATTTACTTCAGCAGTTTGTGTATTGTCCATGAAAGTTCCAGTTAGTGGCTTCTCACTGGTGGTTACAAACAATTTTTATATGATTGATATTCTATCTTGATTGATATGTATTACTGTCATAGCTTTTCTTTTAGGAAGATGTGGTTTCGTAAATTTACTATCATGATTATACTTGCAGTGTCGTGGGAGAAGTTGATACATGTTATTTTGTTTAGATGTCCTAGTATGTTTAAATTTTTTTGTCTTTGTTTTGAGAAATAGGGTCTCATGTATTGCCCGGCTGGCTTGGACTCGCTATATAGATCGATCAGGCTGGAGCTTCAAACTTAGGAGATCCACCTGACTTCTGCCGTTCTGAGTGCTTGCTGGGACCAGAAGATGCCTCTGCCTGGCTTCATTTATTTGCTATCCTAATATTATGTATTATGTATTATTATTATTGGGTATGTATCTATTATAGTTTTATTGATTTTTGGTGGTTTTGTTTCGAGAGCATTGTGTGGTGCTGTCCTCTGTTACTCCGGAGGCGTGCCTAGAACTTTTACTCTGGTAGACCTTAGGCCTGGCTCTTATGAAACTCTTTTTTTATCATATAAGATTCCCGGTCTTCTGCCTCTGGCGCGCCAATTGTGCTTAGGGATTTAAAGGCGTGCACCACCTCTAAGGTTTTTGGTGTTGTTCTAAACGCCTTGGCTCTGGTCTTTTTTTTTTTTTTTTTTTTTGGGTTTTTTTTTGTTTTTTATTTTGGTTTTTTTTTTTTTTTTTTTTTTTGTGTATGAGTGTTTTTTGTCTTCATGTATGTAAGTGTGCTCACTAGTGTTGTATCATGCAGTGCCCACAAACATCAGAAGAGGCTCCCCTTGGAACTGGAGTTCGNCCAGCCCCGTCTCTTCTCTTTCCCGTGTGTGTCACGTGTTTCCTCCCTGGGTCTCCTTGTTCTCAGTTCTTCGGCTTCTGACTTTTTCATGGGTTTGGTGTTTTCCAGGACCATCTATTCTTGGTAGTGTCTGGTCTGGGGGAGGTGTGTGTTGTGTGTCCAGTTCTGTAGTGACAGTGGGCTCTGTACTGGCATCAGGCTTCAAGTGCTCCCTCCCACCTTAGACCTTCCAGCTGCCTGTGTCAGGAAGCACTGGGCACAGTGCCAGGGACTTAGGGTGTACACGCCTTCCCTGCCCTGACTGTCCATGACCCCTGTCGAGCGTGGGGACAGGGACACTTTCACTGTCTCTGACCAGCCGAGTGAAGCCGGTGGCTTGGCCCCAGTGGAGGCGTAGGAGGGCCTCGCTCTGCTCACTAGAGGCTCTCCTGTTCCAAGAGCCAGTGACAGCCTCTATTTCCTGTGACAGCAACCAGCCCACACCCCACCCCGATGTCGCCCTTATTGATAGAGCTATTCTTGGCCCGGCCCTGACAGCCCTGGCCCCCACCCTCCTCTCTGCCTCTAAGAAGCAAGGATGGCCAATGCCGCAGGCCACAGGGAGATCTAGGCACCTTGGGCTTGGTCATGGGCTCTGTCCCGAAGTGAACCAGCAGGTAGGGCGTGGCTTCCTAAGGCCTCTGCACAGCCCCTTGGCCCCACTGCTTGCAGTCTGCAGGCAGTCTTGGGCCAGCCTTGGGTGCAGGGTGGGCACAGTCCTGCTGCCAGCTTTCTGACCCATGTCCTGCTCCCACAGGTGGGCGCTTCTGTTCCTTCTCCCCTTGCATTGAGCAGGTCCAGCGCACGTGCCAGGCGCTAGCATCCCGTGGCTTCACAGAGCTGAGCACCCTGGAGGTGTTGCCCCAGGTCTACAACGTCCGCACTGTCAGCCTGCCCCTGCCTGACCTGGGGACCCATGACCTAGAGGCCAGCCTGGGCTCGGATGCCAGCCCCTTCCGCAGTGGCACACCCATGAAGGACGTGGGACACGATGCTACTGTGCATGCCACAAGACCAGCAATGGGCCTCGGGAGGACTGTCTCACAGAGCTGGAAGAAGGCCAGAGGCTGCCGTACTATTGGTCAGCAGCTGCCATGTGGAGCTGTGTGTTTAGAAATAGATGGCAGAGGTGGGCAGGGGGCCTCCTGGGTGGCTGCGGAGGACCAAGGAGATTGGTTCCTGAGGGAGGGGTTAAGTGCCCCCATTCCTCCTGCGGGAGAAGTTTCCATCTGATCGCCTGTTGAGCTCAGGCTCTTCTCGTGGCTGATGTTTGTTGTGAACATGAAGCCTCCACTGCCAAACACTCTGCCAGTTTGGGCTGGAGCCGTGGGGGGGGGGGGTGTAGGTGAGGAAGCTTTGGGCAACTGCTCACTGCTGAGGCCCTGCCCTGACCCGCAGGGCCGGGGACCCCGTCCCACTCCAAGCTTCCTCCGCTGGCCCAAGGCTTCTCCAGAAAACACAGCCCTGCCTTGTCCCCTCTGTCCTCTCTAAGGGCTCATGGGGGGACTAGGCTCACGTAGGTGTCAGAGGAAGAGAACCACAGTCTGAGGTGCTGCACAGACCACGTGGAGTGTCCCTGTACCCCAGGCCCCTGGTGTGCTGCCAGCTGAACTTAGGCAGCATCCTGTGGAGAGGGAGCTCTGCTAGCAGGACGAGTGCATGCCAGTGCCCTGATGGGCCCACGTCAGAGCTGGAACTCCAGTCTCTAGCCCATGTAAGTCCAGAGCTCCTTGGGCACCCCTGCCCCTGTGCATTCCCCAGGTGGTAGGATGGTGCTGCATCCCAGATGTCCCCATGGACAGCACCTTTCTTACCTCCTCTTGAAGCTAGTGAGCCTTTCCCACAATAGAGACATAGAGCAGGTGCACAGGGCAGAAGCCCTGGCTGTGGAGCTGCCGCACTGGGCTCTTGTACCCAGTGTCCAGCCCTCATGTGTGGCTGACTTTGTGGGAGGCCCAGTGCCCAGTGTGCTGGCATGGGGCCATCCTGCAGCCTCTATTGGTACATAGAGCCAGCCCTGGGAGTGTCTGCCTGCGTCATGCTGGCGCCTGATGTCCTGAAGGAGCAAGCAAACGTCTGCCTCCACCTGTGCTGACGGGCACTCCCTGGCTTCCGAGTGGGTGCTCCTCCGCGCTTCCAGGCATTTCTAGACGAGGAGTATGTGTGTGTCCCACCTCCACCCACTTCAGAAAGGGTCCTTGTCCCTGGACTTGGGGTAGCGGGTCATCCATGTGACGGGAGCAACCCACACCTCCCTTTGTACTCTGCCATGCCCCCGCCGCCCTCTGGTGGATTGTGGCATCCAGGTTGCTGTTTCTACGAGGCGTCAAACTTCAGATCACCTGTGGATGGAACGTCCATGGCCTAGGGAAGGGGTCTGTGTCTCCTCAGCTGCTCAGAGTCCTAGGACCTGCTCTGACCTCTAACACATGCCTATCTGGAGGATGGCAAGAGGGCTCCCCTGTGGCCAGTCTTCAATATTAAAGTAGGTCAGAAGGTTTGAGAACATCTGTAATCCATTGCAGGAGAACTCCATTTCCAGGAGAATCCTGAGACCCTCTTCTGACCTCCTTGCGACACGGTTGCAAACGCACACAGGGTGCCAAACCTACATGCAACAAGTACATTCATACACATAAATAAAATAAAATTAAAAAAAAATTTTTTTAAGTAGGGGTTCGGAAGGTTATGAGGGGTATCTCTGTGCTCTGCAGCATTCTGCTGCCCTGCCCACGCTGGGCTCTCAGTCCTTGGGGAAGAGCTACTGGCCAACAGGTGAAAGTCAAGAGGGGAGTGTACTCCAACAGTTGTGGGGCTCACAGGCCTTTCAGTCTGGCTGTTCTGTAGGAGTCATCAAGACCTGGGTGAGGGGGCATGGCCCAGGCTGGGAAAGCCCAGTCTACCCACCAGCACATGGCACAACTAAATTCTGGCTTTCTGTGGCCTCTGGGCCTTGGAGGGTCCACTCCACCCAGCTCGCCGCTCAGCCCAGCTTGGCATGGAGCCTCACCTAGCCCAGAACCTGCCCGTGAACCTCTGTGTGCTCAGGGCTCTGCTCTCTCATTCCTTTTTCCGCTGCTTTCCCGGACCTGCCCAGTCCAGGCAGGAGCATCCCACCCAGCAGTTCTCTGCCACACATCCCACACTGATTCTCTGCAGAGTCATCTCAAGCATGGAACCCCCCCCAGGGCAGAGGAGTAGAGCCCAGGTGGCCCCTGGACCTGCAGATCGGGGCCTGACTGAAGAGAAGCAGCTGTTGCACCTGGCTGGTGTCAGGGTCAGGCAGGTCCTGGATGAGTCTATCTCCTGACTCAGAGGCTTGGGACTTAAGGGTCAAGATTCCAGAAACTCCCAAACGCAGCCTGGACCTCTTCTTCCTCAGTGTTTTTCCTGTTTTTCTTTTTTTTTTTGTTAATTTATTTCTGTATGTGTATGATGTACATGTCTGCATGCAAGGACTGTGGCACCTGTGTGTGAATGCTGCAGAGGTCAAAGAGAGGGTGTCAGATTCCCCAGGAACTGGAGTTTCAGACGGTTTCTCAGCACCCACGTGGGTGCCGGGATCGAACCCAGGTCCCGTAGACGCTCTTAACCGCTAGAGGCCATCTCTCAGACCCATTTTGTTTCTGCTGGCCTGCCCACCTTGTGGCCAGGGCAGCCTGACTTGGAGCGCCAATGCCTAGAGACCCTCCGTGTGCTCTGCTCACCTGTTGGAAGACTCTCAGGCCAGAATTCTGCCTTTTCCAAGGGGGTGTACCCCTTCCTAGGACCATGAGTTGTGCCCAGACCTCAAGGTGCCTCACCTGTGTTTGAGGTACCCCCAACAAGGACTCTGGATGAGGCATGTGTTTGCCCAGGATCCCCCTGCCCCTCAGCTTGTCTAGGTCTCTTGGGCCTGCCCTGGCTGCTGTCTTCCCGATCCTCAACCGACCTGCAACCCAGGACCCAGGCAACCTGACAGGACTTCAACACTAAAGAGGTACCCCCTGTCCGCCACACAGGTTGGGGAGACATCTCTGCCCAGGCCTGACCTTGTATAGAGGCCAAAGGGGCTGGGTTGGCAAGTTCTTTGTAGACTGTGGGCCAGCCAAGGATTCCACTTGGCTGGTAGGAGTTCCTGGGGAAGGGTCTCTGTCCAGGTCTGGGCTCTTGAAGCTGCTAGCGAGAACACCTGGGAGGTGGGTGCTGAGTGCCCCAGCCTTGTCCCTCCACCTCCTTTGGTGGGCAGTTTCGTCTTGCTGTGTTCCAGATCCTCTGGGCTTCATAATGGAACTATGTCCTGGGCACCAGACCCGGCTTGAAAATTTCCAAAGAATCAGGCACAAGTGTGGGACCAGGCATAGCAGCTGTTCGCTCTGCTGTTGTGAGTCAGGGTTGGGAAGGAACTCCGGGAAAGGGACCCAGGTTCACAGATTCATGAGGGCAGCCTGTTCTCAGCAGGGGAAGCCAGGCCTCACTCTTTGCTTGGGAGCACAGGGTGGGGTGTGCTCAGCCGCAGGGTGACCCCCTCAAGCTGGTGGTGAGTCACCTCCCTGTGGGGATGAGACAGTGATTGCTCCATGGTTGCCTGAGAGTGTGTCATGTCAGTGATTGGGAGAATTGGCTCACAAAATCCCACCGTGCGGCAGGCTTCGTTTAGTACAGGCCTTTAATCCAGCACTTGGGAGCAGAGGCAGGCGATCTCTGTGAAGTTCAAGGCAGCTGGTCTACTACTCTGATTTACCAGGCCAGTTTGGGGCTGCAGGAGACCTGTCTCAAAAACAAACAAACAACACAAAAAAGAAAAGGAAAATGAGACAAGCATGGCTCAAGCAGGTAAAGATCGCTCCGTGCCAGGAATTCTACCCTCAGGACCATCGGTATAAGGAGGAAAACCCACTCCTGCAAGTTGTTCCTCTGCACATACACACACATTGGCACACGGACCAATGGACACCACGGACATGTAAGACCTGCCCACTATGCAAAATACATAATAAAGTAATAACTTTAAATTATGTGTTTGTAAACATGATTGCTGCCATGATGTGTGCACATGCACGTATGTGCACGCATGTGTAGAGGCCGGAGCAGCAGTTTGTGTCAGTCTCAGGAATGCCACCTGGCCGCTTAGAGAACCAAGCACTAGATGGCCTGGCTTGGTGACCCTGGGTCCTCCGGTCAGAGCCACCACCATCCTTAGCAATTGTTAAAGTTTTATTTTCTGAATTCATGAGTGATATTGGCTTTGGATGTTCGTAAGTGTGCCGTGGTCATGCAGTGCCCTTGGAGGACAGAGAGAAGTGGTCAATCTCTGGAACTGGGTTATGGACTGTTAGCCACCATCTGGTGCTGGGATTCAGCCAGTCCTCTGCAAAAACAGACCGATTGGGAAGGGGTTGGTCTGTTTTGAGGAGAGATCCCCCTTTTAGTCCCGGTGTGCCTGGAGCTCCACATATGTTAGACCAGGCTGGCCTTGAACTGCCCAGAGATCCACCTGCCTCTGTCTCCAAGTGCCTGGGAAATTACAGGCGTGAGCCACCACACCCTGGGCCCTCCTTAGCATTTTGTACCTTGCTTGCAAGGGATCAAATTCAGGTCCTCACAGCTGCAGGAACAAACACTTTATGCACCTGAACTATCACCCTGGCACCAGACCCCTTTTTTGTCTGCTTCAGAATCTAAAGCCAGCATTTTCGGTTCCAGCTCCCATCATCTGAGAAGTGCCCTTTGCACTCCCACCCTGGGAATTGCAGTAATGATTAAGAGTCAGGCAATCAATCATGGTTATTTGTGGGCTGGGCTGGGCATGAGCACACAGCCCCTCACTTGGCCTCCACGACTTCCCGGTGATGTGTGTTCCCTTAGCAGCCTCTGTAGATGTGCTGGGTAACAAGTTAATCCCCAGATGGGCTGAGAGCAGCCATCAGGCCTGTGCTTGGGCAGCCCAGTGGCCAGGTTCTCTCCCTAGAGCTGAGCTGATGTCAGCTTCCTGCTTGCTGGCTGCCTCTCTGGTCATGGGACACACGCCACATCACGAGCTCAGGTGCAGTGCAGCCCAGCCAGCTGCACAGCTGCTGTTCAGTCTCCTCCTGCCCTCAGATACTCTGCTGGTCACTGGTGGAAGCCTGTCTTGTGACTGACCTCTAGTCACGGGGATGGGGTCCAGGGGACACTGGAGAGTAAGAGGAGGAGCAGGTCACTCAGGCAGGCAGGGGTCTGGGAAGGTGAAGAGGCAGGGCCCCTTCTGCCCTTCTCTAGCCCTGGAGTGTAGCCTCGGCCTGTGTGCAGAGCCAACAGTCTGCACCATCTGGCCCTGAGGCTCTGCACAGGGGTCACCAACAGGCAAGAGCTGTGGGCTGCTCCCACCCTGCCTTTTGGGGACCAGCCTGCTTTGAGAATGTTCTTAATGATGGGGCATTCAAAGTCAGGCTTGCCTCTGAGGCGGGGACTGTCTGGCGGAGAGGGAATAACTTGGCTCCACTAGGCTGAGGAATAGCTCAGAATTGCGTCATGCTCGCCGAGGCACTCTGGTCACAGCCTTCCAGCCTTTGACAATAATCAGCTTTCTCCCCGACATCTGTCCCTTCAAAGAGTGGGGAGGTGGGCCCCAGCACAAATGTAGAGGAATGTAGGTAGGCATGGGAAAGGACGCTGTTTTTATTCTGTGGTGGTGCTAGTGCCATTTACTTAGTTGTAAGTATTTTCTGTGCACGGCCCTCTTGAGCTTTGCTCCAAACCAGTTGGGAGGTGATGCATATTGGAAACAACAACAGAAGGATGCATCGAAGAACTGACTGAAACAGTGAATCTGGCTCAAAACAGTCCCAACTTCCACATGGAGAATATTGGGAAGACAGAGAAAAGAATAGAAAAAAAGGCATGAACTTGGTGGGGTGGGGGAAATGGGGGGGACCGGGTCCAGATTTGATTAAAAAATCAAAATTTATTAAAAAAAAAAGGACAGCTGTTTTTTGTGTGGGGTGTTATTTTTTTTTTTTTTTTTTTTGGTGTCTGTTCCGAAGAGGTCTCCCTGTAGCCCAGCTGGCTGGAATTCAATACCCTACTAGTAGCACCAGGCTGGCCTCGAACTCACAAAGATCCACCTGCTCTGCCTCCCAATTGCTAGGTTAAGTTAAAGGGTGCGCACCATCCGGCAAGGCCTAGTTTTTAATGTTTTTTAAATTTTTTTATATTGTCTTTAAAATTTATTTGTATTATGTGTATGAATGTATGTCTGCATGCAAGTTTGTGACCCGTGTCGTTGCAACGCCGGCAGAGGTCAGAAGAGCGGTATCGATTCCCCTGGACTGGAGTTCTCCTGAAATTGGAGTTTTCAGACGGTTCTCAGCCGCCATGTGGGTGCTGGGGATCGAACCCGGGTCCTCTGTAAGAGCGGTCGGCGCTCCTTAACCGCTAGGGCCATCTCTGCCAGCCCAAGGACGCTGCTTTTTAATGGGCAGCTTCCGTCCTCCGCACCCCAGTGTCTGCCCCCTCACAGGCCAGCCACCTCAGCCCCTCCTGCTCACACTGTTTCTATTCCCAGGACCCCTCAGCAGAGCAGCTTTGAGGTGCCACTATAGGGGAGGAGGAAGGAGTGGAGGTTGACTGGAACTCTGCCGCTGGCCAGCCTGGCCCTCTGTCCCCTGAGGGTAGGGTGGCACACACTGCTTTACTGTGGACGAAGGGACAGTGGTAGCAGAATTTCTTCCCACATGGGTTTTCTGGGGCGCCAAAGTCTCTCCTTGTTCCCACTTTGAGGGAATTTCAGCCTCTTACCTTGAATTCTCCAGCCACATTTCCAGAGTCTGGTAGGGTCCCCCAGGCCGCGCTGTGGTCCTGCCCCTCCAGTCCTTCACCCGCCTTGCCTGCCCATCCAGATCCCGCTCCCAATGTCCCACGTCAGGCTTGGTGGGGAGTTTCTAGGATCTTGGCTCCTGGTGAGAGTCCTGGGGCTTTACCTTTCCTGCTGCCCCCCCCCCCCATACCCAAAGTGTCCTGCGAGAGCAGCCTGGGTATTCTCATAGGTGTGGCCTGGGATGGACAGTCCTGCAGTGGCCCCAGGCCCCCACTCCGGGGAGCTGTGCGAGGCCACAAGACCTTCAGCACATAGCAGTGTCGCACTGAACGATTCTGGGTTGTCATTTTCATTCTGCTTGCTTTGATGTGTATGCAAATCACAGCAGCGCGTATGGAGGTCAGAAGACAACTTCAAGATTGTTTCTCCTTTTTTCCCATGTGGGTCCTGCAGGATTGAACCAAGTCTGTCATTCTTGAGTCTAAGAGCCTCTATCCGCCAGCCCAGGAAGCACCAGCTTGAGGAATCTCGATTCCCTCCTTGCTTTAAGCCACTAGGAAGCTCAAAGCGAGCTTGGCTGTCCCTCAAAAGTGTATAGGCTTTCACCCCATTTCTTGCTTTCTACGTTTTCTCCTGAGGCTTGTCCTCCTTCCAGAGAAGCTTTGAGAGGACAGAGGTGGGTGATGTTACAGGTCCCTGGAACTGATGTCCATGGCGTCACTTGGGCATGCTGCCAATGAACAGTATAGTAAGGCACCAGCCCACCCATATAAAAGCACGGAGGGTGCCTCTGACAAGATGGATGGGTTCTGCTCTGTGCTGACGTAGTGACTTTGGCTCTTTAGTCTTTACAGACCTCAGGGTGGGTCTTCTCATGACCAGGGATGAATCAGCCTCAGCCAGCCACACTATGTGCAGTAAGTGGTCCACCCGATACAAGGTCTCAAATGCTGCTCCCTGGGCTACTGTGAGCATTGATAGGAGACTCAATGGAAATGCAGAGAAGAGAAAGCACTCAGCCCCAACCTGAGTCCTATTGATACGGCTAGGCAGGGCCAGGATCCCTGTCGCATAGCTCTGTGGTCATTCATCGGACAGGCCAAGTCGTAGAGCCCCTAGGAGGGACTTGGAACTTTCTTTTTTATTTTTTTTTTTTTTTTTTTATGCTAACCACAGGTTAATGTACTTTTATGGGAGATGGCTGTCTTAGAGTATTTTTTTACTACAAGGCTGCTTGAGCTTTTTGTCCAAGCATTTTCTTTTATTGATGCTATTGTGTCATAATTTCATAATCATTTCCACTTCAGTTCAGGCATTATTTCCCCTTCTCCTCCCCCCCCCCCACCCCACCCATCCCAGATCATGCTTGCATACTTTGCCGTTTATCTTAGTTTAAAAATTTTTTTCAGTATTTAGCAATCAAGTGATAATCTTATTGGAGTACAAAGCACCTTCAACATGTAAAACCATTTTGCAGGCTGTTGTGCCCAAACCCCTGCAGCCCCACCATCCAGCGGGGGAGGGTGTCACCCAACTCCAGTGTCGCCTGTGTGAGCTATGATCAAAGTACATATTCAAGGCAGGTTGGGGAGCAAAGTCCTTTGGGGCCTGACCCCCTGTTGGTCCCTGGCAGAGTGCCTCGGCCTTGAACCTTTCCCGATATGCTCCTAAGATTGTCACACTTCCTTGGTGCTGGTCTTGGCATGCTGTCTTTCTTAGTTATAATATACTTTCTAATACAACAAAGTCCTGCTCTCAAGCTTAATTAAATGTTCCTTATAGACAAAGACAGAGTTACCTAGATTTCTGGGAGTTGGAATAATAGCCAAATACCTCCCCCAGTTTAGGCCACTCTTGGAGCGGAAACTTTCTGAGAATCTAGTCAAATTAAAATAGAAAATATTTAATTTGAGTACAACCCTCTTTTCTTAAAAGACTCTTGAAAATAATCTTTGGAAAAACAACATTTTACATTGGGTGATATCATAGACCAATTACAAAATAATAAATTGTTGCAAGAGAAGTTCAAAATTGAGATAACTCAGGTAAAAATCGATGTTTTATATCATGACTTTACTGAGTTAAAAATGGGAATTCCAGTGGCAGTCGTGTGTATGGGAGGCATTATTTAATAACGGAGATGGTGAGCTCCTCCTTTTAAGAAAAAATTAACATACGAGGGTCCCTGATTTCCCCCTTTCCTTTCACAGGAACACATAAGGAATGGGAAGATAGATGGTAATATAGATGGGCAGTGGGTCCTTTACTATACTTTAAACTTCATGACAAAAATGGCTAAGAGCTAGGCCTCTTGGTGCTCTGTTAACCCCACCGCAAAAACAAAACTATTATTAATCAAATTACAAAGTAAATGGTGGCATTGCAGCCAACCTGTACCAAAGCAAGACATGTTGAAAAATTGGCTCCAGGTACATTACAAATGGCCTGAGCCATTTCCCTGGAACAGAAAAAGAAAACTTAAGATCACAAAGTAAAGGTTATTATAGTGATAAAGATAATAAATAAAAAAAAAAAAAAAAGAACAAATCATCTAAAAAAGTTTTGTTCCAGACTTGTGCCTGTGGTTTTGTGACCATTGTCTAAACTTAAAAATGTATTATGCTGTAACTTGTCAACCATGACCCATGACTATGTACTTTGGTTAATGTATGAAAATTGAATTATTAGTAACCTGTCCAGTAGTTCTGGAAAGTTTGCCAACTCTCCTTGCTGTTTCTTCTTGAATGTACTATAAAATCACTGCCTTGAGCTCAGTAAAATCGCTACAGATCTAAAAGCCTCGCTTGGTTTTTCTTCTGTATGCCATCACCGAACCTGTGTTATAGAGGTAATCTCTTATAAAACCGGTAAAACTGCCCTCTTTAATTGACTAATAGACATAAGAACTGTGAAAAGGATGATTCTCTATTCAGAATCAAATATAATACTAAAGTCCTTAAGCTATGCACTTAAGCAAAATATATTAATACAGGAATCTTTCAAACTGTTTGGCCCTCCCTCCCTCCGTATTTTGAGATAGGGTCTCCCTGTTGCCCTGACTGTCCTAGAACTTGCTGTGTAGACCAAACTGGCATTGAACTCAGAGATCTGCCTGCCTTTGCCTCCTGGGTGCTGGGATTAAAGGCCAGCTTGAAATGCTCTTTAGAAACAGCAGAATGACTGGAACATAGCAGGAAATAGCATAGAAATTCCAATGCCAAAGGAGTCATGAAAACAAGCTTAGAACTTTCAGTCATCTCATGGCTGTTTCATTGTCCTCATTTACTTCACAGTTTGTGATTCCATGAAAGTTCCAGTTAGTGTTCTCACTGGGGTTACAAACAAGTTTATAGATGAATTCATCTGATCTGACATTGTAATACTGTCTAGCTTTCCTTTTAGAAGATTTTCAGTAATTTTACTCAATGATTCTTGCAGTGGTCGTGGAGAAGTTGTACATTTATTTTGTTAGAGTCCTAGATGTTTAAATTTTTTTGTCTTTTTTTGAGAAAGGGTCTCACTGTATTGCCCTGGCTGGCTTGGGACTTGCTATATAGATCAGGCTGGCTTCAAACTAGAGATCCACCTGCCTCTGCCTTCTGAGTGCTGGGACCAAAGACTTGTGCCATCATGCCTGGCTTTATTTATTTTATTATTATTATTATTATTATTATTATTATTATTATTTTGGTCTTTTTGAGACAGGGTCTCCCTGTAGCTCCAGCTGTCCTAGAACTTACTCTGTAGACCAGGCTGGCCTTGAACTCACAAAGATCCGCCTGCCTCTGCCTCCCAAGTGCTAGGATTAAAGGCGTGCACCACCACGCCTGGCTCTGGCTTTTTTTTTTTTTTTTTTTTTTTTTTATTTGCTGATGTGTATGATGTACTGTCTGCATTTAGAGTTGTGCACCGATGTCGGGTGCGAATGGGCGTGGGAAGTCAGAAGAGGGTCGTCGGATTACCCCTGGAACTGGAGTCTCCTGGAATTGGAGGTTACGGAATGGAGTTCAGACGGTTCCAGCCGCATGGGGTGCTGGGGATATCGAACCTCGGTCCTTCGTTAAAGAGGTTGTGCCTTCTTAACTGCGTAGGCCATTCTCTTCCACCCTCCTGGACTTTATTTTTAATGACTGTGCTAGTATGGTATGTGTGCTGTGTGTATGGGTTTGTGTATGTGAGTACAGGTCCCTGTGACACCCAGAAAAGGCAATGGTTCCCCTTGAATTACAGATAGTTGTTAGACACCATGTGGATGCTGTGAATTGAGCTTGGGTCCTCTGGAAAACCAGCAAGCGCTTTTAACTGTTGCGCCATCTCTCTAGCCCCTTGTTTTAATTTTTTTATTTTAGAAAACATTTTTATTTCATTTTTATGTGTTTTCATATAATCTTCCAATCCCACTTATTTTTTTTGTTTTTTTTTTTTTGTTACTTCTTTTTTTTTTTTTGTTCTTTTCTTGTAGCTCTGGCTGTCTTGGAGCTCACTCTTGTAGACCCAGGCTGGCCTTGAACTCCAGGATCCACCCTGTCTGCTTCCAAAGTGGCTAGGTCATACTTTTTTTTTTTTTTTTTGGTCTTTTAAGA
>VZQC01014759.1:1018652-1036997 GCA_009823505.1 Rhizomys pruinosus | reverse complement strand
TGTCTGCATGCAGGTCTGTGCACCCGTGTCGTGCAATGCCGCGGAGGTCAGAAGAGGGTCTCGGATTCCCCTGGAACTGGAGTTCTCCTGGAATTGGAGTTACAGACGGTTCTTAGCCGCCATGTGGGTGCTGGGGATCGAACCCGGGTCCTCTGCAAGAGCGTCGGTGCTCTTAACCGCTAGGCTATCTCTCCAGCCCCTAATTTCTTTTTTTAAAAAATATATGTATGAGTGTGCTGTCTGCATGTGGGTTTGTGTACCCGTGATGTGCAATGCCGTGGAGGTCAGAAGAGGGCATCGGATTCCCTTGGAACTGGAGTTAAAGACGGTTCTTAGTCATCATGTGGGTGCTGGTGATCAAACCAGTTGGGATTCTTAAACTGCTAAGCCATCTCTCCAGCCCCTTGATTAATTTCTTCGCTGCCTTTGTGGCCACCACTTCAGGAGCTGAACCTGCCGGAGCTGGACTCTGGCAGGAGGAACTTCCCCCACTGCCCTGTCGGCCTCTTCGGTTGAGGCTGGAAGCCTCTGGCCCCTTCCGGACTCCCCTGCAGCCCTGCTGCCCACAGGTCTGGTCTGCTCCTTCTGAAAATGGCTTTTATTTTCAATGGGGTATCTCTGTGTAGCTCAGGCTGGCCCAGAACTCACAGTCTTCCCACTTCCACCTTCTGAATGCTGGGATCACAAATATGACCATGCTATGCTGAAACTACTCTCTTGCAGTCTAAGCTGTGGACTGCAGAACTCCCCCATCAAAATGACCTCCAAGCAACAGGTCAGTGCATTCACCCAGGACACCTTGGCACCCAGCAGTCTCTCCAAACCCCACTCAAGGTATCCATGCAGCCCCTTCCCATCAAATGTGTCTCCTTTGCCCAGTGTGAGCCAGCATCCTGCTTACTGAGAAGCAGGGAGTCTCAGAAGATCCTGTGGCCACCACAGGAAGCACCGCTAGGCCAGAGCTGCCATGTGGTTGTCAGTGCGACCTGGCTTCCTGCATAGGCTGTCTGCTACCCAGAACACTGGACACCCAGGTCACTGGCCACTCTGATCTACTGGAGACCCATGGGGTGGGCTGCGGCCCTGGCCCCACTGTGGATGGTGGGGCCAGCTGTGGGGCTGGGACAGTGGGGGCAGCAGAGGCTTGTTGCCAAGTACAGGAGCAGTGGACATTCCAGGCACTAGGCAAGAAGGAAGGAGACATTTCGGGGGAGGTGGAGCACCCGTGTGCCCTTGTCTCTGCCCCCCTGGTTCTGATGTGGGCTCTCTCTACAGGAGATCTGAGCAACTGGCTAGGGGCCCTGAGATGTCCAAGGGTGGCCTTCCCTGCAGGGCTGGCCAGACCCCCAACCCCTGCAGCAGGGCTCCTGGCCCCATCTAGGGGCAGCCCAGCTTTCCCTGCCCACTGTCTTCTCTTCATACCCTGACTTGGAGGCCTGACCATCCCTCCGCCGCCTGTGTCCCCAGCTTTCCTGGCCTGACTGTGCTGGCCTCGGCGTCCTCCCACTAGAGCTCTCAGGGAGTCCAGGCTTGAAGTTGTGAGGGGACCCATGCCCCACCCAGGCCCTGTGGCCATGGGGGTGGGAGGTCGAGGTAGGAAGGGGGCACTGAGCCCAGCAGGCCCAGCCCGGTGTCCAGTGTCTCTGGCTCCTGCCTCTCTGGGACAGAGGAGGGGTTTGTTTTGTTTGCTCCCTTCAGACTCCACTTCCTCCTTCCGTGGAGAGACTACTAAGGAGTTCTGGGACTTGAGTGCTGCCAGCTGGTGGGGTGGGGGTTGGGTGTCACTGCATCACCCCATCCTGCCCCCGTGTGGCTGTCATCTCCACCCATGACAGTGTCTGAGTCCCCTTAAGCTTCCTGACACAGGCCAGGTACTCCCCCCCCCCAGGACCTCGGCTGTCATCTCCACCCATGACAGTGTCTGAGTCCCCTGAAGCTTCCTGACACAGGCCAGGTACTCCCATCCCCCAGGACCTCGGCTGTCATCTCCACCCATGACAGTGTCTGAGTCCCCTGAAGCTTCCTGACACAGGCCAGGTACTCCCCCCAGGACCTTGGCTGTCATCTCCACCCATGCAGTGTCTGAGTCCCCTGAAGCTTCCTGACTCAGGCCAGGTACTCCCCCCACCCTGACCTCGGCTGTCATCTCCCCCATGACAGTGTCTGAGTCCCCTTAAGCTTCCTGACACAGGCCAGGTACTCCCCCCCAGGACCTGGCTGTCATCTCCACCCATGACAGTGTCTGAGTCCCCTGAAGCTTCCTGACACAGGCCAGGTACTCCCATCCCCAGGACCTGGCTGTCATCTCCACCCATGACAGTGTCTGAGTCCCTGGAAGCTTTCCTGACAGCAGGCCAGGTACCTGCCCCCCCAGGACCTCGGCTGTCATCTCCACCCATGGCAGTGTCTGAGTCCCCTGAAGCTTCCTGACACAGGCCAGGTACTCCCCCCCCAGGACCTCGGCTGTCATCTCCACCCATGACAGTGTCTGAGTCCCCTGAAGCTTCCTGACACAGGCCAGGTACCCCCCCCCCCAGGACCTCGGCTGTCATCTCCACCCATGGCAGTGTCTGAGTCCCCTGAAGCTTCCTGACACAGGCCAGGTACTCCCCCCCAGGACCTCGGCCCTCCAAAGCCCCACCTTCATCCTCAGTGCAGCCTGCATCTGCTGGAGGGGTCTGGGTCTCAGCTGAATTGTACATTCCTAGTGAAATGTGTCCCCCTCTTCAGTGTCCAGGGCTGGGCATGCCGTAGGCACTCAGAGCATGCAGCAGGCACTCAGAGCATGCAGCAGGCACTCAGTGGATGCAGTAGGCACTCAGAGCATGAAGCAGGCACTCAGTGGATGCAGTAGGCACTCAGAGCATGCAGCAGGCACTCAGAGCATGCAGTAGGCACTCAGTGGATGCACAGTGGCTCCTGCTGGGCATTGTCTCTAGCTTTACATGTCGGGCCTGTGAGGACTGGGGCACACTCTGGAGCTTCCTAGCTGGCCACGGGAGAGCTACCTACAACCCCGGGAGCCTGCCTTCTGTCCCTAGGGCTGCAGGGACAGCTGTACAAATCCCCTACCAGGCCTCTGGCCCAGGCTGTATCTGGGTGGGGTCTGCCTTCAGAGACACAGTTATGAGATCAGGAGCAAGGTGTGTGTAAGGGGGTCGTACCCATCCCTTCCCCCACTCCTTGAACTTTCCAAGGAGGAAGCCTGGGCCTCACTGCGGCCTAGCTAGGCCCTGCAGGGTCTCTTCTAGGCCAGGAGCTTGGGACAAAGAGGCAGCTGCCAGTGGGGTGGGGTGGGGCCAGAGGCTTTTGTGCTTGCAGGGCCTCTTCTGGTGACCTCACCACCGGCCAGAAAGGGCCCTTTCTTCCCAAAGGCAGCGGTTGGGAATCCGCCTGGGGACAAATCTGCTGCCAAGTGGGGACTAGTGAGTGGTTGGCCCCTGATGGCATAAATTAAGGGGGCAGAGGAGAGGAGAGGAGAGGAGAGGAGGGGCATTGCAGCTGTGCCTGTGAGGAGCACATCCCCCAGCTCACATGGTGCAGGGGGCTAACCCCCTCCAAGACTTATTCAATCATCCCTGTTCCTTAATTTCATAGATGGCTGCTGGGCACTGGCCCAGGCGAAGGGGTGTATAGGAGAGGGCGGGAGAGCACACTCCCAGTCTGTGCGGGGGGGGGGGGGGGGGGGGGGGGGAGGGGGGGGGGGCGCTGCGCGGGGGGGGGGGGGGGGGGGGGGGGGGGGATGATTGGGACTGGTGAGTCATGGCTGTCTCCCAGACTTGGGCAGGTTGCGGAGATCCTGTCACAGGATCATGAGGGCCACAGGGACCCAGCCTAAGGTCGTACACAGGCCTCTGGGGAATGCAGGAGGCCAGGCAAATGTTTGCATTCTGTGTCTAGTGACACCCATTCTCCACATGAGGCCAGAAAGGGCTTCGTGTCTTGCGGGTGCTCACAAAGCCTCCTCACAGTGGGCCCCTGCTAGTGCTCCCTGAGACCCCATGGGCAGGGTGGCCCAGGGCCACCAACAGCACACTGACTTGCCCAGCGATCTTCTGACCACCTTGAGTTGAGCCAGGTTCAGAATCAGACCACACTGAAGGCAAAGGGGCAAGTGAGTCTTCAAGGGCATTGAGGACTCTATCCAGTTAAAACAGTAAGCGCATCCTGACTCAGGGGCCTGGGCCTGTGGTAGCAGATGCCTGGGGTACTGCCATCACACAGCACCAGCAAAAGACTTGAGATTTCTGGGGCAGAGACTTTTCAAATTAAGACTTTTCAAATCCAATGTCTACAGCTACCCTGCCCCCTCTTCGCCCCAGTTCATGGAAAAGGAAGATGAAGAAGGCTAAGGCTGCCAGGCACTGGGCTCCCAAAGCCAGGGCCACGGCACTCCCCTGGAAGCCTCAAAGGCCCCGTGCCCCCTCCCAGAGCACAGCGAGGGGGTGGCGGGGTAAGTAGGCCAGCACTTTGTTCTGCGTTGCTATGGTGCTGTCGCCTGCCTGTGCAAGCTTCCTTCTGGGCCTGTTCCCAGGACACTCAGAGCCAGCCCCAGCCCCCAGCCCCCCCCAGCCTCTGCCCAGCCCCAAGCTGTGTCCAGTCAGGGGCTGCTCCCGAGCTCCAAACCCCTCACTATCCCTAGTCTTCTCCACCCCTGCTTTGACATGCATATGCATGCATACACATGCTCATGCCCATATATACACATACACATACAAGTGCACACACACATCCACACAGTTCATGCACGAAGCATGTACATGCTTGCACTCATATTAACATTTGTGCACTAGTACACACTAGCACAAACTCATACATGCACACACATACATATACATACATGCACGTTGCACAGAGACACACAGGTTGCTCAGTGAAGTTGGGGCAGGGCCTGGGCTCCTTGGGTGGTCCTGCAGTCTGGAGCTGCCCCGACCAGAGCCAGGGCTCAGGAGCTTCTGCCAGGGTTTGCCTTACCTCAGCCATCCACTTGCTGAAGATTAAAGGCCATAACTTCACTGAGGGAGGGAGGGAGGGAAGAAGGGAGGGAGGGAAGGAGAGAGGGAAAGAAAGAACCGGGATTCAAAGAACAAGAAGCCTAATGGGGCAGGGAATTGAGGCTTGGTGTAGAACAGAACTTGCCAAGGCCTCGAGGCTCAGTGCCCTGGGGCGGCCAAGCAGGGTGGGCCAGCCCCCTCCTTGTCCTGTCCACCACCCTGTCATATTATCTGCCATGCCACCTGTCCGCCTTGAAGCTCCTCCTTCCTCAAGCCCTAGCTTCATCCTCAGCCCTCCTACACTTGCCCCTCCTCAGGAAGCAGGCTCCTCAGTGGAACTGAGGACCACATGGAGCCATACCAGAGTGGGCCGGTCAGGGCCAGGGCTGGGCCATACCAGAGTGGGCCGGTCAGGGCCAGGGCTGGGCTCAATTCCTCCCATGGCCAAGTTAGAGCCTTAGAGTGAATCCGAAGTCGCCAGATTTGCAGAGGCCCCACGCCAGGCTGCAAAGGCTCCTGGTGGACCGTCACCAGAAGCTCAAGTGGAGCATCATCCAGCAGAGGGCACAGCCTAGGTGACATCTTAGCCACCTGTCCACCATCAGCCTGGACAGGTGCACGCTGCAGGCGCCCAGGCCTGAAGCTGCACTGGAGGACTGGGTTCCACCCATTTTCAGTGTTATGTGCTCAGCAAAAAAGCTAGCCTCGGGTGCCTCCTGGTGGCCACACATGCAAGAACCAGGTAGGACTGGGGGAATCAGGAGCAGGTGCCTGTTCAGGGGTACTCCAAGGTCAAAGGGCTCCAAGCTCTGAGCAGTCTGAATGTCTCTGCAGCTGGATGTAGGGAGGAGGGTGTGGCTGGGACTGGTCAGAGTCTGCTCTGCACAGCCTGGCAGCTCCCTTCCTTCCTAGCAGTGGGGCTCTGCAGCACAGAGCTGGAGCCCAGGCTTTTGTCCTTACCTGCAATGGGGTTGGGCCTTTTTTTTTTTGGTCTTTTCCAGACAGGGTCTCCCTGTAGCCCCAGCTATCTTGGAACTCACTGCATAGACCAGGCTGGCCTTGAACTCACAAAGATCCGCCTGCCTCTGCCTCCCGAGTGCTAGGTTTAAAGGCGTGTGCCACCATGCCCAGCTGGGGCTGGGCCTTTTGCATTGTTACCTAGAGGTGTCCACTCAGTGACTTCCTGAATGTCCACAGCAAAAGTCACCAAGCCAGCTGGGCCTGAGGGCCTAACAATCTAATTTCAGGCTTTAGGAAGCAATGCAGAAAGATCTGAAGCCTGCCTGGGCACCAGGGTGAGCTCAAGACCAGAAAAGACAACTTGACAAGACTGTCTCAATAATAATAATAATAATAATAATAATAATAATAATAGGGGCTGGAGAGATGGTCTAGTGGTTAAGAGCACTGACTGCTCTTGCAGAGGACCCGGGTTCAATCCCCAGCACCCACATGGTGGCTGAGATCGTCTTTAACTCCAGTTCCAGGGGAATCTGATGCCCTCTTCTGACATATGCAGCATTGCATGACATGGGTGCACAAATTTACATGCAGACAGTACATTTATACACATAAAAATAAAATAAAATAATGGCTGTAAATGTGGCTCAGTTGTTGAGCACTGGTCTAACATGGGCAAGGCCAACGGTTCTATCTTCAGTCTTGTAAAGGAAGTTGAGGTCCAGCATTGTGGAGCACACCTTTAATCTCAGCACCCGGGAGGCAGAGGCAGGCAGATCTCTGTGTGTTTGAGGCCAGCCAGGTCTACATAGTGAGTTCCAGCCCAGCTGGGGCTACAAGGAGACTGTGTCTTAAAAAGACCAAAAAATTTTGAGGTAAAGGTGGGGAAAGGCCTGGGGGGCTGCCGTTTGCCGTGACTAAGTCTGGGTGGGACTTGGGGTGCCTCTGCAGCGTATAGCTGAAAAAGGGGCCTGTGTTTATTGCATATTCTTGGTGAGACATCTGGTCCAAATGCCTTTGAACCCCACTGTTCAACAGCCCCAGAGACCCAGCCTTGCAGATTTGCCAGACTATGTACCTGGCTCCAGCCACAGGATCTTTGCACTTGCTGTTCCTTCTGCCTGCATGCTGGCCCTAAGCACTCACATGGTCCTGGCCTACAGGGTCACCCCAGTATCCATGTCAGTCCTAGGATGCCTGCCCTTCCTTTAGGTGTCTGGATCAGGAGTGAGAGCCTCTGGGTTATAGATAACGTTCCCTGGGAAGATGGGTAGAACACCCAGAGTCTGCGGAAGCTGGCATTCAGCTCACCTGGCCATCCAGCTAGAGCTGGGCTTCTGTCACTTCCACCTGCTTCTGCGACCTTGTTCCCAAGGCTAGTTCTTCCTGCAGGCAGGCAGGCTGTCCACGGAAATGCCCTCCACCCGAGTGCCGCCTCCCTCTCCCTCTCTGCAGCCTCTCTCACCTCTTTTCTTAGTGTCCTCATGGCTCACAGTGAGGGCAGTCTCCCCAAACACTCTAATTGTGCTACCGGTCCACCTCTGGGCCAGGCTTTGGGGGTTCCAGCCTTGGCCCTTCTCTGCAGTGTGGCTCCAGGCTCTGGGTCCCCATGCCTGTCCCATAGGGGCTCCTCCCTCTTTGCTGGTTTCTGTGAAGGGCATGCCACTAAAGTCATCTACCTCCCCTGTGCATGTGTCCCCCTCTGAGGCTCCCATGGGACATGTGTAGGGCACACAGGTTGGAGGTACCCACACTGGGTCTCCCAGTATAGTATTTGTGGTGTCAGGGTTGTGAGGTGAGAGCCTAAGTGTGCCTTCTCAGAATACCCACCCACTCTTGCCAGGCAGTGTGGTGGCACACGCCTTTAATCCTGGCAGAGGCAGAGGCAGAGGCAGAAGCAGGTGGATCTCTGTGAGTTCAAGGCCAGCCTGATCTACATAGTGAGTTCCAGGACAGCTAGGGCTATAGGGAGACCCTGTCTCTCTCAAAAAGACCAAAAAAAAAAAAAAAAGATCCCATACCTACCCACTGTCACAGTACTTCCTGTCTGTAAGCATCACGGTGTTTGCTAAGCCAGGGCCGGGCCTGGGAGGCAGGGAAGAAGGAAGACATTTACATCTCCACGTCACCCTGGTGCTGCAGGCGCTCACTGGTCTCTGGGCCTGGCCACCGGCCATTACTCTGAAGCCAGGAGTCACCCTAGGGCCTGACCAGATGCCAAGCACTTTGCTCTCCACTCTCCCTCAATGACCCATGCCAGCTTGTGCTCCCTTGGGCTAGGGCTGCTCTGGGTCAGGGCTGTAGCGTTGGATAAAGGATGCCCAGAGTTCCACGGGGGCAGATGGCTCTGTCCATCCTTGAGGCAATGCGTGCTGTGCGGGGGCCCTCTGCTTCCCACCGCACTCTTCACCTTATCCTGTGGCTTCGGAGGCAGAGCCCAGCCTGCTGCTCTCGCTCCCTGTGTGGGCAGCAGGCTGACCAAGCTCTGCCCGAGACAGCATGATAGATGGGAAAAATTAAGGGAAAGCCCCCCCCCAGGCTGACTGAAGTCTCTTAGGAGTTGAAAATCAAGAGTTCTAGCAAACAACAAAATTTGCTGTGATGATATTTATTTATTCATTTACTTATACCTTTTTGATATAATTTTGATAGATGAGGATCTGAGTTCAGATCCCTAGAATCCATGTAGTCCCAGCATGGTGGTGCGTGTCCGTAATCCCAGCACTCCTATGGCAAGATGGGCGGTGGAGGCAGGAGAACCCCTGGAAGCTTGTGGGCTAGCCTGGTATACGAAGTGGTGAACAAGAGACCTTGCCTCAAATAAGGTAGAAGGTGAGGACTGACACTCAGAGACTGGGTTCCCACCTCCACACACATGCCATGCATTCATGTATACGAACACCCAGATTGAAAAAAAAAAAGTAAAATAGCAACGAACTATGCTGAAGGCCTGGGCACTGACAACCTTTGATACCATACTCTTCTCTCAGATAATTTCTGGACATCTCAGGAACAAGACCTTTTTCGTAGTAAAAACATCTGAACTTGCCCTGCGACTTTTGTGGCCTAAGCTTTTACCTTCCTCCCAGCTGTAATTCCATTCAGTGTACTTCAAGAATGGCTCTATGATCTCATCTACTGAAAACAAACAAATAAAACTAAACAAAACAAAACACTCTGTGAGTTCAAGGCCACCCTGGTCTACAGAGCAAGTTCCAGGCCAGCTAAAGCTATAGGGAGACCATGTCTGGAGAAGACCAAAAAACAACAACAAAAAAACTGGTTCCTTAGCAATCTTTTGAGATGTAACTTCAGGAGCCACCCAAATTATGCATTAAGTGTGACTCTCTTGAAAAGCTCACACCTTGTGCTGGAGAGATGGCCTAGTGGTTAAGAGGACTGACTGCTCTTGCAGAGGACCCAGGGTTTGATCCCCAGCACCCACATGACGGCTGAAGCATCTTTAACTCCAGTTCCAGGGGAATCTGACGCCCTCTTCTGACCTCTGCAGCATTGCACGACACGGGTGCACAAACCTGCATGCAGACAGTATATTCATACACATACAAAATAAATAAAAAGTTAAAAAAAAAAAAGCTTACACCTACACTCAGGTATCTTATTCTTTCTTGAGTCCCTCTCTATTAATCTCTATGTTTAAATCTTTTAAAAAACTTTTCTTGGGGGCTGGAGAGACAGCCTAGTGGTTAAGAGCGCCAACTGCTCTTGCAGAGGACCCGGGATTGATCCCCAGCACTCACATGGCGGCTGAGAACCGTCTTTAACTCCAGTACCAGGGGAATCCGACACCCTCTTCTGGACCTTGTGGATTGCACGACCCGGGCACTAAACCTACATGGAGACAGTACACTACACACATAAAAAAATAAATATTAAAAAAAAACAACTTTTTAGCTGGTGTGTGGTGGTACAACGCCTTTAATCCTAGCACTGGAGAGCAAGGCAGCGATCTTTGTGAGTTCAAGCCAGCCTGGTCTACAGAGCAAGTTCCAGGACAGCGGGGCTAACAGGGGACCCTGTCTCGAAAAGACCAAAAAAAAAAAAAAATTACAACTCAAAGATATTCCAAAAGGTGTCCCAGCAAGGCCAGCTTCCTGCTTTGTAGCTGGGCATGCCGAAGCCAGGAAGCCAGGAAGCCAGCCTGTGGCGAGTGGCCCTCGTCTTTCATCCTGAATGCCAGGAGTACTTGCCATGTCTCGTCCTCACAGGCGAGCTTCAACCTCAAAATCTGCACTCAACTGTCTAGTTTGGAAAACAGTGTGAAAGGGGAGGAAGGGTTGAGCGGTTAACCATGCCAGAAACTGACACTGAGCGAGGATGTCAGGCATGTGGCCTTTCCAAGGAGCAGATTACATCTGATTGAATAAACATTCATTTTTTTAAACAAAGGGACTGGGGGGAGGGGAGTAGACATGAAGAGAGTGATGGTAAACTTGTCTGATAGAAAAGATTCCGGGGCTGGAGAGATGGCTCAGTGGTTAAGAGTGCCAATGGCTCTTACAGAGGACCCAGGTTCAATTCCCAGCACCACATGGTGGCTAAGAACTGGGCCTTTTTTTAAGTGTGTTGTGCACACCTTTAATCCTAGCACTCAGGAGGAGAGCCAGACGGTACCAGCCTGGTCTACAAGTGACTTCTAGGGCCAGCTGGGGCTGCAGGAGACCTGTCTCAAAAAAGAAAAAAAAAAAAAAAAAGATTCCATCTCACATCCCCTGAGTTAATGCTGCCCCAGGACCCTGTGCATGTGACCATCCAATAAGCACTTAGTGCTGACCCTGCTTGCACAGAAAACTGGTACACTAGTCATCAGGCATTTTGGGGGGCCCATTCGCATGGAGAAATAGCATAGGGTGGGCCATACCATCTGCCCTGTAGCCTGGCAAAGACAGCTGACCCTGTCCTTTTGTCCTGCCATGGTGGGAGGACACAGATTTCTGTGTCCACTGCAGTCCTGGAGCCTACCCAGCTAGCCCCCAAGTGCAGCTGAGGGCACATGTATGAAACACTTGTATGACACTTGCACACTTGTATGAAACACTTGTACACTTGTAGGAAACACTTGTACACTTGTAGGAAAACACTTGTATGAAGCCGCAGCAACAAAGCACCTCTCGCTCGTTCTTCTCAAAGCTGTTTATTATTCAGGCAGGCAGGTCTTGTCAGAACGGTTTATTCAAGCACATCTTTTCTCCTTCTCCAAGCCTCTCCCTCTAAGTCTTCTCCTTCCTCAGGCAAGCAAGCTTCTCTCTCAGACTAGAAAGGAGAGAGAGAGTGTCTATCTTCCTCAGGCAAGCAAGCTTCTCTCCTAAGACTAGAAAGGAGAGAGAGAGAGTCCCTTCCTCAGGCAAGCAAGCTTCTCTCCTAAGACTAGAAAGGAGAGTCTATGTGTCTAGAAAGTCCCTCTATTTATCCACCTTCCCAGCCCAGGTTGCGTGGCTGGTCTATTGGTATCATCTGGCCTGATCTTGTATACAGGGTGCACCTGCACAGCTCAAACGGTGAGTGTGGCTTTACTTTGAGGTAGGAGGGAATCAGGTGTTAATCATAAGACTCAGGTGTTAGTCATAAAACTTTGCTAAAGTCTCGGGTGCCTTCTTAGGACTGTCACCACACCTGCTCTCCACAGGCACATCCCCAGAGATGAAGCAGGCACCGAGCCCAGGAGGATGACCACTAGGCCTCCAGCCCCAGGTACTAGAAGAAAAAAAAGCCTGGACCCTTTAAAACCACTCCAGAAACAAAAGATCAGAAGACTTGTTGGGCATGGAAGGGCACGCCTTTAATCTCAACACTTGAGAGACAGAAGCAGGCCGAGCTCTGTGTTTGAGCCAGCCTGGTCTACATAGTGAGTTCCAGGCCAGCCAATGCTACATAAAACGAATGGAAGATTTGTTAGTCCAGGCTGGCGGATGTAGAGGGAAGGAGCAAGGCTGAGGCTGGAGCAGGGGCTCTGGAGGGTGGAGTCTCTGTGAGGAAGTGGGGACACGTCCTCAGCCCACTCAGAGCCTGCAGCATCTGTCAGCTGCTGATCTGGGTTCTCAGAGGTCCAGTTCACACCCCCACCCTGTCACCTCTCCCCTCCCCATCTCCAGGAAGGTTCTGAATAAGGCCCGGGCTTGACCCCTCCCTTGTAGTGGCAACTCCAGGATCTGAAGTGACAGCCTCCTACACCCACCCACAAAGTAGCTGAGAAGCTTAGAATCTCTACAGCCTCGCCAGGGCTAGGCTCTCTGCTGCAGGCCTGTGGGATGGCAGGCTGGGAGGGGGGTGTCCTCTGAGGCTCAGGGCTCACATGTCATGGTACCCAGGTGAGACAGACAACCATCAAAGACAGCCTGGGACCCTATTTGGTTTCAGTTATGCATGCCTCTCCCACTAGGAATAACGGAGCTGGCAGCATAATCCCTGCACTGAATGCACTGTGGACACACAGCCCCCTCCAAATACTGCACCTGTCAACATGAGAACCCCTCAACTTCCCACCTGCATGGGATGCACACTCCTGTATCTCAACAGTAAGTTTCCCCTCCCCTGGTAACAACCAAATTTAGATTGTCTCTATTCAAGTATATTTCCAATACATCTGGGTAATAAATAGAAGGGCAGTGTGGCCTGAACTCGTTTTGGGTGTAGGAGAGGGCATGTGCAGTAAGGTAGAACCGTGTCCTCAGCCAGGCATGGCCGCTCATAACTTCAATCCCAGCAGAGGCAGGCTGACCTCTGTGTGTTCTGGGCTAGCCAGGGCTACACAGTGAGACCCTGTCCCCAAACAAACAAACAAACAAACACAAGCATGTCCTCTAGTAAATCTCTCTTTTTTTTTTTTAATCTTTTTGAGACAGGGGCTCCCTGTAGTCCCAGCTGTCCTGGAACTCGCTCTGTAGACCAGGCTGGCCTTGAACTCACAAAGATCTGCCTGCCTCTGCCTCCCAAGTGCTAGGATTAAAGGCGTGCACCACCACACCCAGCGTAAATCTCTTATTTATCATCTTTTTTTTTAATTTTTTTTATTAATTTTATTTATTTCTGTATGTGTACAGAAATACAGTAAGATGATAAATAAGCCCCTCTTATTTATCATCTTACACCTGTACATAATTGGATGTGTATATGGTTAAAATCAGATGTATATAAAAAAAAAATCAGGGGCTGGAGAGATGGCCTAGCGGTTAAGAGTGCCGACTGCTCTTACAGAGGACCCGGGTTCGATCCCCAGCACCCACATGGCAGTCGAGAACCGTCTGAAACTCCAATTCCAGGAGAACTCCAGTTCCAGGGGAATCCGAGACCCTCTTCTGACGTCCGCGGCATTGCACGACACGGGTGCACAGACTTGCATGCAGGAAGTACATTCATACACATACAGAAATAAAAAATTAATAAAAAAAAATCAGATGTATTAGGGCTGGAGAGATGGCTCAGGGGTTAAGAACACTGGTTGCTCTTGCAGAGGACCGGGGTTCAGTTCCCAGCACCCACATGGTGAGCGACAACAGTCTTTAACTCCAGCTCCAGGGGATCTGATGCCCTCTTCTGAGCTCTGGGCAGTCCTGTTCCTGTTCTGGCCTACTGCCAATGTGACACCTGGGCCAAGCCTGTGTGGGCTCATTACCGAATTCCTTGTGCTGCCCTCTACCCAGGTGGGAGGCCCCCTAATAAATGATGACAGCCTTGCCCCAGCCCTGGAGATGGCCATGGCTTTGGTCTTGAATCCAGGGCTCTTGGCTGGGGCTCTCCAGCAAACAGCCAGCTACATAGCTGTCGACCTGTCAGTTAACAGCTGTCCACCTTTCCGAGGAAGCCTCCCCAGACTGACTTCTCAGTTCCACACGGCCCTGGCAACCTCGGGGATCATTTGTGTCTGAATCTGGCATTGAGCAGTGAACACTTGGATTTGACCCTTGACACCTTGGTCTTCTCAAAGACTTGGTTGCTCTCCCCCAGGTCCTCTCCAGCATCCAGCACAGTAATTCTGCATCCCCAAATCAGAGCCATTTCCTGTCCTTTGGAACCAGCCTCAATGGTCATCCTCACTGTGACCAGCATGGAGGGCCTGGAGGTGCAGGTTCATTGTATGTCACTGAACAGCTGTGACTTCAGCATTCACAAGACACAGACCTCCAAGCAAGTTTCAAGGCTGAAGCCAAACGGTACCATACAGCTGAGGCAGCAGTGGCCAGAGAGCAGTGGGACCATCCGCCCTGCTCACCCACCACCTGTCCTGTGCATGGAGTGGCCAAGGCTCTCACACTATTTGGCAGAAGCCTGGGAAACTAGAGCACATGTGCGGCATTCTGCATCCCACCTGAGCTCCTGATGTGACACCAGAGCCCAGGTGTGGGACGGCAGTGTCTACCCAGTGTCTACTGAGTGGCTGCCATGAGCCAGGATCCATCCTAAAGGACAGCCCACTCCACAGGCCTCTGTCCTGCCTAGCAGAGGCTATGAGGACAAATACTGCTCTGTACTTGAAAAGATAAGCTGGCCCTAAGCCAAACCAGCCCCAAGGGTGGAGGTGAAGGCAGACATGTCCAGGGCTAGAAAGGGTGAGGGGTGAGGGCAAGAGAAAGCAACTGGGCCAGGCTATGGCCAGGCTGTGGCCAGGCTGTGGACAGGCTATGGACAGGTTGTGAACAGGCTGTGGACAGGCTGTGGACAGGCTATGGACAGGCTGTGAAAAGGCTATGGACGGGCTGTGGACAGGCTTATGGACAGGCTGTGGACAGGCTTATGGACGGGCTGTGGACAGGCTGTGGACGGGCTGTGGACAGGCTGTGGACAGGCTTATGGACGGGCTGTGGACAGGCTGTGGACAGGCTGTGGACAGGCTTATGGATGGGCTGTGGACAGGCTTATGGACGGGCTGTGGACAGGCTTATGGACGGGCTGTGGACAGGCTGTGGACAGGCTTATGGACAGGCTGTGGACAGGCTTATGGACAGGCTGTGGACAGGCTGTGGACAGGCTTATGGACAGGCTGTGGACAGGCTGTGGACAGGCTTATGGACAGGCTTATGGACGGGCTGTGGACAGGCTTATGGACAGGCTGTGGACAGGCTTATGGACAGGCTATGGACAGGCTGTGGACAGGCTGTGGACAGGCTTATGGACAGGCTGTGGACGGGCTGTGGACGGGCTATGGACAGGCTGTGGACAGGCTGTGGACAGGCTTATGGATAGGCTGTGGACAGGCTGTGGACGGGCTATGGACGGGCTGTGGACGGGCTATGGACAGGCTGTGGACAGGCTGTGGACAGGCTTATGGACAGGCTGTGGACAGGCTGTGGACAGGCTTATGGACAGGCTGTGGACAGGCTTATGGATGGGCTGTGGACAGGCTGGCTGTCCACGGCCCTCCCCTTTGCTCCTTGAGTTCTATGTCCCTGAACACCAGAAGATTGCTCTGAGAGGGGACTGAGCAGAGGAGAGACACAGGGTGAGATGGGTGAGGACTAGCCATATTCACGTGGGAAGCAGGCGCCCTCAGGAAATGGCTAAGAACTCAAGGACTCTTTGTCCACACAGTAAAGGTCAGTGGAAACAGGGGTGGAGCCTGAGGCCCTTCCACTCTGGAAAGGTGAACGCATCTGAGCCCAGAAATCCTGAACTTCAGGACAATGTAAGTTCCGTGGCAGACTCTTCACTGAAAGGGACATGTGGGGGCTGGAGAGATGGCTCAGCGGTTAAGAGCACTGACTGCTCTTGCAGAGGACCGGGGTTCAATTCCCAGCACCCACATGGCGGCTAAGAACCGTCTTTAACTCCAGTTCCAGGGGAATCCGACGCCCTCTTCTGACCTCCATGGCACTGCACGACATGGGTGTGCCAAGCTACATGCAGACAGTACACTCATACACATAAAAAAAAAAATTAAAAAAAGGGACATGTGGTGATTAACTGTGAATGGCTTTGGGGCAGTGGGGTTCCGAAGCCAAGTGTTCCACAGATGTTCCAGCTGAGCCCTTCACCCTTAACATGACACAGGCCCTCTGTCTGGAGGCCAAAGTTCAGGGCTTCACCCATTGGCCTGGCTCTGACAGTGGCCAGGCTGGAGTATGAACTGGACTGGTGTCTGACCACTGCTCAGCCAGTGGGAGCTTCCCTAAGCCTGCTGTGGTCTACGTTGTGCCCTGCTGGTCCTGCTCCCCACCGCTCACTGACCTGCTACGTCCCTTGGAGAAGTTACCATCTGAGTATGCACAGTACTAGAATCAGCCTTGGTGGGGGCGACTTCTGAGCACTCACAAGGCACGTTGAGACAAGGTCTGGCATCTGCCATAAGAGGTAATGGATTACACTTAAGAACCAAAGTGGAGCCGGGCATGGTGGCACACGCCTTTAATCCTAGCACTTGGGAGGCAGAGGCAGGTGGATCTTTGTGAGTTCAAGGCCAGCCTGGTCTACAGAGTGAGTTCCAGGACAGCTGGGGCTACAGGAAGACCCTGTCTGGAAAACACCAAAAAAAAAAAAAAAAAAAAAAAAAAGCAAAGTGGGCTGGAGAGATGGCCTAGCCGTTAAGAGCAAGAGCACCTCTGCTCTTGCAGAGGATCCGGGTTCAATCCCCAGCACCCACATGGTGGCTGACAACCGTCTTTGACTCCAGTTCCAGGGGAATTTGACACCCCCTTCTGACCTCTGCGGCATTGCATGACATGGGTGCACAGACCTGCATGCCGACAGTATATTCATACATGTTAAAAAAAAAAAAAAGCAAAGCTTTTTTAAAAAAAGCTAATTACAGCGCAGGAAATGGACTGCTTCAGACATGGGCCAACGGAGGCTAGAAGACAAGCTCACCTGGGTCTCCCGTCCTGTGGGGGCCACTGGAGCCCCATCTGCCCTGTCCTTTGGACTCCTAGAATGGTCACTTCTGTGTCCATCTCCCAGAGGAGACTGCAGCTCCCTGAGGGAACAGGCAGTACAAAGTAGTGTTTGATCTTAGCACAGCCCTAAGCTTGCAGAGAAGCCTGCAAGAAGCCGGTGTTGTCGGCCACCACCATGGTGGTAGGGGTCCCACTTTCCCGGGCTGTATTCTTTTATTTTTTTGTATGTGTATGAATGTACTGTCTGCATGTAGGTTTGTGCACCGGTGTCGTGCAATGCCTCAGAGGTCAGAAGAGGATGTTGGATTCCTCTGGAAGTGGAGTTAAAAACGGTTCTCCTGGGCTGTATTCTTGTATCTGTACAACTTGTGCCTTTTCCTTTCCAGCCTATCAGAAACTCCGCAGTTGGCGGGTTGCTTTGTCTTGTTTGGAAAACCTGGAGGATCCAAGCTGGTGGAGGGGCAATGAAGTACCAGAAGGAAAGGACTAGAAACAAATGTTCCTACTATGGTATAGTAGACTTCTTTTATTTATTTATTTATTTATTTATTTATTTATTTATTTATTATTTATTTTATTGGTCTTTTTGAGACAGGGTCTCCCTGTAGCCCCAGCTGTCCTGGAACTCATTCTGTAGACCAGGCTGGCCTTGAATTCACAAAGATCCGCCTGCCTCTGCCTCCCAAGTGCTAGGATTAAAGGCGTGTGCCACCACGCCCGGCTCATTTTATTTTTTAATTTTTAACGAATCTAGACCTGTGTTCCCGCTCATTCCCCCACCCCGCCAGAGCTCATGCATTCTGCCAAACATGCTTTCCATCTCTCAGTCTTTCTCAGTATTTTCCATGGGGAAGTTGACTGTTTTGAGCAGAAGTTCACCGTCTCAGTCAGTTCTTTGATGCAGTCTTTTCTGTTGTTGTTGTTGTTTCCAAAATGTATTATGCCCAACTGCTTTGTACAAAAGCTCAGGGGGCCCTACACAAGAAATACTTACAACTGGGTAGTTGGCACTAGCATCCACAGATGAGGGATACCATTCGTCGTTTGTTTTTCTGGGACTGTGTTACTTCACTCAGCATGATGTCCTCTAGCTCCAGCCATTTTCCTGCAAAGCTCGTGATGTCGTCTTTCTTTACTGCTGCATAGAACTCCATTGTGTAGATGTACCACATTTTCTCTATCCACTCGTCAGTTGAGGGGCATTTAGGTTGGTTCCAGCTCCTTGCTATTGTGAAGAGAGCTGCAATAAACATGGCCGTGCATGTATCTCTGTGGTGGCGTAAGTCTTGAGGGTACATGCCCAGGAGTGGTATGGCTGGGTCGGGTGGCAAGTTCATTCCAAGTCTTCCAAGGGTTCTCCACACTGCTTTCCATAGTGGCTGTACGAGTTTACATTCCCACCAGCAGTGGATGAGTGTTCCCCTTTCCCCACAACCTCTCCAGCACTTGGTATCATTTGTTTTCTTGATCCTAGCCAGTCTTATTGGAGTAAGATGATATCTTAAAGTGGTTTTCATTTGCATTTCCTTAATGATTAGTGATGTTGA
>VZQC01014759.1:987028-1012684 GCA_009823505.1 Rhizomys pruinosus | reverse complement strand
TTTTTTTTTTGTTTTTTTTTGGTCTTTTAGAGAGACAGGGTCTCCCTGTAGCCCCAGCTGTCCTGGAATTCACTCTGTAGACCAGGCTGGCCTTGAACTCACAAAGATCCACCTGCCTCTGCCTCCCAAGTGCTAGGATTAAAGGCGTGCCCCACCATGCCTGGCTGAATTTTTTTTTGTCTACAGTTAATTCTTAAAGATATTCATCAGGGCTGAGGCAGGAAAATCACTCTAAGTTTGAAGCCAGCCAGGGCTACATAATGGAACCCTTTCAAAAATCAAACCAAAAATAACCAAACAATCTAAGTACAGAATTGGCTGAGACACTCACAAAATCAGGTGAGGCAGAGTGAACAATGAATACAGGAAGAAACCAGGCTCGGTGGCAAACATCTGTGACCTCAGCACTTCGGAGGTGGAGGCAGGAAGAACAGGAGTTCAAGGCCAGCCTCAAACTTAAAAAACAAACAAATAGCTGGGCATGGTGGCGCACGCCTTTAATCCTAGCACTTGGGAGGCAGAGGCAGGTGGATCTTTGTGAGTTCAAGGCCAGCCTGGTCTACAAAGTGAGTTCCAGGACAGCTGGGGCTACAAGGAGACCCTGTCTCAAAAAGACCAAAAAAAAAAATAAATAAATAAAATAAAAAATATACAGAATTTAAGGGGCTGGAGAGATGGCCTAGCAGTTAAGAGCGTCAACCGCTCTTACAGAGGACCCGGGTTCGATCCCCAGCACCCACATGGCGGTCGAGAACCGTCCGAAACTCCAATTCCAGGAGAACTCCAGTTCCAGGGGAATCTGACACCCTCTTCTGACCTCTGCAGCATTGCACGACACGGGTGCACAAACCTGCATGCAGACAGTACATTCATACACATACAGAAATAAATAAAAAAAATAACAATTATATAGGCATTTTAGCAAATAAAGCATTGAACTGAACTTAGTAGACACATTCATTGCATTTATTAACAGTGACTTCATCACACGCCTCTCCTCTAATTGGACAAAGGGATCTGAAAGCAACGCTGACTCAATTATAGGGAAGTAAACATTCCCAGCCTTTTTTTTGCAGAAACATGGATGACATGGTTGAATGCAAAGGCCACACTTGTGGGGAGTAGTTCTCACTTGTAGGAGTTTCTTTACATACAATCATAACAGTGAGGGCCCAACTGAGAAGTCCCGTGTGGCAGCCCGTGCAGACACACACACTCCCAAGAGGGCCGAGAACAGACGACCAGGCAGAAGGAAGTGGAGAGGAAACAGGCAGTGCCCAACCCTACCCCAGAGCTCGTGTCATGCACCACCAAATGGATCCAGATGAAAAACTCAATGGGGGAGGATGTGTCCTGTGCTAGCAGTGGGACTTGGCAGGACAATGAAGAGACAGAATCTGCTTTAACAGGACAATGTATACTCTGAGAGGAAAGGCCGACATGCGACTTTTTTTAAATTTTTAATATTTATTATGTGTATGAATGTACTGTCTGCACGTAGGTTTGTGCACCCGTGTGGTGCAATGTCGTGGAGGTCAGAAGAGGGTGTCGGATTCCCCTGGAACTGGAATTCTCCTGGAATTGGAGTTTCGGATGGTTCTCAACCGCCATGTGGGTGCTGGGGATCGAACCCGGGTCCTCTGTAAGATCAGTCGGCGCTCTTAACCGCTAGGCTATCTCTCCAGCTCCCACGACTCTTAAAATTGAAGCTAAAAAAGTAGATATTGGAAGCTGGTGAAAGTTATGTCTGAAGTGATTTTAGTGTAACCTTGATTTCCCAGTGAGTACAATCAAAAAATGTTTTTTGCCAAGACTCAGAGCATTGTAAAATCACGACAGAGGAGTTCTAAACAACTTCGGCTAAACTGAGACTTCCAAAGACTTGGACTGAGGGCTCAAAGCTGCCTGGAGCTGGGCCCGTAGTGGGGTGCTCACTGCTGAAGACCCTGCAGCTCCACATCCTAGGACAATCCTTGCAGGAAAGCCGGGTCAGGGCATTTAATGAGACAGTGAAGATTAGCTTATCATATCTCCTGTACTTGGGTTATTCATCTTTCACACTAGCTGTTTAAAGGGACACTGTCCTTCCACAAACTTTCTAAATTCATGTCTAAGAAGAAAACAAAGAAAACATCTCACCAGAGTTGAAAACTTCACAGGATCACATTAAGACATGGAATGGATTGTCAGTTATGATCCTGGGCCCCACATTGTCAAGGCACTGCAGAATTGTGGAGAATTCTTATACATACATACATATATATGTGATTCTCCTAATTTATAGTATTGAACAAGTAACATTATTATATAGTATACATATATATCACATAATATATAATTCTATTTGTGTGTGTGTGTGTGTGTGTGTTTGAGACAGGGTCTCCCTGTAGCCCTAGCTGTCCTGAATCTCACTCTGTAGACCAGGGTGGCCTTGAACTCACAAAGATCCGCCTGCCTCTGCCTCCTGAGGGCTAGGATTAAAGGCGTGCGCCACCACGCCTGGCTTCTTGTGTTTATATTAATAGGCAACCATAAAATTGGGTCCTCAGAAACATTTACAGAAATACATATGCCCTTTAGTAGAAGGGAAAAAAAATCAAATAATAAACAGCCTTTACCTGACAGTGGTGGATTTTCAGGCACTAGAGACAGGAAGGAGCCCTAGACCAGTGGGAGCGGGACTGGCAGGCACCCACCCTGTAGCCTCAGACAGGCACTGCAGGGGGCACTGCGAGTGCTGGCGGTAGTTAGCTTCCTCTGACAGCTGCAGAGACCTGATTCTTCTGTGCTACCAACAGTCTGTTGCCACACTGTGAAATCTCACCATGTTCAACAAGCTTGTCTATCTTACAACCTCGACCGAGGCCAGCACCATGTCCTGTTCCAGGCAGCAGCTGCTGCTCAGCTCTGCTGTGACCCGACACTGCAACGCTAGCCTAGCTGTCGTCCTCCAGCCATAGGTGGAGGTGTCTCTTTTTAAAGGTCTGCTGGCTTCATGTGAGTCTTCCTGTCCTTAGTAACAACACTCAAGGTGCTGAATAGCTTGTGTCTCTGTCTTCAGGGCAGCCTCAAATGTTTCTGGCTATTAGATTTCATAATTGTTTTGTGTTGTACACACAAGATCCCCTCCTATAACAGGAAAAGCACAGGGGAATATAGGGTTTTTGTTTTTTTCAAACAAGACTATTTATGAAAAAAAAAAACCAAGATCATCTAACCAAAAATCCCTCCCGATTAAATTGGGTGGGACCAGTCAGGACTTGTAAGTGAAAAGAACCCCTTGCCAGTCAGCGTAAAGCGCCTGTGTACTGCTTTCCTGTGTGAGCTCTACTCCTAGTGAACCCCTATGTTCCCCCTTAGCATAATTCCCTAGAGCTATGGAAGGTGGATCCCGTTCTAGACTCTCAATTTCTGCATTTAGCGCTTGCACAACTCATTAAAAGCTGGGAATGCTGCCTCTTCCCAGCAGAAACACAAACACAAAACCAAACAAATCACATACTGCACAGATAATGACAATGACAATGACAGTGAGCAAACGGAAAGGTCAATGTGCTGTAATGATGTTTGTTTTGCAACATCAAAAGCAGCAGAAATACTGAATATATATATTGGGGTTGGAGAGATGGCCTAGCGGTTAAGAGCGCCGACCGCTCTTACAGAGGACCCGGGTTCGATCCCCAGCACTCACGTGGCGGCCGAGAACCGTCTGTAACTCCAATTCCAGGAGAACTCCAGTTCCAGGGGAATCCGACACCCTCTTCTAATCTCCGCGGCATTGCATGACACGGGTGCACAGACCTACATGCAGATAGTACATTCATACACATAGAGAAATTAAAAAAAAAAAACTGAATATTATTTTGAATAAATCATAAATACTGAGATTGAATATGCATGTATAAATTACATTTAGGCTCCTGGAGCTGAAAGCTCTCTAGAAGTAGGTCTAACGTGCGAACCAGCAAGGTCAACTTCCAGCCCATCAATACTCCCACTCATCGGACTTGAGGTCGAGGTAGCTGAGGATGTTCTGGGCCAGCTTCACGGCCTGCTTCCGGGCAGCCTTGCACTTCTCCTCTCCCTGGGAGTCAACAGCATCCAGGGCCAGCAGCTGTTTGGTCAGAAGTTCCTCCAGGCGGATGTAGTTCTTATCAGTTCGATTTCCACCAAATGAGAGGACTTCTCTCTGGATCTCTGACAGGTTCCCAAGGACGTCCCACACCGCCTTATGTGGGGGGTTCTCCTCACAAGGGGTCAGCTTCCTCTTCTCGAGAGCTTCCTTCAGGTCCAGGTACGTGATCAGCATCTGCACCTCAATCACTGCTCTTCTCCTGGCTTCCCGGATGCAGGGGTTTTTCTCGAGACTCACTTCATCCAGCTGTCCAATCAAGCCCTGCAGCTCTGTCTTGGAGCTCAGGTATACTTCCAGGGGGCTCTGGGCCTGGAGAAGCTCGTTCTTTATCTCTCTCATCCTCTTGAGGACCTTCTCTATCTTCAGAATGGAATGGTTCTGTCCCAGGTCAAATGCGCGGGTATTGTCAGCTTCCTCTTCTAAATCGAGGTATTTCAGTAGTTTGTTAATATCTTCGACCACCTCCCTCCGATAATTTCTGATCTCGGTACGTCCGCACACATCTAAAGCATCCAGGTCAGCAATCAGCCCCGAGAGCACGCACGACAGGTGCCTGAACGTCTCAGTACTGTCCACTCCTAGCAGAAGCGCAATCAGAGTGCCTCTGGCCTTGTTTACCTCACACATCACAGAATTGATTCTGCCGACAGAAGGATGAGCGTCCTCAGAGAGCGGCAGGGATGGCTGCTTCTTCATGCAGTCTTCCATAATCTCCTGCACCGCACAGATCTTGGTCAGTGTGTGGTACCTGGCTTTCCGCAAGGAGATCTTCCCTCCAGTTTTAACATGCGTCAGCCTCAGAATGATGTCCTGGATGCCTTCCTCAAACTCATCAGACACACAGTTGCCTCCGTTGTAAAAGGGCACAATCTTCTCCTTCACGAGGGCCTGGGCTTCCTTAAAGATGTTCTGGATTTCAATTCGATGTGGGTGGTTGGCATTTTGCTCCAACTCTTTGAGAAGGCGCTCTGTCTCCTGCGCTGCCCTCTTCCTAGCTTGCTGAATGTTTCCTTTTCCTTCTGTATCTACAGAGTCTATTTCAAAAAGTTGCTTTGTTAGAATCCTCTCAAGTTTCTTGTAATTCTTGTCATCTGACAGGCCACTGAAGCCAATTACTTGCTGCTCGATAGCTTTTACTTCCTTCTGGATTTCCTGAAGCCTACTAATAGAAGGGTGCTGGTTTCCCATATCCATACTTTTGTGTTCAGTTTCACAAGCACTAAAGGATGACAAGAATAACTCATTACAGAACAGTCTGCAGAATAACCATGCTATCAGCTCATTCTAAATTCATTTTTAAAAGACACTATTTATTTATTTATTGAGACAGGGTTTCCCTATAGTCTCAGCTGGCTTGGAACTCACTCTGTAGACCAGGCTGGCCTTGAACTCACAGACATTTGCTTGCCTCTGCCTCCTGAGGGATAGGATTAAAGGTGTGCACCACCACGCCAGCCTTAAAGGCGGTTCTTAGCCACCATGTGGGTGCTGGGACTTGAACCAGGGTCCTCTGCAAGAGCAGTCAGCACTCTTAACCACTGGGCCATCACATTTAAAAAAAAAAGGCTCCTAGGAGACAGGTGTCAGTCAAATGCCCCAGTTCAAGTTTCAGAACCATAGTAAAAAAGCTAGGCTACTCCCAAGCTGGGCATGGTGGTGCACACCTTTAATCCTAGCACTCGGGAGGCAGAGGCAGGTGGCTCCTTGTGAGTTCAAGGCCAGCCTGGTCTACAGAGTGAGTTCAGCGACAGCTGGGATGCTTACAGGGAGACCCTGTCTCAAAAAGACCAAAAAAAAAAAAAAAAACTAGGCTACTCCCTTGTAATCCCAGTGCTGGGGAGGAGGGGACAGAGGATGGGGGTGGATTCGGGGTGGTTTTCTGGCCAAGCAGCAGACCCTAACCAGGCCAGGGGGAGACCCCAGGCACTTGAGGAATGGGCAGCAGCTGACAAGAACCGAAACACAGGGACAAAAGGGCTTGTTAGCTTTGGGATCCAAAACACAGTCTCACTCAGGAAAGAGAGGATGTGACCTGTCATCTTCCTTTCCTGCAAATAGGTAAACATGAACCAAGCCAAAATCAACTGAGCTGGGCATGGTGGTATATGCTTATAAACGCAGCACTTGGAGGCTGAATAACGAATTATGAGGGGCTGGAGAGATGGCTCAGCAGTTAAAAGCACTGGCTGCTCCAGCAGGGGAACTTGAGTCCCACTACCCACGAGGCAGGTAACAACTGTCAGTAACTCCAGTTCCGGGGGACCCATCGCCCTCCTGTGGCCTCCGCGGGCACTGCATGACACAGGCGCGCTTAGGTACACGCAGCAGAACACCCATACACATAAAATTAAAAAAAAAATGCGTTCAAGCTGAGCGTGGGTTACACAGTGAGCCCATGTCTCAAAAACAAAACGAAAATAGGGATGTTCATTCTGGAGTGGAACTCTGCACCTGTGAATCCCGACTTTCTTCAATCGGAAAGGCGAGCTGTACACACTTTCCTACAAAGGTTAGAGCAACAGTCTCCTCCGATCTCCACACCGCAAGCTGCTTCTGGAACCAGAAGGCGGTCCCTCCCTCCGGGGAACTTATCCAGCCGCAGGACCGGGTCCTGCCCCCGGCGCTCCCGGCCCGGGCCTCCCGCAGAACCGTGAATAACCGGGCACTCGCCTCCCCGTGAGCGTGCTTAGCGTGCTCCCCACGCTCCCCGGTTCCTAGCGGACGGCTCACTCGAGACGGACAGTCCACACAGCCCAGTCCCTCGGGGAGGTCGGCATCGGCGCCTCCAGGTCCTCCCCTGCTCGCCCGGCCCTCGCTGCGCTTTACCCCGGGGAGGTCTGGGCGGCGGCGGTCTTGGCTGCCGCGAAGGGCGGCGAGGTGGGAGATCGGCCCTTCACCGGGAGCGGCACGGGAGCCGGGCCTCCAGCGGCATCCCCCTCGCCCTTCCCGGCTAGGTCTGACCCGGGCAGCCGGTGAAGGGGCCGGCGGCGGCCGCTCCCGGGCGTCTGGGCCGGGCCCGACGAGCCGCCGCCTGACTTCACAATGGGCGCGGGGCGGGCGCGGGGATGCTCGGCGAGGGCGGCAGGGCGGCTCGAGAGCAGCCCCGCGTCAAGGGAGGCCGCCCCCGCCGGAGGACAGAGCCCGGGCCCCCAGGCCGCGCTCACCTGGGCCCCGCGCGCCATCGCGCTCCGTCACCTCGACTTCCGCTGAGCCGCCAACAGCCTCGTGGCGCGGGCCGAACAGTCCCGAGCCATGGGAAAGCCGCACCTCGCAGCGCGCCGCCCGCGTCTCCCGTAGCTCCACAGGGAAAGCGCACAGTCGGCCGCGCAGCCCGCCGCCTCCGGCGTTGCGACGCTGCCGTAAAGCAGCACCCGGTGCTTTCGCGACCCTGCGGTGCGGCGAGTCCACCAGGGCTCCCGGGCCATGGCGGCTCTGCGGCCGGGAGTAAAGGCGCTTAGTAGGTCTCTCCGCCGCGCCGTCTCGGGCAGCGGCGGGCATCGGGCCGCTGATAGCGGTGCCGAGCGCGGGGACGCAGCGCCGAGCCGGGTAAGCGGAGCGCCCTGAGACGCTGGAGAACCCCCCAGTGCACTTGTACTTTTGTAAAACTTAACTTTGGTTAGTTCCTGTTCTAAACACGCAGGTAATTGGCCAAAGATCCACAAGGCAAAAAAGGCAAGCAAGGTTTTTGTTTGTTTTGCTTATGATCAGTTGCACTATTTGGGGAGAGGATGTTTTGCTTAAGGGGAAGGGGGGTCTAGGTCTTGATTCCATCAGTCAGGTGAAAACGTTGACTAAACCGGACTCACATGGATGCCAACCGTTCATTTTCCAACAGGCTAATGAGGGAGGCTGGAGAGTTGAAGCAATAATTAAGGAGGGACAAAAAGAGCCAATTAAGAATTGCAAAATGTGCCTGCTGTGTAAATTTTCATTTCTGTTAGGCTGTATCTCTTAGTGCTCTCTTATTATAAATGTGGCTTTGAAGTTCTGTCTAGTCTACAGTTTAGACTTGTTGCCCCGCCTGGCCTCTGGCTCAGTTCCCTGGCATGACAGCCACGCCTTCATGTCTGAGTCTAGAAAATCAACCAACATAGCACCCAGTCCTTGGTCAGAAAGGTAAAAAGGGGAAGGGAATAATGGAACACAGCCAAGAGCTTTTCCAGGGTAAGGGTTTTCCTTAACTTTTGTGTATTTTTTTCATTTGTGTATTTTTTAAAATATTATTATCACTTGAGCGTGTGTGCATGTATGATGTGTGTGTTGAGGTCATCTGACTTTCAGGAGTCTGTTCTCTCTTTCCACTGTGGGTTCCAGGAATCCAACTCAGGCTGTAAGGCTTTCCAAGCAAGCATGTTTGCCTGCTGAGACATCTTGCCCACCCTTCTTTAGCCTACTTGGTGAACTAATGCTGGAAAAGACTAGTACCCTAACCAGGATCTCTCCATGGTTATACAGACCCTTTCAAAAGTAAGTTTTTCCACATAAAAGAAAAAGTATTGAGGGGATGGTGGTGCACTCCTGTAATCCCAGCACTTAAAAGGCAGAGGCAGGCTGATTTTTGAGTTCAAAGGCACCCTGGTCTACATGGCAAGTTCAGGCCAGCCAGGGCCACAAAGTAAGACCCTGTTCCAAAAATAAGAAAATAAATAAAATAACACAAAAAAGCAAGTCTTACCTGGAGTCCAGTCCTGGAGTGTCACCTCAGCCTTTTGTAGTCCAAGTGACAAGCCTGCAGTGCTCACCTATAGGAAGGCAGCAGTGCTGATGACACTACCCTGACAAGCTGAATTGTGTTTTTAGGATCTGAAGGCTGGCTCTGCTGGATACCAGGTGGCATGGAAGAAAACAGTTTTCCCTCAGGGCATTTTCAATGTGTTTGTTGCCATCTTTGTTGCTTCCTAAGTAATTAAGTAACCATTGCACAGATAGAATATTGTCTTTGGAAAGAGACTTTGTAACATCAAGTCCTAAAAGTTACATTGCAAACCTTGGTTTTCATCCAAATACATTGTATCCTTTCATTTTAGATGTGTAATTCATGCTGCACTTTTTTCTTTAGCGTTTTTCTCTTCCACTTGGTTAGGAGACCCATTTCTAGTACCTGCACAGCTGCATTTCTGGTCTCTTTGTGTTCTTTGTTTTGTCTTTGACATGGAGAATCATGTAACTCAGGTTGGTCTCAAACTTGCTATGTGGTAGCTGAGGTCAACCTGGAATTTCTGATTCTCTTGCTTCCAATAGTCCAAATATCGAGATTACAGGCACGGCCCACCAAGCTAGGTCTATGCAGTGGTTGGGATGGAACCTAGGGACTTGGGTGTGCTAGACATGCACTCTACCAGCCGAACAGCAGCTGCAGGCCACACCCCTTTTTAGTGGTTCAAGTTTAATGAGAGGCAGGATAGTTACATTATTCACATCCTCATCATTTACAAAAGAAAAATTATTGTCCCCTAAATAGCCTGGTGATCACCATTGCAACCAAGTGACACCACAGCCTCAAGACAGGACATACTGAGGTGGACATGTCACTTCTGTGACATTCTTCAAAAATGTCAGCCAGGCATGGTGGCTCGTGCCTGTAATTGTAGCACTTGGGAGGCCAAGGTGGGAGAATCGAGTCAAGGCCTCCTCAGCTACATAGCAAATCTGATACCAGCCCAGACTACATGAGAAAAAAAAAAATCACAATTACTTTTAGCTTTGAAATGAACGGCAGCACTTCCCTTTTCCCATTCTGGGATGGTTTATTGAGGTTTGAACTCAATGCAACTGGCAGAACCTTCTTTGGGCCTGAGTTTTCTCTCTCTTTTTTTTTTTTTTTTTTTTTTTTCGAGACAGGGTCTCCCTGTAGCCTCAGCTGTCCTGGAACTCAGTCTGTAGACCAGGCTGGCCTTGAACTCACAAAGATCCGCCTGCCTCTGCCTCCTTAGTGCTAGGATTAAAGGTGCGCGCCACCACACCCGGCTCTAGGGCCTGAGTTTTCAAAGAACAGGCCATGTTGACCTTAGGTGACTGAAGTGCTGCAGGCCTTGGGCCGGGTCCACACGGAGTCTCTCCTGCCTTCGTGAAAGCAGAGCCTGTAAAATTGTCAGTGGAGTTGCCTGACTGGGGGTGGCAGGCATTTCCTGGGTGGATTCATGAGATGCAGGGGTGAAGGGGCAGTCCAGAAATAAGTGTGTGCCACAGACAGGGCTTTGCATGTTAACAGTGACCGTAGATGGCCATGCAGGAAAAGCAGGCTGGCACTGAATGTAAGTACCACTGCTCCCAACTCTAGAGGACGCATACAGAGTTTAGTGAGTCCAACTTGAGACTGGCTTCCCAAACATTCAAGGGTACACCTCCAAGGTACCTGACTTGAGAGCCATTGGATAAGGCTACCAGTAAGATCCTTAATTCTGAGATGCCCACCTGTGGTCAGCCCACCTGTGGTCAGAACGTGGGATCTGGACATGGTAGGAAAGATACTGGTTAGGTCCTCAAAGATAATAAGGCTGTGGACACAGGACAGCAGGAGGGAGGCTCCGCCTGGCCAGCCCTGTGTGCTGTCCAGAGTCTGTGTGGTTGCTTTCTCTGGCACTGAGCCTTACACGCCTGGTGAATCTCACCTTGGTTTTGTAAATTTGGTTTGCTGGTTTGTAACTTTACGATGAAGTAGAGGCCGGCCTGGGAGCCTAACTCTCAGCAAGGGAAAGGCTTTGAGCTCTCATCTCAGAGGAGCCCCTGGCAGGGGTGCCCAGTGCACACTCCCTGTCGTCCGTCCCCTGGCAGGGGTGCCCAGTGCACACTCCCTGTCGTCCGTCCCCTGGCAGGGGCGTCCAGTGCACACTCCCTGTCCTCCGTCCCCTGGCAGGGGCGCCCAGTGCACACTCCCTGTCGTCCGTCCCCTGGCAGGGACGCCCAGTGCACACTCCCTGTCGTCCGTCCCCTGGCAGGGGCGCCCAGTGCACACTCCCTGTCGTCCATCCCCTGGCAGGGGCGCCCAGTGCACACTCCCTGTCGTCCGTCCCCTGGCAGGGGCGCCCAGTGCACACTCCCTGTCCTCTGTCCCCCGGCAGCTTCCTTACTGTGGCTTTGGGCTGTGCAGCACTGCCTGGAGGGTGGGCTCTGGGAAGTGGGGGGCGGGCGCTGGGAAGTGGAGGGCAGGACTGCAGACTGCCTCTCAGAAACCTTGGGCTCAGTCTCCCTGCAGGGCACATGGCCCACTGAGGAGCCTCCCTGCCCATGCACAGCCCTCCCGTCCACATTTCAGGAAGCCAGGCATTCTGTTCTGCTCCTGTAAGAAGCATAATTATAGTAATTATTCACACTACAAAGGGAGTCTTTTACAAAAGGACTTTTCCCTCCCCCAGCCTTCCCTCCTAACTGCACCTGCTCGTGACCAAAGGCAGGAGTAGGAGAGGCTGAGGGAGAGACTGCCACATGCCAAGATAGAAATCTCTTAAGGTGGGGCTGGAGAGATGGCCTAGCGGTTAAGAGCGCCTACCGCTCTTACAGAGGACCCGGGTTCGATCCCCAGCACCCACATGGCGGCTGAGAACCTTCTGGAACTCCAATTCCAGGAGAACTCCAGTTCTAGGAGAATCCGACACCGTCTTCTGACCTCCGCGGCATTGCACGACACGGGTGCGCAAACCTACATGCATACAGTACACTCATACACATACAGAAATAAAAAAAATAAAATTAAATTAGAAATCTCTTAAGGTTATAGCAAAATGATAACAAAAGCAGAGAGTGACCAGAAAAGTTGTTAGAGGAGGCCAGCTGCGGAGGCAGGTGACTTGAGAGCAGGAGATGGAGAAGCCAGCTTCTGCTGGGACTCAGGGTGTGCTGGGCGTGGGCAGCTGGGAGCGGAATGTTGGCTGGGCTGGCCTGTTTATCAGGGAGTGGGGCTCCCTCCCAGCCTGCTGGGGGAGAGGAAGGCGCCTCGGTCCCAAGTGACAGGGCCCCTGCGCACCTGGGACTGGCCGTCCGCTTTTTTTTTTTTTTTGGTCTTTTCGAGACAGGGTCTCCCAGCTGTCCTGGAACTCACTTGCCTCCCAAGTGCTAGGATTAAAGGCATGCGCCACCATGCCCGGCCAAATTTTATTTATTTTTGTATGTGTATGAATGTACTGTCTGTGCATCCGTGTCGTGCAATGCCGCGGAGGTCAGAAGAGGGTCTCGGATTCCCCTGGAACTGGAGTTCTCCTGGAATTGGAGTTACAGACGGTTCTTAGCTGCCACGTGGGTGCTGGGGATCGAACCCGGGTCCTCTGCAAGAGCAGTCAGTGCTCTTAACCACTAGGCTATCTCTCTAGCCCACCAGTTTTGCAAGTCTCTTAAGTGTCATGCAGAGGCTTAGGGGAAGAAGTCTTGAAACGTTTGCAGGAATATCAGGCTTTCCTTTGTTTCACTGACACAGGCTCTCTTGGAGTAAAGGAAGCTTTCCTCAACTCAGTCCTCCTGCCCTCTGCTGCCCACCCCTCCTGTGCTTTTCCCCCTCCCTGGAAATTGAAGCCCTGGGGCCGTGTGTGGTAGCCAGTGCCCCCTGGGGCCGTGTGTGGTAGCCAGTGCCCCCTGGGGCCGTGTGTGGTGCCCAGTGCCCCCTGGGGCCATGTGTGGTAGCCAGTGCCCCCTGGGGCCGTGTGTGGTGCCCAGTGCCCCCTGGGGCCGTGTGTGGTAGCCAGTGCCCCCGGGGCCGTGTGTGGTAACCAGTGCCCCCTGGGGCCGTGTGGTGCCCGGTGCCCCCTGGAGCCGTGTGTGGTGCCCGGTGTGTGCCCAGTGCCCCCTGGGGCCGTGTGTGGTAGCCAGTGCCCCCTGGGGCCGTGTGTGGTGCCCGGTGCCCCCTGGGGCCTTGCGTGGTAGCCAGTGCCCCCTGGGGCCGTGCGTGGTGCCCGGTGCCCCCTGGGGCCGTGCCTGGTGCCCGGTGCCCCCTGGGGCCGTGCCTGGTGCCCGGTGCCCCCTGGGAGTTAATATCCCTGCTCACTAAGCTCCCTTTCTTTTTCTAAAAAAAATAAATTACATTTTAGTTTTTATCTGTTTAGAGGTACGTGGTTGAGTAGTCTATAAAAGTCAAGCCTAGGGGCTGGAGAGGTGGCCTAGCAGTTAAGAGTGCTGACTGCTCTTGCAGAGGACCCTGGTTCGATCCCCAGCACCCACATGGCAGCTGAGAACCATCTTTAACTCCAGTTCCAGGGAATCCGACACCCTCTTTGACCTCCGCGGCATTGCACGACACAGGTGCACAGACCTGCATGCAGACAGTACATTCATACACATACGGAAATAAATAAAATTAAAAAAAAAAAAGTCAAGCCTGGGCTGGGAGATGGCTCAGTGGGTAAGACTTAGGATCAGAGTTCGGTTCTCTAGAACCCGTGTAAAGGCCAAGTGGCTGTGGCTGTCTATCTCTGATCCTGGCCTGTAAGAGGCAGAGATAAACTTGCTGGCTAGAATAGCTGAAACAGCTCCAAGTTCAGTGAGACCCTCGTGTGTGGTGATGAGCGGCAGAGGCTACTTGACATGAGCGTTGGGCGCCCACGTGCGCAGCACGCCCACGTGCGCAGCACGCCCACGTGCGCAGCACGCCCACGTGCGCAGCACGCCCACGTGCGCAGCACGCCCACGTGCGCAGCACGCCCACGTGCGCAGCACGCCCACGTGCGCAGCACGCCCACGTGCGCAGCACGCCCACGTGCGCAGCACGCCCACGTGCGCAGCACGCCCACGTGCGCAGCACGCCCACGTGCGCAGCACGCCCACGTGCGCAGCACGCCCACGTGCGCAGCACGCCCACGTGCGCAGCACGCCCACGTGCGCAGCACGCCCACGTGCGCAGCACGCCCACGTGCGCAGCACGCCCACGTGCGCAGCACGCCCACGTGCGCAGCACGCCCACGTGCGCAGCACGCCCACGTGCGCAGCACGCCCACGTGCGCAGCACGCCCACGTGCGCAGCACGCCCACGTGCGCAGCACGCCCACGTGCGCAGCACGCCCACGTGCGCAGCACGCCCACGTGCGCAGCACGCCCACGTGCGCAGCACGCCCACGTGCGCAGCACGCCCACGTGCGCAGCACGCCCACGTGCGCAGCACGCCCACGTGCGCAGCACGCCCACGTGCGCAGCACGCCCACGTGCGCAGCACGCCCACGTGCGCAGCACGCCCACGTGCGCAGCACGCCCACGTGCGCAGCACGCCCACGTGCGCAGCACGCCCACGTGCGCAGCACGCCCACGTGCGCAGCACGCCCACGTGCGCAGCACGCCCACGTGCGCAGCACGCCCACGTGCGCAGCACGCCCACGTGCGCAGCACGCCCACGTGCGCAGCACGCCCACGTGCGCAGCACGCCCACGTGCGCAGCACGCCCACGTGCGCAGCACGCCCACGTGCGCAGCACGCCCACGTGCGCAGCACGCCCACGTGCGCAGCACGCCCACGTGCGCAGCACGCCCACGTGCGCAGCACGCCCACGTGCGCAGCACGCCCACGTGCGCAGCACGCCCACGTGCGCAGCACGCCCACGTGCGCAGCACGCCCACGTGCGCAGCACGCCCACGTGCGCAGCACGCCCACGTGCGCAGCACGCCCACGTGCGCAGCACGCCCACGTGCGCAGCACGCCCACGTGCGCAGCACGCCCACGTGCGCAGCACGCCCACGTGCGCAGCACGCCCACGTGCGCAGCACGCCCACGTGCGCAGCACGCCCACGTGCGCAGCACGCCCACGTGCGCAGCACGCCCACGTGCGCAGCACGCCCACGTGCGCAGCACGCCCACGTGCGCAGCACGCCCACGTGCGCAGCACGCCCACGTGCGCAGCACGCCCACGTGCGCAGCACGCCCACGTGCGCAGCACGCCCACGTGCGCAGCACGCCCACGTGCGCAGCACGCCCACGTGCGCAGCACGCCCACGTGCGCAGCACGCCCACGTGCGCAGCACGCCCACGTGCGCAGCACGCCCACGTGCGCAGCACGCCCACGTGCGCAGCACGCCCACGTGCGCAGCACGCCCACGTGCGCAGCACGCCCACGTGCGCAGCACGCCCACGTGCGCAGCACGCCCACGTGCGCAGCACGCCCACGTGCGCAGCACGCCCACGTGCGCAGCACGCCCACGTGCGCAGCACGCCCACGTGCGCAGCACGCCCACGTGCGCAGCACGCCCACGTGCGCAGCACGCCCACGTGCGCAGCACGCCCACGTGCGCAGCACGCCCACGTGCGCAGCACGCCCACGTGCGCAGCACGCCCACGTGCGCAGCACGCCCACGTGCGCAGCACGCCCACGTGCGCAGCACGCCCACGTGCGCAGCACGCCCACGTGCGCAGCACGCCCACGTGCGCAGCACGCCCACGTGCGCAGCACGCCCACGTGCGCAGCACGCCCACGTGCGCAGCACGCCCACGTGCGCAGCACGCCCACGTGCGCAGCACGCCCACGTGCGCAGCACGCCCACGTGCGCAGCACGCCCACGTGCGCAGCACGCCCACGTGCGCAGCACGCCCACGTGCGCAGCACGCCCACGTGCGCAGCACGCCCACGTGCGCANTTGAGGAGCCTTCCCTTGCCCGATTGCACAAAGCCCCGCCCGTCCAATTTCAGGAAGTCAGGCAATCTGTCTGTCCTGTAAGGAAGATAAGTCTTAGTAATTAGTTCACAATCACAAAGGGGAGTAGTTTCTTTACAAAGGAATTTTCCTCCCCCAGCCTTCCCTCCTAACTGCACCTGCTCGTGACCAAAGGCAGGAGTAGGAGAGGCTGAGGGAGAGACTGCCACATGCCAAGATGAAATTCTCTTAAGGTGGGGTTGGAGTGATGGCCTAGCGGTTCAGAGCGCCTTACCCGCTCTTACCAGAGGACCGGGTCGATCCCCCCGCACCCACATGGCTGTTGAGTACATTCGGAAACTCCAATTCCCGGAGAACTCCAAGTTCTAGGAGAATCCGACACCGTCTCCTGACCCTCCGCGCATTGCACGACCCGGGTGCGCAAACTACCTGTAAGTACACTCATACACCATACAGAAATAAAAAAAATAAATTAAATTAGAAATCTCTTAAGGTTATAGCAAAATGATAACAAAAGCAGAGAGTGACCAGAAAAGTTGTTAGAGGAGGCCAGCTGCGGAGGCAGGTGACTTGAGAGCAGGAGATGGAGAAGCCAGCTTCTGCTGGGACTCAGGGTGTGCTGGGCGTGGGCAGCTGGGAGCGGAATGTTGGCTGGGCTGGCCTGTTTATCAGGGAGTGGGGCTCCCTCCCAGCCTGCTGGGGGAGAGGAAGGCGCCTCGGTCCCAAGTGACAGGGCCCCTGCGCACCTGGGACTGGCCTGGTCCCTTTTTTTTTTTTTTTGGCTTGTCGAGACCGGGTCTCCCAGCTGTCCTGGAAATCCCTTGCTCCACGTGCCTGGATTAAAGGCTGCGCCACCATGCCCGGCCCAAATTTTATTATTTTGTGTATGTGTATGAATGTGTTAGTTTGTTGCACCCGTGTCGTTGCAATGCCGCGGAGGTTCCCGAAGAGGGTTCGATTCCCCTGGAAATGGGAGTTCTCCTGAACTTGGAGTTACCGGACGGTTTCTTTAGCTGCCACTGGGTGCTGGCGGATCGAACCTGCGTCCTCTGCACGAGCAGTCATTGCTCTGAACCATCAGGCTATCTCTCTAGCCCACCAGTTTTGCAAGTCTCTTAAGTGTCATGCAGAGGCTTAGGGGAAGAAGTCTTGAAACGTTTGCAGGAATATCAGGCTTTCCTTTGTTTCACTGACACAGGCTCTCTTGGAGTAAAGGAAGGAACGCTTTCCTCAACTCCGGCCTTCCATGCCCTCGTTCGCTGTCCCACCCTCCTGTGCTTTTCCCCTCACTGGAATTGAAGCCCTGGCGCCGTGTGTTGTGGTAGCCAGTGCCCCCTTGGTGGCCGTGTTTGGTGGCCAGTGCCCCCTGGGGCCGTGTGTGGTGCCCAGTGCCCCCTGGGGCCATGTGTGGTAGCCAGTGCCCCCTGGGGCCGTGTGTGGTAGCCAGTGCCCCCTGGGGCCGTGTGTGGTAGCCAGTGCCCCCGGGGCCGTGTGTGGTAACCAGTGCCCCCTGGGGCCGTGTGGTGCCCGGTGCCCCCTGGAGCCGTGTGTGGTGCCCGGTGCCCCCTGGGGCCTTGCGTGGTAGCCAGTGCCCCCTGGGGCCGTGTGTGGTGCCCGGTGCCCCCTGGGGCCTTGCGTGGTAGCCAGTGCCCCCTGGGGCCGTGCGTGGTGCCCGGTGCCCCCTGGGGCCGTGCCTGGTGCCCGGTGCCCCCTGGGGCCGTGCCTGGTGCCCGGTGCCCCCTGGGAGTTAATATCCCTGCTCACTAAGCTCCCTTTCTTTTCTTATATAAAAAATAAATTACATTTATTTTTACTGTTTATGTAGGTACGTGGTCTGAGTAGTCTATAACAGTCAAGCCTAGGGGCTGGGAGAGGTGGCCCTTATCAGTTAAGGTGCTGACGCTCTTGCAGAGGACCTGGTTCTATCCCCAGCACCCTACTTGGTGCAGCTGCTGAGAACCATTTTAACTCCAGTTCCGGGAATCCGACACCCTCTTTGACCCGAGGCATTGCACGACACAGGTGCACAGACCTGCATGAGACAGTACATTCATACAATCGGAGTTAAATAAACTTAAAAAAAAAAAAAGTCAAGCCTGGGCTGTGTAGATGGCTCAGTGGGTAAGACTTAGGATCAGAGTTCGGTTCTCTAGAACCCGTGTAAAGGCCAAGTGGCTGTGGCTGTCTATCTCTGATCCTGGCCTGTAAGAGGCAGAGATAAACTTGCTGGCTAGAATAGCTGAAACAGCTCCAAGTTCAGTGAGGGACACCTCGTGTTGTGGTGATGAGCGGCAGAGGCTACTTGACATGAGCGTTGGGCGCCCACGTGCGCAGCACGCCCCCGTGCGCAGCACGCCCACGTGCGCAGCACGCCCACGTGCGCAGCACGCCCACGTGCGCAGCACGCCCACGTGCGCAGCACGCCCACGTGCGCAGCACGCCCACGTGCGCAGCACGCCCACGTGCGCAGCACGCCCACGTGCGCAGCACGCCCACGTGCGCAGCACGCCCACGTGCGCAGCACGCCCACGTGCGCAGCACGCCCACGTGCGCAGCACGCCCACGTGCGCAGCACGCCCACGTGCGCAGCACGCCCACGTGCGCAGCACGCCCACGTGCGCAGCACGCCCACGTGCGCAGCACGCCCACGTGCGCAGCACGCCCACGTGCGCACGTCCATAGAAGGAAAGGACAAAAAGCAAGCCTTTTGGGCTGGAGAGGAGCTGCTTGGTTGGTGGCTGTTACTAAGTTGTCCTATGATGGTGTTCAGTTCCCGATCCTTTCTGTCAGCTCAAGTAGCTGGGCCACAGGGCCTGGCCTTCTTTCTTAGAAATGTGGTCATTCAGGCCAGGTGTGGTGGTGCACGCCTTTAGTCCCAGTGGCCTAGGGAGGCAGAGGCCAGGGGGGGATCTCTGTGATTCAGGCCAGGCTGTCTACAGAGTGAGTTCCAGGACAGCTGGGAGCAGGGAGACCCGTCTCAAAAAGTATAAAAAAAAAAAAAAAAAAAAAAAAAAAAGAGCTTATTCCCAGCACCCATTTGGCAACGGGTCATGATGGTCGGGTGGTTTGTCAGGTCGGTGCTGGGGCACGCCTACAAAAGCAGCACTCAAGGCTGGGGCACGGTAGCGCATGCCTTTAACCCACTCAGAAAGCTGGGGCAGGAGCTGGATGAGTTTGAGTCTAGCCTGGGTTACATAATTAGGTTTTCATTTAGAAAGCCCTGCTGCATCGTGTTCTTTTTTTTTTTTGGCTTTTTTTTTTTTTTTGCGACCTGGGTATCTTTGGCCCCAGTGTTCCTGGAACTCATCTCTGTAGGAACCAGGTGGCCTTGAACTCATTAAACTCACAGAGATCCAACCACCTCTGCCTCCTGAGTGCTAGATTTAAAGGCGTGCGCCACACCATGCCGGCTTGCATCGTGTTCTTACAGAGAAGCTGATGAGGGCTTTTTAAATAAGAGTTGTTAATTTCTTTTTTTTATATTCTTTTTATTGATGCTGAGGTATGTCTGCGTAGGTTTTTGCACCTTGTCGTGCAATGCCGCGCAGGGTCAGAAGAGGGTGTCGGACGCCCCTGGAACTGAAGTTCTCCTGTAACTGGAGTTATGGACCATAAGAAGCCCATGTGGGTGCTGGGATATCGACACCGGGTCCTTGCAAGAGCAGTTTCCTCGCTGTTACCTGCTGAGCCATCTCTCCAGCCCCAATAGTTGTTCATTCTACTCTCGGTTCTAGGTTAGTTGTGGTTAAATCATATGTATTTCATTAAAGGTCTCCAGATTCTGCCCTCCAAGACAGTCGAGCTGTGATTGGATAGGACCCCCAGATAAGCATTCAAATCTCCGTCCTGTTCACTTTTACATCCCTGAAAATGAATCACCACTGGAACAGAAGCTTAGAGAACTGAGACAAGAGACACAGGAGTGGAATCAGCGCTTCTGGGCGAACCAGAATATAACTTTTAAAACAAGTACTGTGGGTTTTTCATGATTCAGAACGAATAGGACTAGGTCCTGCACTCTTGGGGTGCGCAGAATAAACAGAGGATTCTTTGAGTGGACGTTGGGTGTCTGAGAGATGGAATGTGTTCACCCAGTGTGCCTGTAGATGTAGACTCGAGTAGCATATTTGTCTTTGGAGAGCAAAAGATTTATTTTTTTTTTTTTCGAGACAAGTCTCCCTGTAGCCCCCTCTTAACGGAATCACTCTGTAGCCCAGGCGGACGTTGAACTCACAAAGATCATCCTTGCTTTGCATCCCTAGTGCTAGGTCTAAGGTGTGCGCCACCACGGGCTCTGGCCAAAGATTTGGTTTTTTGATTTTTGTTTTTTTTGTATTTGGGAGGACAGGGTTCTCCCTGTAGCCCCATCTGTCCTGGAACTCGCTCTGTAGACCAGGCTGGCCTTGAACTCACAAAGATCCGCCTGCCTCTGCCTCCCGAGTGCTAGGATTAAAGGCGTGCACCACCACACCCGGCCAAAGATTGTTTTTTAAACCCACATGTAACTGTATGTAAGGCACATTGCTGTTCATGTGTCATAGACTGTGACTTTCTAGGAGGGAAGGGGGAAGCGGAGCCAGAACTAGCAGTGCCTGTCTCACACGCTCTTCCTGTTCATAGAAAGTCACTGTGAGCGCCATCATTTACCAGAGTTCAAGATTCCTAATGGTTTACTCATAAGCTACATGAGAAACAAGTATAAATATCTTAATGGAGAAGAAAAACAGACTTTGTTTACCCACTCGTGTGGGCCAGGTTAAATGGAGTGCGCTTGCTGGATTCTGTGGGAGACCTAACTTCCAACCTTCCAGAGTTTATGGAACTTTTTTTTTTTTTTTTTGGTATTTTTGAGACAGGGTCTCCCTTTAGTCCCAGCTGGCTTGGAGCTTGCTCTGTAGACCAGGCTGGCCTTGAACTCACAGAGATCTGCCTGCCTCTGCCTCCCGAGTGCTGGGATTAAAGGCGTGCGCCACCACGCCCAGCAGAACTTTTTTAAAAAAAAGACAGGATCCCCCTGTAGTCCCAGTTGGCCTGGAACTTACTGTGTAGACCAATAGACCAGGCTGGCCTCCGTTTCTCAGAGAGCCGCTCTGCCTTTGGAGTGCTGAGATTAAAGGCATGTGGCATCATTGCCTGGCAGATCATTTTGTTTTGAAATCCTATTTCAGGCCGTGCATGGTGCCACACACCTTTAGTGCCAGCACTCAAGAGGCAGAGGCAGGCAGATCTCTGTGAATTAAAGGCCAGCCTGGGGCTACAGAGAGACCCTGTCTCAAAAAGACAAAAAAGAAAAAACAAAGCCCTGTTTCAAGCAGGCATAGTGACACAGACCTGTTAGCGCATCACTCTGGAGGTAGAAGTTGGAAGATAAGGAATTCAAGGCAACTTTGACTCCATCCTGGGCTACAGGAGAGACCTTGTCTCAAAAAATATACAAGGGGCTAGATGTAGTGGCACAAACCTTTCATCCTAGCACTCGGGAGGCAGTTCCAGGCCAGCTGGGGCTAAAGGGAGACCCTGTCTCAAAAAGACAAAAACAGGGGCTGGAGAGATGGCCTAGCGGTTAAGAGTGCCAACCGCTCTTACAGAGGACCCGGGTTCGATCCCCAGCACCCACATGGCGGCCGAGGAGAACCGTCTGAAACTCCAATTCCAGGAGAACTCCAGTTCCAGGGGAATCCGACACCCTCTTCTGACCTCTGCGGCATTGCACGACACAGGTGCACAAACTTGCATGCAGACAGTACATTCATATACATACAGAAATAAATAAAAAAAAAAGACAAAAACAAAGAGATAAGAAAACAAGGGGCTAAAGAGATGGGTCATCAATTAAGAGTACTGGCTGTTGCTGTACAGGATCCAGATTCAGTTCCTAGCACACACATGGGCACTAACAACTGTCTAAATCCATTTCCAAGGGATATGACACTCTCTTATGACACTCTCTTGTGGCCCCTGTGGGCACCACATTACATATATTCAGGCAAACCACTCATACATGTAAACTGAAGCATTTTGAGGTGGGGGAGTAAACCTATTTTAAGTATGAAACTGTAACCCAATTTAAGTTAATTAAACAAGCTTTGATGGGCTGCAGAGATGGCTGAGCAGTTGGAAGCACTGGCTGCTTCTGCAGGAGACCTTGGTCCATTTCTCAGCACCTGTGTAGCTCATAACCAGCTGAGACTCCAGTTCCAGGGTATCCGGTGCCCTCTTCTGGCCTCTGTACACTCAAGCACACAGGAATAAAAATAGATGGGTATCCTTTAATCCCATCACTTGTGAGGCAGAGGCAGAGGCAGACAGAGCTCTGTGAGATTGAGGCCAGCCTGCTCTACATAGCAAGTTCCAGGCAACTGGGGCTGAAGAGAGACCCTGTCTCAAAAAGATCAGAAATTAAATACATACATACATATATACATACATACATATGTACATAAAATCTATAAAAACCAAATCAGGCTTTGTGGTGGAGCATCTCTGAGAAACATACCAGACTCTCAGCACTGTGCTCTGACAAGATAATGGGAAGGCAGAGACCTCTTTATTATCTTCATTGTTAGGGACTAAACCTGAAAGTGAAGCTAAACAAGTGCTCCTACCACTGAGCTGTAGCTCTAGGCCTTTCTAATCTTCACCTGGAGATGGTTTTGTTCAGTTGCTCAGCTAAGGCTGGTGAGATGCTCAGGGTCAAGGTACCTGTTGCCAGGTCTGATGACCTGAGTTTGTTTCTGAGGACCCACATGGTAGAAGGAGAGAACAGAATCAAGTGATCTGACTACACACATGTACACACAAAAAAATAAATAAGTGTTTTAGATGTAATAAAAACTAAAGATTGCAGCTGGGCATGTTGGTGCACACCTGTAATCAGCACTTGGGAGGCAGAGACAGGTGGATCCCTATGAGTTCAAGGCCAGCCTGGTCTACATAGTGAGTTCCAGGACAGCTGGGGCTACAGGGAGACCCTGTCTCAAAAAGACCTAAATAAATAAATAAACAAATAGATAAGTAAAGATTTCTCATTCTAGACTTGAATTTGTTATGTGGCTCAGACTGGCCTCAAACTTTGGATAATCCTTCCTCAGCCTCCTAAGTAGCTAGGATTCCAGCAGGCATTCCTGGCTAAGAAGAGAGGTTTGTCGGCTGGAGAGATGGCCTAGCGGTTAAGAGAGCTGACCGCTCTTACAGAGGACCCGTGTTCAATCCCCAGCACCCACATGGTGGCCGTGAACCATCTGAAACTCCAATTCCAGGAGAACTCCAGTTCCAGGGGAATCCGACACCCTATTCTGACCTCCTTGGCATTGCACGACATGGGTGCACACACTTGCATGCAGACAGTACATTCATACACATACAGAAATAAGTTTAAAAAAAAATTAAAATAAAGAAGAGAGTTTTTTTTGTTTTGTTTAGTTTTTTAATTTTGTTTATTTTTTTGTATGTGTATGAATGTACTGTGTGCATGTAGGTTTGTGCACCCGTGTCGTGCAATGCCGCGGAGGTCAGAAGAGGGTGTCGGATTCCCCTGGAACTGGAGTTCTCCTGGAATTGGAGTTACAGACGATTCTTAGCCGCCATGTGGGTGCTGGGGATCGAACCCGGGTCCTCTGCAAGAACAGTCGGTGCTCTTAACCACTAGGCTATCTCTCCAGCCCCTTTGTTTATTTTAAATACTTTTTTGTGTGTGTATGTGTGTGATAGTATCTCCTGTAGCTCAGTGTGGCTTCAAATTTATAGCTGAGGATGACCTTGAACTCCTGATCCCCTGCCTCCTTCTCCGGATGCTGGGGTTACAGGCACCTGCTAAACACCCAGCTCAGAAGAGAGTTCTGATGGTGTCTTCTTTTAGGAAAAAGAAGAATTCATTCATTCAAGACTCCAAGCTAAAGGCCTGCGAACTGAATCAGGTAAGTTCATTTGCAGTGTTTCTTAACTTGTTTCATGCTGAGTGGGTAGAAAGAAGGGTCCCTGAATGAAAGGGGAGGTTCAGTGTAGCCTCTTCTTGGGGTAGCCTCTTCTTGGGGTAGCCTCTGTGATCCCTGTGCTCCCTTCTCTCCTTCTCTTGCTTTGTCTAAGATGCCTCTGCAGTCTCTTCCACACCTGCTCAGGGCTTTAGGCCTTTCTTTTTCCTTTGTTTTTCTCTTTTTACGGTGCTGTTTATGGGACCCAGGATCCGCGCATGCTGGGTAAGCACTCTGCCGCTGCATTGCACTTGAGCCAGGTGCTTCTGATGAGGTGCTTCCAGCCTGGGTCTCCGGGCCTCTGTAACAGCCCAGCCTCCTCTGCTCTTCCTGCATTCCTGAGTCAGTTTGCAGGCGGGAAAGCAGGAGGCTCTCCATTACCCTCTGCTCTTCCTCTCCACATGAGGTCAGTTGGAATTCTGTGTTCCCAACACGTTTCCTCCCCTGTCAACCATTGTCGATGTTCAGCCCCTGTTAATTCTCTGCCTACTGCAGCAACTTCTCCATTTCTCTTCAGCTTCCAAACTTTGTTTTGAGATAGCATCTCACTATGTGGCTCTGGCTGGTCTAGGACTCACTATGTAGACTAGGCTGGTCTGGAGTCTATAGAGGTCTGCCTGCCTCTGCCTCCTAAGTACTGGATCAAAGGCATGAACTACCACGCCCAGCCCAGCTGACAATCTTTAAGTTAGATGGCAACATGCTTTTTCTATGCCTTGGTGATCACCTGGGTTCTTTATTGGGACTACTCAGCCTGTTGTAAAGCATAAACAGTGAGCTTCAGCCGGGCTTGGTGGCGCACGCCAAGGAGGCAGAGGCAGGCGGATCTTTGTGAGTTCAAGGCCAGCCTGGTCTATGCTGTGAGTTCCAGGACAGCTGGGGCTACAGGGAGACCCTGTCTCGAAAAGACCAAAAAAACCCAAAGAACAGTGAGCTTCAGTGTCTCCCAATAAAATCTTTTTTTTTAATATTATTTATTATTTTTTTATGTGTATGAATGTACTGTCTGCATGCAGGTTTGTGTACCCGTGTCATGCAATGCTTCGGAGGTCAGAAGAGGGCATCAGATTCCCCTGGAACTGGAGTTAAAGACAGTTCTCAGCCACCATGTAGGTGCTAGGGATCGAACCTGGGTCCTCTGCATGAGCAGTTGGCGCTCTTAACTGCTAGGCCATCTCTCCAGCCCCTCTCCCAATAAAATCTTATTAGCAAAAGCAGATTTGGCCTCTAAATGTGGTTTGTCAACTGCTGCTTTAAATCTATTCTTTGGGCTAGAGAGATGGCTCAGTGGTTAAGAGAATTGCCTGCTCTTCAAAGGACCTCAGTTCCCAGCATGTCCATTGGGTGTAATTCCACCTCCAGGAGGTCTGACAGCCTTTTCTGGCTCCAAGGACAATGGACCGACACGCACACACACACTCATAATTAGAAATAATAAACTGAAACTTTAAATCCATTCCTTGCACAATAGCCAGACTGTTTTACCCAAAATGCACACCTGACTAACATGTGCTGCTCTTCATAGGATGACTGCCGTGTGCTGCTCTCCATAGGATGACTGACGTGTGCTGCTCTTCATAGGATGACTGGTGTGAGCTGCTCTCCATAGGATGACTGACGTGTGCTGCTCTCCGTAGGATGACTGACGTGTGCTGCTCTCCGTAGGATGACTGACGTGTGCTGCTCTCCGTAGGATGACTGACGTGTGCTGCTCTCCGTAGGATGACTGACGTGTGCTGCTCTCCGTAGGATGACTGACGTGTGCTGCTCTCCGTAGGATGACTGGTGTGAGCTGCTCTCCGTAGGATGACTGACATGTGCTGCTCTTCGTAGGATGACTGACGTGTGCTGCTCTCCGTAGGATGACTGACGTGTGCTGCTGCTAGGATGACTGACGTGTGCTGCTCTCCGTAGGATGACTGACGTGTGCTGCTCTCCGTAGGATGACTGATGTGTGCTGCTCTCCGTAGGATGACTGACGTGTGCTGCT
>VZQC01014759.1:957583-986013 GCA_009823505.1 Rhizomys pruinosus | reverse complement strand
AGTATTCCAACAGTGACCATACAACTCAGACGATTTGGTTATACTTGTTGCCCTGGAGATATCGCTAATGTCCACAGCTCCTCTAGCAGAACCTCTAGCGTTCCTCAGGGAACCACCACCCTATTTTGTCACCCTGTGGACAAACAGTTAGTTGAGTAGCTGGAGCCCATTGTAGTTTGCCTACTGATTGGTTTGTTCTGGAACCTATATGTGAAATGTTTAAGCATCAGAAACTAAGATTGAGAAGCTATCTAGAGTGATACAGTCTGAAGACATTTCTTATACCCCAATATATTAGAGGGTATTGTCATATCCTTTCTTAAAAGCTAATGGTATGCACAAGACTAAAGAATTGCTTTAGGCATAATTTCCAAAGTAATCAAATAGTGTTGGAATTTCTAAGTTAAGAATAACAATGAAGGCTACCTTTGTGAATGTGTCAAGAATGTCCATCCTTATAAAAGGACAAGGCCTTGTTGTATTTAACAAAAGTATAACCTAAAAAAAAACCTATTTCATGTAGACATATAAAACATATCACAACAAACATATAAAAGAAGATATTTCCATAAAGATGTTAAGCAGGAGGATTGTAACCATGTAAACTGGGAAGAGGAGGAAGAAGCACTACGAATTATGGGTTTCTTTAAGAGCATCTCAATTCATTGTCTTCATAATATTCACACACAGGATTTTACCTGTGTAGGAGCTGAAGCTATAATCTTAAAATGAGGGCTAAGAGCCCTGAATGAGATCCCAGTGTAGTTCCTGAAAGGTACTTGACAGGATTGCAATTGATAAGGTAGAAGTCTAGGGCATCTGTTCTGTAAATGAAGTTCACAGTTTGTTTGTGATTCTCAGGTAAATGTCAGATAAATAAATGAGATCCATGGTCATAGATTCAGCACTTAAGCCTGGTTGATCATTACTTTGGCAAAATAATGTCCATTTATGAAATAATTTTTTTTTGGTCTTTTCGAGGCAGGGTCTCTCTGTAGCCTCAGCTGTCCTGGAACTCACTCTGTAGACCAGGCTGGCCTTGAACTCACAGAGATCTGCCTGCCTCTGCCTCCCGAGTGCTAAGATTAAAGGCGTGCGCCACCACGCCCGGTTTGTTTTGTTTTTATTTGTTATTTTTGAGACAGGGTCTCCCTTTAGTCCCAGCTGTCCTGGAGCTTGCTCTGTAGTCTTGAACTCACAGAGATCCACCTGCCTCTGCTTCCCAAGTGCTAGGATCAAAGGCATGTGCCACCATGCCCGGCTTAATGTTATATTTTATTGGCATTTTGGCCTAGCACAGTTCAATTAAAATAGAAGAAAGCAAATTATTTTAATGGGTGAATATAACATAAACCATGACAAGTTTCTGTTTCACCATCATACGTTTGTATTTGTGCAAGTACAATCACCAGTTACATCCATCTTAGCATCTATTCAAGCACCACCTTTAATCCCAGCACTTGGGAGGGAGAGGCAGGTAGATTTCTGTGAGTTCAAGGCCAGCTTGGTCTACATAGTGAGTTCCAGGACAGTTGGGGCTACAGGGAGATCCTGTCTCAAAAAAATTTTTTTTGTTTATTTTTTATTAAATTTTTGTGAATTTCATGCACTTTATCACATTTTAGACCCTCCCCTCTGAATGCCCGTTTCCCCTGCAGGTTTCAGGCATTCTGTCCTGTATATTAGGCCTATTGAGCCAATTTTTGTTTCTAAATGTTCCTTGCTGTGAGTCAACTGCTGGATCCTGGTCACCCTGTCTAGTGTCACTAAATCAACTCTCCTTCTCCCAGTAGTCATTGGTGGCCAGAAGGTTCTCAGCTGAAGCCAAGGCTTCTTACCCACGTCCCCGCTTCTATGCTGGGTTTCTGTGTCTTTAGTGCATGCTGTCATCATAGCTGCAAGTTTATGTGAGCAACTGGTAAACTGTTTCTCTGTATATTTACCTTTTTATTTTTAAGATTTCATGTGTGTGTGTGTGTGTGTGTGTGTGTGTGTGTGTGTGTGTGGCTGGCTGGCTGGCTGGCTGGCTGGCTGGCTGGCTGGTACCTGAGTGTATGAATGTATACCAGGTATCTTCAGTGCCCATGGAGGCCAAAAGAGGGCACTGGATCCCCTGGAACTGACGTTGCAGAGTGGTGTTAGCCACCATGTGGGTGCTGGAAACCAAACACGGGTCCTCTGCAAGAGCAGACAATACTCTGAACCACCAGACTATCTCTTCAGCTCAGATTTTTTTGTTTTCTTTAGTTTTTGATAACTCACTTTGTTTACCAGACTGGCTTGTCATTTCTTTGGGGGCTTGAAAGTCTACACTTGGGCATTTTCTCTTAGTGTTGAGGGTAGACCTTAATAATATTCCAAGCCGAGCGTGGTGGCACATGCCTTTAATCCTAGCCTGGTCTACAGAGTGAGTTTCAGGACAGAGCTACAGGGGAACCCTGTCATGAAAAGACCATAATAATAATAATAATAATATAATTATTATTATTATTATTATTTCATACTGTGGGGCTAGAGAGATGGCTCAGTGGTTAAGAGCACCAACTGCTCTTGCAGAGGACCCGGGTTCAATTCCCAGCACCCACATGGCAGCTAAGAACCATCTTAGGCTGGGCGTGGTGGCATACACCTTTAATCCTAGCACTTGGGAGGCAGAGGCAGGCAGATCTTTGTGAGTTCAAGGCCAGCCTGGTCTACATAGTGAGCTCTAGGCCAGCTGGGATAAAGGGAGACCCTGTCTGAAAAAAATAAAAAATTCCATACTGTTTGTTCAATAAATGCTAAGTGTCAGAACATTCGGATGAAAGTTCCAGAGTAATCAGCCCCAAAGCCAAGTCTGGGAGAGCGTGTAGAAGAGCCTGGGCACTGTCATTCTTTGCTAATCTGTGACCTGGCCTGGATTCCTTTAGAAGGAAGGTCCAAGGGAGTGGTAACCTGGGTGCCAGGCCCCCCACTTTTGATTTGTGCTGACAACTTGGGTCTTGGAGGATCAGCATCAGAAGAGGGTGCTGCACCCTAACAGGTGAGAATGAGGACTCAGTGTGGAGTCCTGACTAGTGGTGGGCTCTATGCTAAGTGCTTTCCATATACCCACTATGACATCCAAATGAAGGAGGTACCCTTGGTGTTCCTGTTGTATAGATGAGGAACCTGAGGCCTATGGATGTTCCCATCTGAGGCCACACAGTGACAAAGGAGGCTAGATTTTGCTGGGGTGGTAGGGGGACCATGTCCTCAGAGTCTGCTAATCTCAGCAGCTTACAGTTCACTCTGATAGCCGTGTGTGTGTGTGTGTGTGTGTGTGTGTGCGCGCTTGCATGTGCGCTTGTGTGTGTGTGTGTGTGTGTGTGTCTATGTGTGTGTGTATACATGCGGTGAGGGTGTCTGGTTTATCAGCTCACTGCATTAGGTCAGCTCACGCTGTGGAAGTGCGTTGGAGGTTAGCCACTCTCCTGACAGGAGAGGTGGTTTCGATTCTAGCATCACAGAATCCTACTTGGGGCTCTGTCATTCTGAAAGGCCGGCTGTAGATCATATTTTACAATTAATTTGGTAATGATAAAGGACAGACTATCTGTGGAGAGGGACTGTCCAGATCCACTGCTCTGTCAGCATTCAGTCATCAGAAGGACATACAGTCCCAGGTGGGTGGTGGCAGCATGTACAGGAGGGACGTGGGACATGGTGGTGACCATGCTAATACGGTATTCTTGGGACCCCTGAGAGTGGAGGTAGTGTCCTCAGAATGACAGCCCTGGGAGATGCCTGCTGGCTAGCTAGACATAGCCACCCTTGGTATATGCATATTTAAATGTCATGGTGACATGGGAAGCACACATAATTTTATCTCTCAGAGTTAGTTACCTGACTAAAGTGGGCCTGGGGCAGTATGTGAGGTGAGATAGCTCAGTTGGCCAGAGCACATGTCTGGTGTTTGGGAAGCCCAGCATGTGAGACTAGAGGTCAGAGAGCCCAGGAAAGGGAGGTTTGCTTAATAGGTCGTAAAAGAAAAAAATGTAGATTTATTCTCCTTACAATACACATTCTTTTTTAAAAATTTTATTTATTTTTGTATGTGTATGAATGTACTGTCTGCATGTAGGTCTATGCACCTGTGTAGCGCAGTGCCGCGGAAGTGAGAAGAGGGCATCGGATTCCCCTGGAGCTGGAGTTAAAGACGGTTCTCAGCCGCCATGTGGGTGCTGGGGATCGAACCCGGGTCCTCTGCAAGAGCAGTCGGTGCTCTTAACCGCTAGGCCATCTCTCCAGCCCCACAATACACATTCTAAGTAAGTTTAAAAGATTATTGGGAGCTGGGCATGGTGGCGCATGCCTTTATTCCCAGCACTTGGGAGGCAGAGGCAGGTGGATCTCTGTGAGTTCAAGGCCAGCTTGGTCTACAGAGCGAGCTCCAGGCAAGGTGGGACTAAAGGGAGACCTTGTCTCAAAAATACCAAAAAAAAAAAAAAGAAGGAAAAAAAAAAAAGATTATTGGGATTCGGTGACTGATGGACTGAGGTTCCCAGTGGTAGAAAGTCTGACAGTACAAAATGACTCTGTTATCTGGAGAAATGACACAGAAGTGGCTTTAACATAAAAGTAGAGTGAGTTGGGCTGAAGAGATGGCTCAGAGGTAAAGAACACTGGCTCTTCTTCCAGAGGACCCAAAAGTTCAATTCCTAGCACTCACATGGCAGCTAACAACTGTCCATAGCTCCAGTTCTAGGGGATCTGAACCCCTCTTCTGGTCTCTGCAGGCACTGCAGACACCCGGCACACTGGCATCGCACAGGCATGGCACACTGCACACACCTGGCACACTGGCATTGCACAGACATGGCACACCGCACACACATGCAGGCAAAACACTCATGCACATAAAACTAAGAAATAAAATCTTTATTTTAAAAAGTAGAGACTCAAAGACATGTTTGTTCATATACTTTGTGTCCTGTGAGAAAATAGCTGAGGGACTGGAGAGGTAGCTTAGTGGTTTTAAGAGTTGCCCTTCCGGGCTGGAGAGATGGCCTAGCGGTTAAGAGCGCCAACCGCTCTAACAGAGGACCCGGGTTTGATCCCCAGCACCCACATGGCGGCCGAGAACCGTCTGAAACTCCAATTCCAGGAGAACTCCAGTTCCAGGGGAATCTGACACCCTCTTCTGACCTCCGCGGCACTGCACGACACGGGTGCACACACTTGCATGCAGACAGTACCTTCATACACATACAGAAAAAAAAAAAAAAGAGTTGCCCTTCCGGGACGGGATGGCTTAGCAGTTAAGAGTGCCAACTGCTCTTGCAGAGGACCCAGGTTTGATCCCCAGCACCCACATGGCAGCTGAGAACTGTCTTTAACTCCAGTTCCAGGGGAATCCGACACCCTCTTCTGACCCGCAGCATTGCACAACACGGGTGCACAAACCCACATGCAGACAGTACATTCATACACATAAAAAAAAAAAAAAAAGAGTTGCCCTTCTGAAGGACCTGAGTTTGGTTCCCAGTACCCATGTTGAGAGTGGCTCACTTCAGCCTCAGGGTGATCTGGCAACGCCTCCCAGCGTACCAGCATTTATGCGCATGTACCTATACATAGGCACACACGCACATGTACATATAATGAAAAGAAAATAGTTGAGATAGGAGTGAGAGGATTGACTTGCCTCACAGTCTCTGGCTTCTGGCTTGTGGTGGTGGAGCAGACTCAGACTGTCATCTGACAGGAAGCAAGAGAGACAGGGAAAGTTAGGCATGGTGGCACAAGTGTAATCCCAACACTCCAGAGACTCTGGGAGGAGGATTCCTCCTAAGCTAATGGGCAGCCTGGTCTAGGTATCAAGTTCTAGGCCCAGGAGGGCTAACAGCAATACCCTGTTTTATAAAAATGGGGAGAGCCGATGTGGTGGCACATACCTTTAATCCCAGCACTCGGGAGGCAGAGGCAGAGGCAGGTGGATCTTTGTGAGTTCAAGGCCAGCCTGGTCTACAGAGCGAGCTCCAGGCAAGGTGGGACTAAAGGGAGACCTTGTCTCAAAAATACCAAAAAAAAAAAAAAGAAGGAAAAAAAAAAAAGATTATTGGGATTCGGTGACTGATGGACTGAGGTTCCCAGTGGTAGAAAGTCTGACAGTACAAAATGACTCTGTTATCTGGAGAAATGACACAGAAGTGGCTTTAACATAAAAGTAGAGTGAGTTGGGCTGAAGAGATGGCTCAGAGGTAAAGAACACTGGCTCTTCTTCCAGAGGACCCAAAAGTTCAATTCCTAGCACTCACATGGCAGCTAACAACTGTCCATAGCTCCAGTTCTAGGGGATCTGAACCCCTCTTCTGGTCTCTGCAGGCACTGCAGACACCCGGCACACTGGCATCGCACAGGCATGGCACACTGCACACACCTGGCACACTGGCATTGCACAGACATGGCACACCGCACACACATGCAGGCAAAACACTCATGCACATAAAACTAAGAAATAAAATCTTTATTTTAAAAAGTAGAGACTCAAAGACATGTTTGTTCATATACTTTGTGTCCTGTGAGAAAATAGCTGAGGGACTGGAGAGGTAGCTTAGTGGTTTTAAGAGTTGCCCTTCCGGGCTGGAGAGATGGCCTAGCGGTTAAGAGCGCCAACCGCTCTAACAGAGGACCCGGGTTTGATCCCCAGCACCCACATGGCGGCCGAGAACCGTCTGAAACTCCAATTCCAGGAGAACTCCAGTTCCAGGGGAATCTGACACCCTCTTCTGACCTCCGCGGCACTGCACGACACGGGTGCACACACTTGCATGCAGACAGTACCTTCATACACATACAGAAAAAAAAAAAAAAGAGTTGCCCTTCCGGGACGGGATGGCTTAGCAGTTAAGAGTGCCAACTGCTCTTGCAGAGGACCCAGGTTTGATCCCCAGCACCCACATGGCAGCTGAGAACTGTCTTTAACTCCAGTTCCAGGGGAATCCGACACCCTCTTCTGACCCGCAGCATTGCACAACACGGGTGCACAAACCCACATGCAGACAGTACATTCATACACATAAAAAAAAAAAAAAAAGAGTTGCCCTTCTGAAGGACCTGAGTTTGGTTCCCAGTACCCATGTTGAGAGTGGCTCACTTCAGCCTCAGGGTGATCTGGCAACGCCTCCCAGCGTACCAGCATTTATGCGCATGTACCTATACATAGGCACACACGCACATGTACATATAATGAAAAGAAAATAGTTGAGATAGGAGTGAGAGGATTGACTTGCCTCACAGTCTCTGGCTTCTGGCTTGTGGTGGTGGAGCAGACTCAGACTGTCATCTGACAGGAAGCAAGAGAGACAGGGAAAGTTAGGCATGGTGGCACAAGTGTAATCCCAACACTCCAGAGACTCTGGGAGGAGGATTCCTCCTAAGCTAATGGGCAGCCTGGTCTAGGTATCAAGTTCTAGGCCCAGGAGGGCTAACAGCAATACCCTGTTTTATAAAAATGGGGAGAGCCGATGTGGTGGCACATACCTTTAATCCCAGCACTCGGGAGGCAGAGGCAGAGGCAGGTGGATCTTTGTGAGTTCAAGGCCAGCCTGGTCTACAGAGCGAGCTCCAGGCCAGCTGGGGCTACAGGGAGACCCTGTCTTGAAAAGACAAAAAAAGAAAAAAAAAAAAGAAAGAAATGGGGAGAGACTGATGTCCCACAATCCCCTGAGGTCACACACACCCAGTGACCTAGGCACCAAGTTCTTAGGACAGAAGAGACATTTTAGATCCAAACTACAGCAGTGTGGGAACTGTAAGCATCCCAAGTGGCTGGGATACCTGTGGTGGAACTTTTGGTTGAAGATGGCTGAGCAGATGCAGAAGGTATTGAGAACCTGGGGTAGGCAGAGCAGGGGGCGCCCAGTACAGTCTAGCAGTCTACCCTCAGACAGTAGGGCCAGGGCTGTTCCATGACCTCATCCTTCATTAAAATATTGATTTATGGGGCTGCAGAGATGGCGCAGTGGTTAAGAACACCGACTGCTCTTGCAGAGACCCTGGGTTCAATTCCCAGCAACCACATCGTGGCTAAGAACCGTCTTTGACTCCAGTTCCAGGGGAATCCAACAACCTCTTCTGACCTTTGCAGCATTGCACGACACGGGTGCACCAACCTACATGCAGACAGCACACTCATACACATAAAAAAATAAAAATAGGGTTGGAGAGATGGCTCAGTAAGAATGCCGACTGCTCTTGCAGAGGACCCGGGTTCGATTCCCAGCACCCATATGGTGGCTAAGAACTGTCTTTAACTCCAGTTCCAGGGGAATCCAACACTCTCTTCTGACCTCCGCGGCATTGCACGACACGGGTGCACCAACCTATATGCAGACAGTACATTCAATACACATAAAACAATAACAAATTAAAATAAATAAATTAAAATATTTATTTATTTTCCTTTTTTGAGACAGGGTCTCCCTGTAGCCCCAGTTGGCCAGGCTAGCCTCTGCCTCCTGAATGCTGGGATTAAAGGCATGTGCCTGGCCTTATTTTTATTTTATGTATATGAATGTTTTGCCTGCATGTTTGTAAAGGCACCCATGATGTACAATGTCCATGGAGGTCAGAGGAGGGTGTCAGATCCCGTGGAACTGGAGTTACAGTTATAGTCCCATGTGGGTGCTGGGAATCAAACCTGGGTCCTCTGCAAGAGCAGCCAGTGCTCTTCCCTGAGCGTCTCTCCAGCCCGTCCCTGTTCTTCAGACCCTTTCCTGGTACTATTTGCTCATTTCTTTCTTTCTCTGTCTCCCTGTTTATCCCTCTGTTAGGTGATGCCGACCTTTCCCTAGACCAGCTTCCAGCCATGCTGGGCTTTGAATCAGCAGACAGAGGTGGGGTTGAGTTGGATGAGCTTGGCTGCTGCCATGGGAACAGAGGGCTGGCCAGACGAAGGGGTCAGACAGCAGATGGGTGGTGTCTGCAGCCAGGAGGACCAGGCCATCTGGGTTTGTGAACAACCTGCAGCCAATGTGCCTGAACATCTAGAGACAGATGAGATGTGTGTATGGAGAGCAGCCACTCACAGTTTCAGCCATCTTCAGCAAGGTGCTGTCTGTCTCCTGCTTTCAGAATTCATGGAAAGGTTTGCAGTGTGACACCTGTGGTGGTGGAGTTGCCTTAGTGGCTGCCTGAAAGTCCCAGTTCTGTTCTAGATGGATCTGGCTGCACCTGTTACCACGAGCAGAGGAAAGCAAGCAGTGGTCTCAGAAGTGTCCGAAGCCTTTGGAGGGGCTTCTTCAGCCCTTTCTTTAATTGCAAAGGGGGAGCATCTTGAGCTCCAGGAATTGCAAATTAGGGCATGGGAGGCCACCTGTTTGCTGGGTTCTCACCAGCAAATTCTGCAGTGGTGTGGAAAAAGTACCTGTTCATGCAAAGAAGCCAAAACGTCCTGATTCCAGTTGTCTGCCCTAAATTAATGTCACTTGTTAGGAGAAAGAATGCTTTTCTCCTCCTCCTCATCGCTCAAGTGTTTGTGCATCCAGAAAGGAGAGGGCCATAGAGACAGATCCGCTTTGTCAGCTGGCATTTCTGAGACACCCGCGAGTTTTCAGTGATGTAATGAATTGCATGTTCACCCTTCCCAGCCCTTCATTATGTCTTCCCCTCCTCCTCTTCCCTTCCTGCTCCTCATCCCTTCTCCTCCCCTCTCCTCCCTGCTCTAGTCAGTTTTATGTTTGATAATGCGGCAGGCATGGAGCAGGAATGTCCTAGTGAACACTGTGGTGTTCCTGCTCTGCTGGTTGGCCTGTGGAGTGTTTGGGTCAGATGCAGGCAGCCTGTCTGAGAGCTCCCAGAGGAGGCGTCAGGGGTTGGCCGCTCTGTGCTGCCTCCGCCGCAGTTTGCGCTCCTTTGGACCTGGCTGCAGTGATGAGCAGCAGGCTCACTGGGAGCCCTCTGCAGCTCTCCAGCTCACTGGGAGCCCTCTGCAGCTCTCCAGCTCACTGGGAGCCCTCTGCAGCTCTCCAGCTCACTGGGAGCCCTCTGCAGCTCTCCAGCTCACTGGGAGCCCTCTGCAGCTCTCCAGCTCACTGGGAGCCCTCTGCAGCTCTCCAGCTCACTGGGAGCCCTCTGCAGCTCTCCAGCTCACTGGGAGCCCTCTGCAGCTCTCCAGCTCACTGGGAGCCCTCTGCAGCTCTCCAGCTCACTGGGAGCCCTCTGCAGCTCTCCAGCTCACTGGGAGCCCTCTGCAGCTCTCCAGCTCACTGGGAGCCCTCTGCAGCTCTCCAGCTCACTGGGAGCCCTCTGCAGCTCTCCAGCTCACTGGGAGCCCTCTGCAGCTCTCCAGCTCACTGGGAGCCCTCTGCAGCTCTCCAGCTCACTGGGAGCCCTCTGCAGCTCTCCAGCTCACTGGGAGCCCTCTGCAGCTCTCCAGCTCACTGGGAGCCCTCTGCAGCTCTCCAGCTCACTGGGAGCCCTCTGCAGCTCTCCAGCTCACTGGGAGCCCTCTGCAGCTCTCCAGCTCACTGGGAGCCCTCTGCAGCTCTCCAGCTCACTGGGAGCCCTCTGCAGCTCTCCAGCTCACTGGGAGCCCTCTGCAGCTCTCCAGCTCACTGGGAGCCCTCTGCAGCTCTCCAGCTCACTGGGAGCCCTCTGCAGCTCTCCAGCCACTGCCAAGTCTCAGCAGAGCTTTTGTGAGGCCAGGCATTGGTGACCACGTGCCAGAGGTAACGAGGCAAATGAGGGAAGTCACATCCCTGGTTCAAGTCCACGTGGCGTACAGGACAGATCCTAAGCCTATCCCTCCAGGGGACAGGCTGCCAGGGCAACATTTCCTGTCTTTTCAGCCCCTCCCTTGGCTATGAGAGGCCAAGAGATGATGCTGGGAGGGGGTGTTCCTCTTCCTCTGGACCAACCACAACTGCCACCTTGAAAGCCTCTGCTGCACCAGGCTTGGCTCCGATGCCTTCTGTGTGGCTCCACTTCCCTATCACTGTGGAGCCTCCCAGCTTCCACCTGCCTCTGTCCAGAGGCAGGCGGATCTTTGTGAGTTCAAGGCCAGCCTGGTCTACAGAGTGAGTTCCAGGACAGCTGGGACTACAGGGAGACCCTGTCTTGAAAAAACCAAAAAATAAAAAAATAAAAAAAAGGCTGTGTGGGGCTGGAGACATGGCTCAGTGGTTAAGAGTGCCGACCGCTCTTGCAGAGGACCCGGGTTTGATTCCCAGCACCCACATGGTGGCTAAGAACCATATTTAACTCCAGTTCCAGGGGAATCCGACACCCTCTTCTGACCTCCATGGCATTGCACAACACGGGTGCACAAACCTACATACAGACAGTACATTCATACACGTAAAAATGAATAAAAAAAAAAAAATTTAAAGGGCTGCGTATCACCTTCCCTGGGAGCCTTTGGTGTCCCTTACTTCCCAAGTGGGGGTTCTCCCTCCACTGAGTGGGGTGCCCCCTCCACTGAGTGAGGGTGCTCCCTCCACTGAGTGGGAGGGGTGCTCCCTCTACTGAGTGGCATCCATCTTCCTCCAAGCTCAGTCCTGAGTGCCAAGGTGCGGTACTCATCACTGCGCCTGGAGGGTGGGGCAGAACTACAGACCCACCTTTAGGAGCTAACAGGCTGGCAGGGCAGGGCAGAACCACCACACAGGTGGGTTGAGAGGCTCACACTATACTTCTAGGATGTAGACTCAGAAAACCCAGGCAGGGAAGTGGGGAGGACAGCAGGCTTCCGGCAGTGCGTTGTGTGTGTTGTGTGTGTGCACGCATTGGCACCTCGGACAGGAGGGAGGCTGGGTGAGGAATACGGACACAGGAATGGAAGCTGGGTGTGTGTGTGTTTAGCACAGGAGATGACACTGCGCAGCTCAGTACAGGACTGAGACTGTCAGGTGCTCTGCACATATTAGCAGTAGGACACAGGACACAGGACACATACCATTGCCTGCAGTGTGTAATTGAGTAAAACTGAGGCACAGAGGACTGCAAATCTGCACTGCTGCCTCGTAATTAATAGGCCATGAAGATGAACCGCTGTCTCTGCACATGGTGTTGAGTCATCCTGGGCACCAGGCGTGTGGAGGCTGGAAGAGAATATTTGTTTCTGTCCTACTGTGACAGACATGATGGCTTCCATCAATGTGTGGGAACATGCTCTCTGGCCCCGTCACAGCTCAGCCCCCTTTCAGTGTGTATGTGTTGGGAGGGGCACTTACTGCCAGGCAAAGGAAGGTCTGCAGGGTTACTGTCACTGAACCCCTACTGGAAGGTCTGCAGGGTTACTGTCACTGAACCCCTACTGGAAGGTCTGCAGGGTTACTGTCACTGAACCCGTACTGGAAGGGTGCCCTGACTTCAGTGCTGGGGCCTTTTCCAGAGGTGATTCCTATTGGGCCTTCAATTTCCAAGCTAGAATGCCTGCACCACTCATGAACCCTCCACTACTGGGGGTCTCATTCCCTTTGCAGTGTCTGGCTGCTAGAGGCTGGTCTCTAGGCTACTCTACTGACTCATTCCAGGGCTTTTCCACTTTTCTTGATTGGATCAGCCCTTAGAGTGGGCACTACCCATCCCATGGGAGCATCGAAGGCAGGGTCCCCAGCCCCAGGGCCACAGGTCCACGGTCCTCACCAGTGCCCAACAAGCTCCCTGGTGGCATGTGCTTGCCTACAGTCAGTCAGGCCCTTGCCTTCCTTGGCCAAAGCTAGACTGCTGCTGCTGGGTGGTGTGGGCATTCATGTCTGGGCTCCAGCTCTGTCCGATGACCCTGCCTGTTCCCTGGCTGGATTTCTTACTCCTGTTACTGTAGCTTCCTGTGAGCTTGAAAGGAAAAGAGGAAGCCTCTTTGTTCTTTTACCAAATTGTTTTAACTGTTGAGTTCTTTTGTTTGTCCTTGGATTTGGGGATAAGTTTATTAATAGCTACAAAACAAACAAATGGGCTCAAGAAGGATGGGGTGGAAGTGCAGGGGAGGGCTGTAGAATGGAATGTGTGAGTGCTCTGGAAGTGCAGGGAGGGGTGTAGAATGTGTGAGTGCTCTGGAAGTGCAGGGAGGGGTGTAGAATAGAATGTGTGAGTGCTCTGGAAGTGCAGGAAGGGATGTAGAATAGAATGTGAGTGCTCTGGAAGTGCAGGGAGGGGTGTAGAATAGAATGTGTGAGTGCTCTGGAAGTGCAGGGAGGGGTGTAGAATAGAATGTGTGAGTGCTCTGGAAGNATGAAGTGCAGGGAGGGGGTAAGAAATATAGGGGGGTAGATAGAATTTTACTTTTTTTAGATGTTTGAGTGCTCAGGAAGTGGCAGGGAGAGGGTTGCTAGAAAGCATCGTGTGATGCTCAGGAAGTGCAGTGGAGAGGTGCAGAATAGAATGTTGTGATTGCTCAGGAAGTGCAGGGAGAGGGGTTAGATAAGAATAGAATGTTGTGATTGCTCGGAATGCAGGGAGAGGGTGTAGAAATAGAATGTGTCGGCACTGTGGCGCACCCTCTTAATCATAGCACTTGGGAGGAGAGGCAGGCGGATCTTTGTGGTTCAAGGCAGCTGGGACGAGTGGTTCAGGACAGCCTGGGCTACAGGGAGACTGTCTCGAGAAAGACCAAAAAAAAAAAAAAAACCTTCGAATTGTGGAGTGCTCTGGAAGTGCAGGGGGGGGGTGTGTAGATAGACAATGTGTGAGTGCTAGGAAGTCCAGGGAGGGGTGTAGAATAGAGTGTGTGAGTGCTGGGAAGGGAGGAGGGGTGAGAATAGAATTGTGAGTGCTCTGGGAAGTGCAGGGAGGCGTGCAGAATGGAATCTGTGAGTGCTCTGGAAGTGCAGGGAGGGGTGTAGAATAGAATGTGTGAGTGCTCAGGAAGTGCAGGGAGGGGTGTAGAATAGAATGTGTGAGTGCTAGGAAGTGCAGGGAGGGGTGTAGAATAGAATGTGTGAGTGCTCAGGAAGTGCAGGGAGGGGTGTAGAATAGAATGTGTGAGTGCTCAGGAAGTGCAGGGAGGGGTGTAGAATAGAATGTGTGAGTGCTCAGGAAGTGCAGGGAGGGGTGTAGAATAGAATGTGTGAGTGCTCTGGAAGTGCAGGGAGGGGTGTAGAATGAATGTGTGAGTGCTCAGGAAGTGCAGGGAGGGGTGTAGAATAGAATGTGTGAGTGCTCAGGAAGTGCAGGGAGGGGTGTAGAATAGAATGTGTGAGTGCTCAGGAAGTGCAGGGAGGGGTGTAGAATAGAATGTGTGAGTGCTCAGGAAGTGCAGGGAGGGGTGTAGAATAGAATGTGTGAGTGCTCGGAAGTGCAGGGAGGGGTGAGATAGAATTGTGTTGCTCAGGAAGTGCGGGGAGGGGTGTAGAATAGAATTTGTGAGTGCTCGGAATGCAGGGGATGCATGAATTGTGAGTGCTTCTGGAAGTCAGGGAGGGGGTGTAGAATGAATGTGTGAGTGCTCGGAAGTGCAGGGAGGGGGTAGAATGAATGTGTGAGTTGCTCAGGAAGTGCAGGGAGGGTGTAGAATAAATGTGTGAGGCTGAGGAAGTGCAGGGAGGGTGTAGAATAGAATGTGTGATGTGCTCTGGAAGTGCAGGGAGTGGTGTCTAGAATAGAATGTGTGAGTGCTCATGAAGTGCAGGGAGGGGTGTACAGTAGAATGTGTGAGTGCTCTGAAGTGCAGGGAGGGGTGTAGAATAGAATGTGTGAGGCTCGGAAGTGCAGGGGGGGGTGTAGAGTAGAATGTGTGAGTGCTCAGAAGTGCAGGGAGGGTGTGCGAATAAATGTGTGAGTGTCAGGAAATGCAGGGAGGGGTTAGAATAAAATGTGTGAGTGTCTGGAAGTGCCGGGAGGGGTGTAGAATAGAAAGTGTGAGTGCTCTGGAAGTGCAGGGAGGGGTGTAGAATAGAATGTGTGAGTGCTCAGGAATTGCAGGGAGGGGTGTAGAATAGTAGTTGTGTGAGTGCTGGGAAGTGCAGGGAGGGGGGTAGATAGAATGGTGAGTGCTTGGAAGTGCAGGGAGGGTGTGTAGAATAGAATGAATGTGTGAGTCGCTCAGGAAGTGCAGGGAGGGTGTTAGAATGAATGTGTGAGTGCTCAGGAATTGCAGGGAGGGGTGTAGAATGAATGTGTGAGTGCTCAGGAAGTGCACGGAGGGGTGTAGTGTAGTAGAAATAGAAGTGAGTGGCTGCGAAAGTGCAGGGAGGGGTGTAGAATAAGATGTGTGAGTGCTCAGGAAGTGCAGGGAGGGGTGTAGAAATACAATGCCTGTGAGTGCTCTGGAAGTGCTCGGGAGGGGTGTAGAATAGAATGTGTGAGGTGCTCTGAAGAGTGCAGGGAGGGGTGTAGAATAGAATGTGTGAGTGCTCTGGAAGTGCAGGGAGGGGTGTAGAATAGAATGTGTGAGTGCTCTGGAAGTGCAGGGAGGGGTGTAGAATAGAATGTGTGAGTGCTCTGGAAGTGCAGGGAGGGGTGTAGAATAGAATGTGTGAGTGCTCTGGAAGTGCAGGGAGGGGTGTAGAATAGAATGTGTGAGTGCTCAGGAAGTGCAGGGAGGGGTGTAGAATAGAATGTGTGAGTGCTCAGGAAGTGCAGGGAGGGGAGAAATAGAATGTGTGAGTGCTAGGAAGTGAGGGAGGGGTGCAGAATAGGAATGTGTGAGTGCTCCGGAAGTGCAGGGAGGGGTAGGGTGTAGAAGATAGAATGTGTGAGTGCTCAGAGAGTCAAGAAGTGCAGGGAGGGGTGTAGAAAAGAATGTGTGAGTGCTCAGAAGTGCAGGGAGGGGTTCGATAGAATGTGTGGCTCGGATTGCAGGGAGGGGTGTAAGAATAGAGATGTGTGATTGCTCGGAATTGCAGGGAGGGTGTGAATAGAATGTGTGAGTGCTCTAGGAAGTGCAGGGAGGGTGTAGAATAGAATGTGTGAGTGCTCTGGAAGTGCAGGGAGGGTTGAAATAGAATGTGTGAGTGCTCGGAAGTGCAGGGAGGGTGTAGAATAGAATGTGTGAGTCTCTAGGAAGTGCAGGGAGGGGTGTAGAATAGAATGTGTGAGTGCTCTGGAAGTGCAGGGAGGGGTGTCGAATAGAATGTGTGAGTGCTCAGGAAGTCAGGGAGGGGGTGAGAATGGATGTGTGAGTGCTCAGGAAGTGCGGGAGGGTGTAGAATAGAATGTGTAGATGCTCGGAAGTACAGGGAGGGGGTAGAATAGAATGTGTGAGTGCTCAGGAAGTGCAGGGAGGGGTGTAGAAGAATGTGGAGTCTCAGGAAGTGCAGGGAGGGTAGAATAGAATGTGTGAGTGCTCAGGAAGTGCAGGGAGGGGGTAGAATAGAATGTGTGAGTGTCTCAGGAAAGTGCAGGGAGGGTGTAGAATAAAATGTGTGAGTGCTCAGGAAGGCAGGGAGGGGTGTTAGAATAAAGATGTGTGAGTGCTAGGAAAGTGCAGGGAGGGTTGTAGAATAGAATGTGTGAGTGCTCGGACGTGCAGGGTAGGGGTTGTTTTTAGAATTAGCTTCAAGAGGGCGGGGTGTTGTTTTTAGAATAGAATTACGATAGATTGTTTTTTTTTGTTTATAGACTTGTAGACTAGAATTTAGAATAGATTAGAATTTGGTGGTTTAGATCGAATTGTAGGACTTAATAGAATTTAGACTAGAATGTGTGAGTGTTGGGCAGTCCAGGGAGGGTGTAAGAATAGAAATTTGTTATCGAAATTAGATAGAATTTAGTAAGTTAGAATTAGATTTAGATTCGAATCGAACTTAGAATTTTGTAGCAATAGAATCGAATCGAATGTGTGAGTGCTCTGGAAGGGCAGGGAGGGGTGTTTAGATTGTTCGTTTTAGAATATATGTGTTTAAGACTAGAATGTGTGAGACAATTTGCTCTGGAAGTGAGGGGCGGGATAGGGGTCTGTGTAGATATGTTTTTTGTAGAAAATATCAGAATAGTTTTAGAAATTACGATAGTTGTTATTGTAGAACTAGAAATTTTAGAATAGAATGTTATGATAGATAGATAGAATTATAGATAAGTTGTAGAATTTTGTTAGATTATGTAGATTAGACTATGTAGATGTAGAATGTAGTAGAATGTAGATTAGAATAGAAGGGTTTTAGGACATGGTGGAGTGCTCAGGAACGTGCAAGGGCTGGGTGTTTTAGAATAGTTGATAGTAGACTTAGATTATTATAGAACAGATATGCTGTGTGGTGCCCTCAGGAAGTAGTTGCCGGGCAGGAGGTGGAGATTTTGTTTATTGTTCGTCTGAATTTGTTTTTGTTTAGAATTAGGATATGTAGATTTCATAGAGTAGAATTTAGAATTGTAGAATTAGAATAGAATGTGTGATTGCTCAGGAAGTGCAGGGCGCGGGAGGGACGATGTTTGTTCGATGTTTTGTTAGTAGAACGGGCATGTAGATAGAATTAGAATGTATTGTGAGGAGTTGCTCGGAAGTGCAGGGATGAGTAGGGAAATCATGAGTGTAGAAATATAGAATAGACTGTTTGGTGACGTGTCAGGAAGAGTAAGGGATGGTGGTGTCTTAGATAAATTTAGACATTGTAGTCTTGTTAGAACTTTATTTAGAATGGAAGTTGTGAAGTGCTCAGAGACGTGCAGTGGGGGCGGTGCACAATTAGAATGCCGTGTCTCCCGGTTCCCCCTGTTCTCGCTTTGTGAGACGTGACTCAGGGAAGTGGCAGGGGCGGGGTGTTGTAGCGAATGGGTGTGACGGGATGGGTTGCTAGAGTTATTTAGAGTAGAATTCGAATTTTATAGAGTAGAATGTCTGTGAGTTCTCAGGAAAAGGAAGTGTCAGGGAGTGGAGGGGTAGGCGTTAAATAGATATAGAGTTAGACTGTGTGAGTGCTCATGCAGTGCAGGGCGGGGTGTATTAGATGTGTAGAATAGACTTTGTGAATAGAATGTGTTAGTAGTTTTGTATTGAAGTAGCTTTTTAGCATTTTGGTTAATAGTAGATAGATCTTCGCTAGTAGATGTTAGAATCGTTTAGAATTGTAGTGTTTAGAATGTTTTGTAGATTTTCAGATTGTTTGTAGAATAGTGTAGAATAGATTAGAATTAGATATTAGAATTATACTTGTCGATTGTTATAGGAATTTTAGTTGGACTTAGAATAGTGATTAGGTTTTTTTTAGGATATTGTAGAATTAGAATAGTTTAGTACGTGTAGAATTTTTTTAGAATTGGGGGTGAATTAGATTAGATAGAATAGAATGCTGTATGTAGATAGTTGTTCGCTAGAAATTAGATAGAATCGAATTGGTAGATGTATTAGAATTGTAGATAGAATCTTATAGTTGTCTAGAATTAGAATAGAATGTGTCGTGCTCTGGACAGTACAGTGTAGGGGTGTTTAGAATAGGCAATGTTCTCTTCCGTGACGTTGCTCTGGAAGTGCTTGAGGGATGGGTTTTGTGTTGTTAGTAGATTATAGATATAGTTGTGTTTATAGATGTTAGAATATTTAGAATTGTAGAATAGACGTTGTGTTAGAATTAGCTAGAATTTTTTTTAGAATATAGTTTTTATATAGATTAGAATAGAATAGTAATAGATTACGAATTAGGAATTAGCATGTTTTAGAATTTTTTAGATTTTATGCATTGTAGATTTATGTTAGAACTAGAATAGATTAGTCGTAGATTAGAATGAATCGAATGTGTGAGGTTCTCCGGCAGTGCATGGGATGGGGGTTTAGATAGAATCTGTCAGACTTAGAATGTATTAGAATTGTAATTGTTTTAGTAGGAATAGAAATTGGATAGAATTCTATAGAATATAGAATTATTTTAGAATCGCATAGTTTAGATAGTACTCGATAGAAATTATTTAGAAATAGAATCGATTGTCTTTAGAATTGTAGACTTAGATAGATAGTCTATGTAGAACTCGAACTAGACTTAGAATAGAATTACGAATTCTATCGTAGGTTCCGGTATTTTCTAGTTATACTGAATTTCAAGTTTTTCCTTCACTCTTCGAGTCCCGTTTTGTGTGTTCGTTGTTTCTTCTCCTAGTCTAATACACCCTCTTCGTTCCTCCGCAGCTCTAAGAGGTTATAGCGATTGTTTTTTAGATTGTTAGACTCGAATCGATGTCGCTTCGTAGATCGATTGTGAGGGGTGTCATTATTTGTAGGAATAGAAAGATAGGAATATGGTTTTTTCTTTGAGAATTTTTTGTTTTAGTGTAGAATAGACTTGGTAGTAGATTTAGATATGAATATTTAGTTGTCGATATAGGTTGTAGATTGTAGAATGTTAGGATAAAAGATGTCTTGTAGAATAGAATTTACTGTTAGAATAGATTTTGTTTAGAATAGAATGTGTGAGTTAGATGTAGAAATTGTAGATGTTAGATTTTCGTTAGAACTAGATTGTTTTCGCCTAGAATATTGTAGGTGTAGACTAGAATATTGTAGGTATAGAATAGAATGATGTGAGTTGGCTCGGAAGTTCAGGGAGGGGTGTTCGTGATAGAATGTAATTGTTAGAAGTTGTTTGTAGAATTTCGATTTTTGTTCTTTGTTCATAGAATTTTTGTACGTGTAGTAGATGTGAGTGCTTCCAGGAAGTTGCAGGGAGGGTGTGTGAATTTGTTCTGTAGAATTTTTTTGTTAGCATTTAGAATAGAATTGTGTGAGTTTGGAGCTGTTTATGATTGTTAGATATTAGAATAGAATGTCTAGAATAGAATGTAGGAACTTTGTAGTAGAATTAAATAGAATAGAATTAGGACTCTTTTTTTTTTTTTTTTGGTTGAATTAGAATAGATAGATAGAATTAGAGAATGAATGTGTGAGTGCTTCTCTGGATTACAAGTGACAGGGAGGGGGTGAGCATGTAGAATTTGTCTTTTTTGTTTAGAATAGAATCGTAGACTAGATTTTTTTACGAAATAGAATCTATAGAATTTGTAGAATAGAATGGTTTGGACCCTGTTTAGCAGAATTTTTTGTAGAATAGAATTGTTATCGAATAGAGGTGTGCTCATTTTAGAATTATTGTCGAATCGATAGAATAGAATTAGAATAGCATGTCGTGACTTTCTATGTGTAGTGCTCTGGGGAACGGCTAAGGGGGGTTGTACACTATCGAATGTTTGTCCTAATGTCTGTGAGTGACTCAGGAAGTAAGTGCAGCGACAGGGGTGTTAGACATGGTAGTAAAAAGAATGTTGTTGTGAGTGTCACGAGTGCGGGAGGGGTTTGCAGAAAAATTACAAGTGTGAGTGTTCTGGGACCGTGCCAGGGAGGGAGGCGTTATGTGCAGAAGGCAATCTGTGAGTGACGTATGGAAGTGCCGGGAGGCTGTGTTCTACGCCCCTGTCTGGTCACGCACGTGCGCATAGAATATTGTAGAGTAGAATTTTGGTAGTATTGTTTTTGGTAGTAGTATAGTTGTTGTCGATGTTTGTAGGCTAGATCGATAGATCGATTAGTGTCGATAGAATTATGTTTTGGTGTGTAGATTTAGTCGTTAGAATTGTAGAATAGATTGTTGTTGAGTTGCTTAACCCCATCTTTTTGATAGTAACCTCCTGTGCTCAGGAAGTGCGGGAGGGGCTGCATCATGGAGGGGTTTTGTAATTTATGAATGTAGAAAAGAAGCGTAGATGCAACTGTAGCAAAAGACTGTGTGAGTGCCTCCAGCGAAGTGCAGGGAGGGGGTGTTAGAGTAGAACTGTTAATAAGTTTAGATAGAGTAGAATTAGAGTAGACATGAGTGAGTGATGTGCTCCTGGAAGTTGCAGTGAGGGGTGTTTAGATTAGATAGATGGAATTGTCGTGAGGTCCTCCAAGGAAGTGATGGAGGGGTGAGAAATGTCAGATTAGATCGACTAGACTGTGTGTGGGAGTGCTCAGGAAGTGCAGGGGGCAGAGGGAGGTGTGTTGATGTTAGTTTTGAAGTTAGAATGTTCGTAGAATTTAGTTAGGTAGGACTCTAGAATTAGATTAGGATTTAGAAGTAGATTAGTGTTCAGTTTTGTAGTTTTTTAGTTACGGTAGTTTAGAAATTTGTTAGTGTACGGATGTAGGAATAGTTTTAGGAATTGTAGAACGGGGGGTTTGTAACTAGAGTAGATTGTAGTAAGTTTATAGATAGACGTAGGGGGTGTATAGTTGTTTTAGATTTAGAATTTTAGTTAGAATAGTTTGTAGTAAATAGATAGTTTTTAGTGTTTAGAAAGAATTTTGTTTAGCTCTCGATAGTAGAATCGCGTGTCGGAATTGGCATTTAGTGGTTTTTTAGATAAATGGAAAATCCAGTGTGACTGTCGCCTCAGGAAGTTGCAGGGATCGGTGTTCTGTTAGAATTGTTTTTGTTTCTAGTTAGATAGAATTAGAATTTAGATGTTTTACGAATTTGTTTAGTGTTTTTAGTCGGGGTGTAAGAAATAGAATTGACGTGCTCAGGGGAAGTGCACGGGGAGGGGGTTGTAGACAAAGCCCGGTGGTTTGTTAGAATTAGCTAGAAAAGCTATGAGAAAAGAAAAGGAATGTCGTGAGTTAGAAATCAAGATGTAGAAATAGAAAGATATGTGTGAGTGCTTTGGAAGTGCAGGGAAGGAGGGATGGGGAGTGATCACGGGATTGGGATAGGGATGCATGGGAATGAGTGTCGAGGAATTGCGTGTAGATGTGAATTAAGTAGAATAGAATGTCTTTTGTTGAGTGACCTCAGGAAGTGCAGGCGGGAGGGGGTGTAGCATAGAACTAGACATGTGGTGGAGTTTTATTAGTATGATGTGGTAGAGCTTGTAGAATAGAATGTGTGAGTGCCCAGGAACAAGGGTAACTGCCAGGGAGGGCTGTGTAGTAGAATGATAGAATGTGTGTGAGTGCTCTTCGGGAAGTGCAGGGATGAGTGTAGAATAGAATGTGTGAGTGCTCAGGAAGTGCAGGGAGGGGTGTACCAGGGAGGGGTTGTTGTTTAATGTACATAATGCTACAATTTTTTTTGTACATGTAACATATTCCCCTCTCTTCCTTCTCCCTGTTCTGCAGGGGTGTTTACAATAGAAGGTTGGTAGTTGAGTGCCCTATGAAGTGCACCGCCGAGGCGGTGTTAGAGATTAAGTACCCTATCTTCTACGTTAGAGAACTTAGTTGTTTGTTAGTAGAGCTAGAGCCTTAGTTCGCTACTGGCAGTAGCACAGACTTACACTGGTTAAGGTGTCAGTGTATAGCTCAGTCGAATTCTGGTGTGAGTTGAATCTGGATCAGTGCATACTGGGGAAAGGGCATTAGACCACCTTAATGCTCTTTACAAAGATTCGATTTTTCCTTCCCTTCTATTTTGACATGCCCTACTCTCAGAACCCTATATCCTGGCATGTCGCGTATCGATTGCACATTAATAATTAATAGTCCCTTCATTACGTATTCCTCCCTGCGCGTTTATGTTTCTGTTTAAGGGAGGAAGGGATAGGAAGGGATTTTATTTTGTAGTGAATAGAATGTGTGAGTGCCCTGGAAGTGCAGGGAGGGGTGTGGAATAGAATGTGTGAGTGCTAAGGAAGTGCAGGGAGGGGTGTTTTGTCGTGCTGTTTGTAAGGGAGGGGTGTAGATGTTAGTAGAAAGGGGTGTTATTTAGTAGAATAGATTTTAGATGTGTTTTTCAGCATTAGTTAGCTAGATATAGATATTAGTTATAGTGTTAGAATATAGATATAGCCAAAATTTTTTGTAGTTTTAGATAGTACTAGATGTGGTGAGTGCTCTGGAAGTCGCAGTGGGGGGGGGTATATTATATTTTAGGGCTTTGTTTTTGTATATAATGTGTCATAAATATTTTATCATTTTTTGTGTATAAATAGAATGTGTGAGAGGGGCGGGGGTTTGTTATATTTTATTTATAATAGAATGTGGCTGAGTGCTCAGGGAAGGTGCAGGGGCAGGGGTGTTTTTTTGAGATGTAGGGGTTTCGTAGAACAAGAAAAGAATGTTGTGAAATAGAGTTAGGTTTAAGTTGTAGAATCTAAAGAAACTTAGAAAATAGAAAAAGTAGAAAACCCAGTAAGAACTGTTTTTTCGCCACTTGTTTCCTCCTCTTCCGTTGGACTCCCCTATCTGTCCAGAAATCGGCTTGCTTTATGCCATCGAGTTCGCACCGCCGTCTTCTCTGACTTGTAGTTCGGCGAAGCTGTCTTTCCATCCTGGCCGAATGCGCTACTTTTTTCCATGAGCCTGAGCGCATTCTTAATCCGATCGATGTCTTTCGTGTGAGTGCTCAGAAGTGCAGGGAGGGGTGCAAAATAGAATGTGTGAGTGCTCAAGAAGTGCAGGGAGGGGTGTAGAAAAGAATGTGTGAGTGCTCAGGAAGTGCAGGGAGGGGTGCAGAATGGAATCTGTGAGTGCTCAGGAAGTGCAAGGAGGTATGTAGCGAATTCAGGCATGTTAGACTAGACCTTGTGGGTGTTCGGAAGTGGCAGGGAGGGGGTAGAATGTTAGAAACTATATATAAAAGAATGGTCTGTGGTGCTCAGGCGTGCCGCGGAGGGGAGTAGGAAGCTACTCCCCCCTTCACTTCTTAGACAGATTAGGTACCATGAGTTGCCTGGGCGGGGAGTTCGGAGTAGAATAGAATGCGAGTGAGGTCCTCTGGAAGTTGCAGGGAGGGTTGTTTATTAGAATAGGGGGTGTTTTAGGTAGTAGAATGAATAGAATGTAATGTGTGTGTTGTAGTAGTTAGTGTTTAGAGAATATAGAGATTAGAATAGAATGGAATGTTGTGCGTGTAGGAAGTGCGGAGGATGTTAGAATAGCAAGTGAGTGTCTGGACGTGCAGGGAGCGGGTGTAGAATTAGATAGAATCGTAGAGTTAGCATGTCTTGTATTTTTTTGTTTTAGGATCTGTCGAATTAGGAATAGAATGTTAGTAAGAATTTGTATTTTTTCGAAATAGATTTAGGATTAGTAAGAATCGAAGTGTGAGTGCTCTGGATGGAGGAAAGTGCAGGGTAGGGACGGTGTTGTAGTAGGGAATTCGCTTAGAATAGTAGTAAATAGACTTTAGCATTGTATTTTAGAGTAGCTATAGAATATGGGGTGTTTTTGTTAGATAGTGTAGTACATATTAGAAATTAAGAATTTTTTAGAATCGTATGTAGTTTGTAGATATAGAATTAGATTTTTATAGATTGTAGAACTGTTTGTAGCTAGAATAGATAGAATTTGTTTTTTTCTTTTGTGTTAGACAGAATTTTATAGAATTTGTAGATCATGTAGTTTACTTGTAGAATAGAATGTGTGAGTGGTCTGGAAGTGCAGGGAGGGATGTAGAATAGAATATGTGAGTGCTCAGGAAGTGCATGGAGGGGTGTAGAATAGAATGTGTGAGTGCTTAGGAAGTGCAGAGGGATGAGTGTAGAATAGCATGTGTGAGTGCTCAGGATGTACAGGGAGGGGTGTAGAAAAGAATGTGCGAGTGCTCAGAAGTGCAGGGAGGGGTGTAGAATGTGAGTGCTCAGGAAGTGCAGGGGGAGAGGGTTTGTTGATACAATTTTTCGCACCCCCCCGCCCGCCCCGCCACCCCCCCCCCCCCTCTTGTGTCTTGCTGCCACTAGAGATAGTGAGAGGAGGGGTTGTCTCTGTAGGTTAGAATTGTAGAGTAGATAGATTAGTAGAGTTCACTGGACGGGTACCGGTTTGTTAGGAGTAGAATTTGTTAGAGTTAGAACTTTAGAGTAGAACTGTGTGAGTGCTCAGGAAGTGCAGGGAGGGTTGTGTCGTGTTATTGTGTTAGATGTTGTGTAGTAGATTGTTTTTAGATATGTCGGTAGCGTTAGTGTATTGTAGCGTTAGATATGTGTAGTTTATTTGTTTTTTTCTGTAGTGTTACTAGGAGACGTTTATAGTGTTGTTGTTAGAGTAGTTGTAGTTGTATAGAGATGTAGTGTGTTTCGAAGTAAGTAGCTTAGAATAGATAGATTTAGTAGTTGTGAGTAGTCGCGTTAGTTAGTAGAGTTGTGCGAGTCTATAGAGTTTAGAGTAGACTTTAGAGTCGAATAGTAGAAATTAGAATATGTAGCATGTTGTATAGATATTGTGTAGATAGGCTAAGTGCTTCTCTCAGTCATGTCCCTGGATGTGGAGTGCCTCAGGAAAAAGTGCAGGAGGGGTTTGTAGATTGTAGTTGTTAGATAATTAGTAGAATGTAGGAAATAGAATGTGAGTGCTCTGGAAGTACAGGGAGGGGTGTAGAATAGGATTTTGTTAGATTTTATATTGTTAGTTAGAATTTGTGTATGAGGAATTTAGAAATCGTTGTTATTAGAATTCGATAGAATAGAATCGAATTGTGCGTGCTCTTGAAGTGCACGGGGAGGGGTGTTTTTTTTAGCACTCTAGGTTGTGCCCCTTACGTATTGTATTATAGAATTGTAGATTTTTTAGAACTTGTTGTTTATAGAATTTTGTATTTTATAGAAAGTGTAAGAATTTAGAATATAGGGCTCCAGGCCAGCTGGTGCTACAGGAAGACCCTGTCTCAAAAAAATAAAATATATTAATTTAAGAAATAAAATCTTAGCTGGGCGTGGTGGCGCACGCCTTTAATCCTAGCACTTGGGAGGCAGAGGCAGGCGGATCTTTGTGAGTTCAAGGCCAGCCTGGTCTACAGAGCGAGTTCCAGGACAGCTGGGGCTACAAGGAGACCCTGTCTCGAAAAGACTAAAAAAAAAAAAAAGAAATAAAATCTTAAAGATTTTTGAGACCCTGTCTCAAAAAGACCAAATAAAAAAAGTTTTATTTATTTTGTGTATGGTGGGGTTAAGCACGTTGTGGTACCGTGTGCCCATCACAGGACAGCTGAGCATGCTGTGGTACCGTGTGCCCATCACAGGACAGCTGAGCATGCTGTGGTACCATGTGCCCATCAGAAGACAGCTGAGCATACTGTGGTACCGTGTACCCATCAGAGGACAGCTGGCACCAGTCGGTTCTTTCCTTTCCACCAATGGACTTGGCGGCAGACCATCCCCCATCCCTCTCCCCCTGCTCCTTCTCCGGAGGTCTTACTGCTCGTGCTGTAATTGAATTTCAGGTCAAAGAGCAACACTGAATGCAGAAGAAATGGCAGACTTCTACAAGGAATTTTTAAGTAAAAATTTTCAGAAGCACATGTGTTATAACAGGTAAGTGTTTATGTCTTTCCTAAAAGTCCAAATAGCACAGATTGGGTAGGGATTCTTTTCTTACACAAATTTAGCATTGGTGGGGTTTGTTTTGTTTCGTTTTGTTTGTTTTTTTGAGTCTTTTCAAGACAGGGTCTCCCTGTAGTCCCAGTTGTCCTGGAACTCACTTTGTAGACCAGGCTGGCCTTGAACTCACAAAGATCTGCCTGCCTTTGCCTCCCGAGTGCTGGGATTGAAGGCGTGTGCCCCCACGCCCGGCCGGCATTGGTATTTAGTAGAGGTGAAGTTGCATGGTTTTGTTGACTTCACTTGTTGCAGTTTTAAGTAAAATTACCAGCTTCGGTGAGCGTTTGCACGGCATCCGCAGCAGCTTGGGGGCCGCAGTGCTCAGAGTAGCCCCTGAGGACTTCTGTTTAGTGTCCTTCCTTGGAGCAGTCCCTGCCTAGGGCAGGAGGAGTGCAGGCTCAGTCAGGACTTTGCCTGTGTGAAAACAAGAAGGTCAGCAGAAATTAGGAGTGCCAAGAGCGCTATGGGGGACCGGCAGGAGGCCCGCAGCCCCAAGAGCACCATCAGCTCCCAGAGAAGTACATGCAGGGGACTACAGAAATGTCAGTCTGGGATGACCTGACATCAGCTACGGGTCTCCTGGCTATGGCAAGGGCACTAAGGAAACAGACCTGGAGAATGTGCAGAGCTGCCTTGCTGTGCACATGGTAGAGGCAGCCACACAGACCTGGACTGCAGTGCCTAAGTAGTGGTGGGTTATCAAGGTACCTTGTCCTCATGGATCCATAGATCTGGGAATCCATCATCCCTGGCTACTGAAACCACTGGGCAAGAAAGCTCTGGAAGTGGGGTGATGCCCGATCAAGATGACACCCGGGGCTCGGAGTGTAACCACACCATAGGCAGCGCACAGGACGCTCCCAGTGTGCCGTAAGAGGAAGCACAGACCGTGTTTACAAGGTGGTGTGTGTGTGTGTGCGCGTGCGTGTGTGTGTGTGTGTGTGTGTGTGTGTGTGTGTGTCTTTTTGAGACAGGGTCTCCCTGTAGCCCCTGCTGTCCTGGAACTCAGTATGTAGACCAGGCTGGCCTTGAGCTCACAGAGATCCTCCTGGCTCTTTCTCTCGGATGCTGGTGCACCACCACGCCCGACTGGCTTTATGTTTTGTTGTTGTTTTTTTTTAATTTATTTTATTTATTTTTGTATGTGTATGAGTGTACTGTCTGCATGTAGGTCTGTGCACCTGTGTCGTGCAATGTCTCGGAGGTCAGAAGAGGTTCTCGGATTCCCCTGGAACTGGAGTTCTCCTGGAATTGGAGTTACAGACGGTTCTTAGCCACCATGTGGGTGCTAGGGATCAAACCCCGGTCCTCTGCAAGAGCAGTCGGTGCTCTTAACAGCTAGGCTATCTCTCCAGCCCCGGCTTTATGTGTGTTTTTAAAAGGTTTTTAGAGGGCTGGAGAGATGGCTCAGAGGTTAAGAGTGCTACTGTGTTCCTGCAGGGGACCCAAGGTCTGCTCACAGCACCCACAGCAGGCAGCTAAAATTACCGATAATTGCAGCAGGAAGATCCAACACCCCTGGCTTCTACAGTACCTGCATTTACATGCATATACACACACACACACAAAGACACATACACATAATTAAAAATAAAACAAGGGGCGGGAGAGATGGCTCAGTGATTAAGAGTGCAGACTGCTCTTGCAGAGAACCCAGTTCAATTCTTGGCATCCACATGGCAGCTAAGAACCGTCTTTAACTCCAGTTCCAAGGGAATTGGATGCTCTCTTCTGACCTCTGCAGCATTGCATGTCACGGGTGCACCAACCTACATGCAGACAGTACACTCACACACATAAAAAAATAATAAATAAAAAATAAAACAAATGTATGTTTGTTTTGTTTTTGTTTGTTTTGTATTGTTTTGAGACAGGGTCTCCTTGTAGCCCCAGCTGGCCTGGAACTCACTCTGTAGACTAGGCTGGCTCACTGCCTCTGCCTCCTGAGTGCTAGGATTAAAGGTGTGTGCCACCACGCCCGGGTTAAAGATGGTTCTTAGCTGCCATGTGGGTGCTGGGAATTGAACCCGGGTCCTCTGCAAGAGCTGCAAGAGCATCAGTGCTCTTTACCGCTGATGTTTTTAAAAAGGTTCTATCTTGCCGGGCGTGGTGGCGCACGCCTTTAATCCTAGCGCTTGGGAGGCAGAGGCAGGCGGATCTTTGTGAGTTCAAGGCCAGCCTGGTCTCCAGAGTGAGTTCCAGGACAGCTGGGGCTACAGGGAGACCCTGTCTCGAAAAGACCAAAAAAAAAAAAA
>VZQC01014759.1:789127-956741 GCA_009823505.1 Rhizomys pruinosus | reverse complement strand
ATGGTGGCTGTCGCCCACAGTAGGGACACCTGCTTCTCAGTGGAGTGTTCCCTCAGCTGACGAAATGTAAAGGAGTTCCTGTATGGGAGACATTCGGGTCTGCACTGTAATGGTGGCTGTCGCCCACAGTAGGGACACCTGCTTCTCAGTGGAGTGTTCCCTCAGCTGACGAAATGTAAAGGAGTGCCTGTATGGGAGACATTCGGGTCTGCACTGTCATGGTGGCTGTCGCCCACAGTAGGGACACCTGCTTCTCAGTGGAGTGTTCCCTCAGCTGATGAAATGTAAAGGAGTTTCTATACTGACACGGGACATTCGGGTCTGCACTGTCATGGTGGCTGTCGCCCACAGTAGGGACGCCTGCTTGCACAGTCTCTGCTCTCACAAACACCTTCACTGCTGGATGACTGCTGTTTCTCTTACATGAGAAAGTAAGCAGCTAGCTGTCTTGTGAGGTCACTGCTTAGAGCTGCTGGTTTCTCTCCAACCTGCTGGGCTGAGACCCAGGAAGTCAGTGACCCCATCCCACGAGAAGGCTCAGGGCTTAGGCCACTGGGACAGACTTGTTACGTGTGATGTAGGGGCTGCAGGGCCTTGCACCCAGGATAATGGATGTACCTTCCCTCCACACAGCACGCTCTCCGGACTCTACTAACCACTGATAGTGGGTGGTTTAAGCCGAGTGACTTGCAGGCAGCAGCTCATGAGATCCCACGTACTGACTTCCCAGGGTCGGCAATTCACTCAGCTCAGGTCACCCAGGAGAAGAACATGTGGAGCACTTAGTCCATATGCTTCTCGGGTCCTAGGAAGCCTGCCAGGCTGTGCTGTAGTGCTCATCTCTCAGTGCCTTCAGGAATGCTGCTGGGCTCAGGGCAGATCCTGGGAGTCCTGTAGGTAAAGGTCTGGAGGGTTGGAGGCCAACAAGAAAGGGAATCCCGGGAGGACAGGACATGACTTGTGTGTGCGGCCATTGGGGTGGGTAGCAGTGAGCAGCCACACCTCCTGAGGAGCTGCTGCTTGGCCGCTGCCTGTGGTTGCATCACCGTGGCCTCTCCTGTTTCTCCGCAGAGACTGGTACAAGCGTAATTTTGCCATCACCTTCTTCATGGGGAAAGTGGCCCTGGAGAGGATGTGGAGCAAGCTACAGCAGAGGCAAAAGAAGACGAGCAGTTAGGAGCTCGTTCTCACCTGACCACCAGCATTCGGGTTCCTTTTGGGGGTCTGAAAGTGTAAGTGACCCCAAGTCTCACATCTCTTGGGGGCTTGGCCTTGCTCATTCACACAGACATGATAGGCGGTGTCCCTGCTTTCTGTATCGTGAATTACATCAATTCAAAATATAGCAATGTAAAAATGCGAATAAAGTTTACTTAAAGAATTTAGACTGTGTGCTGACAAAAACTTGGAAGCTGATTGGCCAGTGAACTTTCAGCTGGATTATCGGGACTCTCGGGTCCAGTCCTGACAATAGTGAAGTTGTCTTCACGTAAGTGGGGCACCTGCATCTGAGCAGCTGATGATGGCAGAGGGGCCCAGAGAGCTGGTCTTCATTTTTCAGTGAGGTGCCCTCAGCGTCCAAGATACTGCTTAGATCCACCATCACACAAGTTAGAGCAGAGAGTGGAAGCAGTGTCTTTGTTGGCCTGTTGATCACCATTGCAGTTCAGATCTGAATGTCCCACAAGGCCAGCGTGCTGAAGACTTGGTCCCAGCTCCTGGTCCTGCTGGGAGGTGGTCGAATCTGGAGGACGTACAGCCTAGTGGGAGGAAGGTGCCACAGGGACATCTGCAGGGCAGTGGGCATGCCACCCTCAAGTCTCTCTCTGCTTCTACCTAAACCTCCCTGCCGTGGGGTGATGGAGACCAGAGGACAACTTTTAGGAGTTGGTTCTTTCCTTCCACCATGTGGGCCCCAGGAATTGAAGCACAGTCATCAGGCTGGTGGAAAGTGCCTTTACCCGGTTGGGGCTGGAGAGATGGCCTAGCGGTTAAGAGCGCAAACTGCTCTTGCAGAGGACCTGGGTTTGATCCCCAGCACCCACATGGCTGCTGAGAAACATCTTTAACTCCAGTTCCAGGGGAATCTAATGCCCTCTTCTGACCTCCGCGGCATTGCATGACACAGGTGAACAAACCTGCATGCAGACTGTACATTCATACACATAGAAAATAAATAAATAAAAAATAATGAAGAGTGGCTTCAACTGAGCTGTCATGAATTGAATCTGGAGTCCACAGGAAATCTGAGTGACAGAAGCAGCAGGAGCAGCAGATGGGACCCTGTGCTTGGCAGGGTCTCTTCTGGGTGGGAAGCTTCAACCTGGGGCACTACGGCCACTTTGCAGAGGACTCAGCCTTCAGCACAGGTAGGAAGACAGTGGTCACAGCATTGACCTCGGAGACAAGGTTAATAAGGCTCAGGACAGTGAGCAGGCCCTTGGTCCCCAGCTAGTGACACTGTTTGGAGAAGGTCTGGAAACTGGGAGGCAAGGCAGGAAGTGCGTCACTGGAGGCTGGACGATGGCCACCATGATGGGAGCTGCTTGGAGTGCTGTGCCCTTCCTGTTGTGGTGGACTCAGCCCTCTGAAAAAGGAGCCACCATAAACCTTTCCTCTGAAGCTGCTTCTGTCAGGCGTTCTCTCACAGCCACGTAGGAAGCTGATGTCTGACCAGAAGCAGCACACACTTGCTTTGTGGATTTGTGAAAAACAGTTCCTGGAATGATGTCAGGAGGGAGGCACCCCAGGGGCCGAGGGTCAGGAATCTGCAAAGCGCACCCAGAAGTCCCCCACCCTGCAGTGTTCCTCTGAGTCTCCTGAGCTTGTCCTAACATGGACCATGCGTTGACGAAGCATGGGATTAGTGGGTAGATAAAGTTGTAGGGCCTGAGAGACCATGTGAGACTGGGGTCTCAGTAGCCGTGGGCCACCCTGCACTTCATTACTGTTACTGAATTCTTTTTTTTTTATTTTATTTTATGTGTATGAGTGTTTTTTCCTCCATGTATATAAATATACCATGTGGCTGCAATGCCCACTGAGGTCAGAAGAGGACATCTAATCCCTTGGAACTGGAGTTATGGATGGTTGTTAGCTGCCATGTAGATTCTGGAAACTGAACTCCAGTCCTCTGCAAGAGCTGCCAGTGCTCTTAACCACTGAGCCATCTCTCCAGCCCCCATTACCAGATTCTTTTTTTTCTCCCTGTAGCCCCACCTGGCCTGAACTTGCTATGTAGACCAGGCTGGCCTCAATCTTGCAGAGATATACCTGCCTGTCTGGGATTTTAGCATGTACTACAACACTCAACTTGTTTATTAGGTTCTCTGCAAGAACAGCAAGTGTTCTAACCACTAAGCCATCTCTCTAGCCCTATATTTTATTTTTAAAATTATTTATTTATTTATTTTTATGTGTATGAATGTACTGTCTGCATGTAGGTTGGTGCACCCGTGTCATGCAATGCTACGGAGGTCAGAAGAGGGCATTGGATTCCCCTGGAGCTGGACTTAAAGATGGTTCTTAGCTGCCAAGTGGGTGCTGGGGATTAAATCTGGGTCCTCTACAAGAATGGTGCTCTTAACCATTGAGCCATCTCTCCAGCCCCCCTATGTTTTATTTTTAAAATTTATGTCAGCTGGGTTCAATTGCACATGCCTTTAATCCTAGCATTCAAGAGACAGAGATAGGACAATCTCTGTGAGATAAGGCCAAGACTTCTCATAGCTGAGACTTCTAGACACACTGTGGCTACAAGTAGAACCTGTCTCAAAAAGACAACCCCCCCAAAAAAAGCGCCAGGCGTGGTGGCACACGCCTTTAATCCTAGCACTCGAGAGGCAGAGGCAGGCGGATCTTTGTAAGTTCAAGGCCAGCCTGGTCTACAGAGTGAGTTCCAGGACAGCTGGGGCTACAAAGAGACCCTGTCTCAAAAAGACCAAAACAAAAAAACAAAAAAACCGGCATGGTGACACATAAATACCTTTAAACCTAGCTATTGGGAGGCAAAGGCAGGCAGATCTCTGAGTTTAAGGCCAGCCTGGTCTACATAACAAGTTCCAGGCAAGCTGGGGCTACAGTGAGACCCTATCTTAAAAAGACACACACACACACACACACACACACACACACACACACACAAATCAAGATGATTCTGTCACAGGCACATTCAAATAAAATATCATTGTGGAAATTAAAAATTTTAAATTTTATTGTGTATATGTGAGATGTGTGTGGAGCGCAGGCCTGTACATCACGTTTCTGAAGGTCAGAGCCAGGCTGGGGAGTTGGTTCTCACCTATGCCTGTGGAGACAGGTCTCTGTAGCTTCTGCTTTGGTGTGGTGCACACTCCTTCCAGCCAGCCGTTCTGTCTCCACCCCCGTCTCCCTGAGGAGCACTAGGACTGCAGCCTTTCTGTCTCCACCCCCGTCTCCCTGTAGGAGCACTGGGACTGCAGCCTTCTGTCTCCACCTCCCATCGCCCTGTAGGAGCACTGGGACTGCAGCCTTCTGTCTCCACCTCCCATCGCCCTGTAGGAGCACTGGGACTGCAGCCTTCTGTCTCCACCTCCCATCGCCCTGTAGGAGCACTGGGACTGCAGCCTTCTGTCTCCACCTCCCATCGCCCTGTAGGAGCACTGGGACTGCAGCCTTCTGTCTCCACCTCCCATCGCCCTGTAGGAGCACTGGGACTGCAGCCTTCTGTCTCCACCTCCCATCGCCCTGTAGGAGCACTGGGACTGCAGCCTTCTGTCTCCACCTCCCATCGCCCTGTAGGAGCACTGGGACTGCAGCCTTCTGTCTCCACCTCCCATCGCCCTGTAGGAGCACTGGGACTGCAGCCTTTCTGTCTCCACCTCCCATCGCCCTGTAGGAGCACTGGGACTGCAGCCTTCTGTCTCCACCTCCCATCGCCCTGTAGGAGCACTGGGACTGCAGCCTTCTGTCTCCACCTCCCATCGCCCTGCACTGTAGGAGCACGAGGACTCAGCCTTTCTGGTTCCCACCTCTCCATCGCCCTGTAAGGAGACTGGGACTGGCAGCGTTGTCTCACCTCCCATCGCCCTGTAGGAGCACTGGGACTGCAGCCTTTCTGGCTTCGCGCTGCACGTGCTCCTCCCGGCTCCAGTTCTGGTGTCAGACTTGTATGGCAAACACTTCCACCCACTGGGCCATCTCCTAACCATTGGGCAATCTCTTGGCCTGACGGGATGACTTTATTTTCTTTTTGAGACAGGGTCTCCCTTAGTACAGCTGGCCTGGAGCTCCCTCTGTAGATCAGGCTGAACTTGAAGCACAGAGACCCCCTTGCCTCTGTCTCCCGAGTGCGGGGATTAAAGGTGTGCGCCACCACCCCTGGATTTTGGTTTTTTTTTTGTTGTATTTTGGAGAGAGGATCTCCCTGCAGCACCACTGGGCCTGGAACACAAGGGGTGACTTTGGTTGCCCTGGAGTCTGGTATATAGCCCAGGCTGGCCTCTCTGCCTCTGCCTGAGTGCTGGGATTACAGATGAATGCTTACCAGTCCATAGTTTGTGGCTATCTCTCAATGCAGTTTTTATGATTAAATTATTAGTTTTTTTGGTCTTTTTGAGACAAGGTCCTCCATGGAGCCGCAGTATGGTTTATTATTATGGGTACGTTTTTAGACAGGGTCCTCACCTGGAGCCCTCAGTAATTATTAATTATTATTGGTGTCTTTTTGAACAGGGTTCCCTGTAGCCCAGCTGTCCAGGAACTCAATATGTAGGACCATGCTGGCCTGGATTCCACAAAGGTCCACCTGCCTCTTACGTCCCAAGTTGCGAGGATTAAAGGCGTGGAGCACCACGCCCGGTCCTAAAAATGCTAAATATTTTTATAGGTACTCTGTGTGATTACATTAAAAAGGTTCAAAAGTAAAAAAAAAAAAAAAAAGGTTCAAAGTAAGCCTAGGCCAGGGGTGGCCCATGCCTTTAAGCTAGCACTTGGAGCTGAAGCAGGCAGATCGCAGTGAGTTCAAGGCCAGCCTGGTTGAAGAGTGAGCTCAGCCACTGAGACTAAAGGAGACCTTGTCTCAAAAATACAGAAAAAAAAAAAAAAGTTCAAAAGTACATTTCTTTCTTAGGGCCCCCCCATGATTGTTGTCTCGGGGTGCTGTATTCCATCTCCCCGTGATTGTTGTCTTGGGGGTGCTGTATTCCATCTCCCCGTGATTGTTGTCTTGGGGGTGCTGTACTCCATCTCCCCGTGATTGTTGTCTTCGGGGTGCTGTATTCCATCTCCCCATGATTGTTGTCTTGGTGTGCTGTATTCCATCTCCCTGTGATTGTTGTCTTGCTGTTCTGTTCTCCATCTCCCTGTGATTGTTGTCTTGTGCATGCTGTATTCCATTTTCCTGTGATTGTTGTCTTGTGCATGCTGTATTCCATTTTCCTGTGATTGTTGTCTTGTGCATGCTGTATTCCATTTTCCTGTGATTGTTGTCTTGGTGTTCTTTTCTCCATCTCCAATTGATTGTTGTCTTGGGGTGCTGTATTCCATCTCCCTGTGATTGTTGTCTTGTGGGTGCTGTATTCCATCTCCCCGTGATTGTTGTCTTGGGGTGCTGTATTCCACCTCCCCATGATTGTTGTTTTGGGGTGCTGTATTCCATCTCCCCATGATTGTTGTCTTGTGGGTGCTGTATTCCATCTCCCTGTGATTGTTGTCATGGGGTGCTGTATTCCATCTCCCTGTGATTGTTGTCTTGGTGTGCTGTATTCCATCTCCCTGGGATTGTTGGACTTAACTGTTCTGTTCCTCCATCTCCCTTGGTGATTGTTGTCTTCAGGTGCTGTATTTCCATCTCCCATGATTGTTGGCTTGGTAGGGCTGTATTCCATCTCCCCTGTTGATTGATTGTCTTTGCTGTTCTGTTCGCCATCTCCCTGGTGATTTTGTCTTGCTGGTGCTGTATTTCCTCTCCCTGTGAATTGTTGTCTTGGGGGTGTTGTATTCCATCTCCCTGTGATTTTTGTCTTGTGGGTGCTGTATTCCGTCTCCCTGTGATTGTTGTCTTACTGTTCTGTTCTCCATCTCCCTGTGATTGTTGTCTTCGGGGTACTGTATTCCATCTCCCCATGATTGTTGTCTTGGTGTGCTGTATTCCATCTCCCTGTGATTGTTGTCTTGGTGTGCTGTATTCGATCTCCCTGTGATTGTTGTCTTTGGGGTGCTGTATTCCATCTCCATGTGATTGTTGTCTTGTGGGTTCTGTATTCCATCTCCCCATGATTTTTGTCATGCGGTGCTGTATGCCATCTTCCTGTGATTGTTGTCTTGTGCATGCTGTATTCCATTTTCCTGTGATTGTTGTCTTGTGCATGCTGTATTCCATTTTCCTGTGATTGTTGTCTTGGTGTTCTGTATTCCATCTCCCCATGATTGTTGTCTTGTGGGTGCTGTATTCCATCTCCCTGTGATTGTTGTCTTGGTGTGCTGTATTCCATCTCCCCTTGATTGTTGTCTTGGGGGTGCTTTATTCCATCTCCCCATGATTGTTGTCTTAGTGTGCTGTATTCCATCTCCCCATGATTGTTGTCTTGTGGGTGCTGTATTCCATCTCCCTGTGATTGTTGTCTTGCTGTTCTGTTCTCCATCTCCCATTGATTGTTGTCTTGGGGTGCTGTATTCCATCTCCCGTGATTGTTGTCTTGGTGTGCTGTATTCCATCTCCCCATGATTGTTGTCTTGTGGGTGCTGTATTCCATCTCCCTGTGATTGTTGTCTTGTGGGTGCTGTATTCCAGCTCCCTGTGATTGTTGTCTTTTGGGTGCTGTATTCCATCTTCCTGTGATTGTTGTCTGGTGGGTGCTGTATTCCCATCTCCTTTGAATTGTTTCTTTGTCTTGCTGTATTCCATCTTCCTTTGATTGTTGTCTTGGTGTGCTGTATTACATCTACCTTTGTTGTTGTCTTGGGTTGCTGTATTCCATCTCCCTGTGTTTGTTGTCTTGTGGGTGCTGTAGTCCATCTCCCTGTGATTGTTGTCTTGGTGTGCTGTATTCGATCTCCCTGTGATTGTTGTCTTACTGCTCTTTATCCATCATTTTCTCCATCTCCCGGTGATTGTTGTCTTCAGGGTGCTGTATTCCATCTCCCCATGATTTTTGTCTTGGTGTGCTGTATTCCATCGCCCTGTGATTGTTGTCTTGGTGTTCTATTCTCCATCTCCCCGTGATTGTTGTCTTGGGGTGCTGTATTCCATCTTCCTGTGATTGTTGTCTTGTGCATGCTGTATTCCATTTTCCTGTGATTGTTGTCTTGTGCATGCTGTATTCCATTTTCCTGTGATTGTTGTCTTGTGCATGCTGTATTCCATTTTCCTGTGATTGTTGTCTTGCTGTTGTGTTCTCCATCTCCCTGTGATTGTTGTCTTGAGGGTGCTGTATTCCATCTCCCTGTGATTGTTGTCTTGGTGTGCTGTATTCCATCTCCCTGTGATTGTTGTCTTGCTGTTCTGTTCTCCATCTCCCTGTGATTGTTGTCTTGGGGTGCTGTATTCCATCTCCCTGTGATTGTTGTCTTGTGGGTGCTGTATTCCACCTCCCTGTGATTGTTGTCTTGTGGGTGCCGTATTCCATCTTCCTGTGATTGTTGTCTTGGTGTGCTGTATTCCATCTCCCTTTGATTGTTGTCTTGTGGGTGCGGTATTCCTCTTCCTGTAGATTGTTGTCTGGGGTGCTGTTTTCCATCTCCCTGTGATTGTTTTCTTGTGGGTGCTGTATTCCGTCTCCCTGTGATTGTTGTCTTACTGTTCTGTTCTCCATCTTCCCTTCTCCCTGTGTATTGGGTGTCTTTCCAGGTGCTGTATCCATCGCCCCAGAATTTGTTTGTCTTGGTGTCTGGCGGAGTATTTCCATCTCCGTGTGGATTGTTGGCTTGCTGTTCTTGTTCCATCCATCTCCCTGTGAATTGTTTGTTCTTGGGTGCTGTATTCCATCTCCCTGTGATTGTTGTCTTGGGGGTGCTGTATTCCATCTCCCTGTGATTGTTGTCTTGTGGGTGCTGTATTCCATCTCCCTGTGATTGTTGTCTTGCTGTTCTGTTCTCCATCTCCCTGTGATTGTTGTCTTGGGGTGCTGTATTCCATCTCCCTGTGATTGTTGTCTTGTGGGTGCTGTATTCCATCTCCCTGTGATTGTTGTCTTGCTGTTCTGTTCTCCATCTCCCTGTGATTGTTGTCTTGGGGGTGCTGTATTCCATCTCCCTGTGATTGTTGTCTTGGTGTGCTGTATTCCATCTCCCTTTGATTGTTGTCTTGTGGGTGCCGTATTCCATCTTCCTGTGATTGTTGTCATGGGGTGCTGTATTCCATCTCCCTTTGATTGTTGTCTTGTGGGTGCTGTATTCCATCTTCCTGTGATTGTTGTCTTGTGGGTGCTGTATTCCATCTTCCTGTGATTGTTGTCTTGTGCATGCTGTATTCCATTTTCCTGTGATTGTTGTCTTGCTGTTCTGTTCTCCATCTCCCTGTGATTGTTGTGTCTTCAGGGGCTGTATTCCATCTCCCCAGGATTGTTGGCTTCGGGGTACTGTATTCCATCTCCCCATGATTTTTGTCTTGGTGTGCTGTATTCCATCTCCCTGTGATTGTTGTCTTGGTGTGCTGTATTCCATCTCCCTTTGATTGTTGTCTTGTGGGTGCTGTATTCCATCTCCCTGTGATTGTTGTCTTGTGGGTGCTGTATTCCACCTCCCCATGATTGTTGTCTTCAGGGTGCTGTATTCCATCTCCCAGTGATTGTTGTCTTGGTTGCTGTATTCCATCTCCCTGTGTTTGTTGTCTTGTGGGTGCTGTAGTCCATCTCCCTGTGATTGTTGTCATGGGGTGCTGTATTCCATCTCCCTGTGATTGTTGTCTTTTGGGTGCTGTACTCCATCTCCCCGTGATTGTTGTCTTGTGGGTGCTGTATTCCGTCTCCCTGTGATTGTTGTCTTCGGTGTTCTGTCTCTCTCCATCTCCCCATGGATGGTTGGCTTTGGGGTGCTGTATTCCATCTCCCTGTGATTATTGTCTTGTGGGTTCTGTATTCCATCTCCCCATGATTTTTGTCTTGGTGTGCTGTATTCCAGCTTGTATTAGTCGGGGTTCTCTGAAGAAACATAAACAACAGGATGAATATATAACTATATACAATTTATTGATTTGCTCACATGACAGAGCTGAAGTAGTCCAACAGTAGCTGGGCCACATTTGAGAGGCTGAGAATCCAGGTTGTTGCTCAGTCCTCAAGGCTGGGTGTCTCAGTAGACCCAGTCCTAAGTGCTGAAGCCCCGAATGGATTCCAGGAGATCGTTTCAGTCTCAGTACACAGTGGGATCCAAAGGGTTGATCAAAGCAGCAAGACAAACCCACCAGAGGAGAGAACAAGTCCTGAGGAAAAAGGACCAGCTCCCGCTGGCCCTGGCCTTAAAATACTGCCTGCCGGCAAGAAGGTAACGCCACATTTGGGGTGGGCCCTCCGGATTGAGGTGTTCCAAGCAAGACCTTTTCTCTTATTTGTTCCTTAGGCCAGTCAACTTGACAACCCCGGATTAACCATCACAAGTCCCCCCTTGTCAACTTGAACACCCAATAAACAGCCTCTGCTTAATGTCAATTGCAAACGATGGCAGGGCATAAGTCCACCTAACATGTTATAAGTACCTCATGTGCAATAGCAAAGCATTAGATCTTAGAGTAGGTGGTAATGTCCTGGAGAAGAACTTAGTCCCTTCAGTATCTAATAACCTAAATATGACAACATTTAACACATATCTCAGTTGCACATTCAAAAGACAACACAAGTAGCCCACGTAATATACATACATAATATAGGAAAACAAGCACATACTTAACCAAATAGGACAAAAGTTAATATCTATTATAATCCACGGTTTTGCAACTGGTCCCGTGACTTCAGCTGATATTTATTACTACCTTCTTCTATACCCATTCTGTATTTCCTCCACCATCAAGAAGCACCTCTGCAGGTCTTGGCTCTTTCCCTCGAGGAGTGACCCATACCTTCACTTCATCCCTGAAGGGTCTGGGCCATTTATTGTCTGTCCTGGTTTGGGTTGTTTGAGTTTTTTCCCTCCATTGACCTAAATCATAGGACATGGTAGCACCAGAAGGCCGCCCTACAGCATCTCCTGCCTTCCAAGACATAATCTTCCTTGCCCCCATTGTGAGAAAAAGTCAATTTCCTCCCACTGGTAGTCTGGGATCAATACTCCATCCGTGACTACTGTTATTTCTTTTCTCCGCTTCCTTAGCCTGTTGGCTAAAGGCAGTAGAAGCCCGAATGGCCAGGGGGAAGTCTTAGCTTCCAGTTCAATTGAACATTTGCTGTATCTCCTGCCAAAAGCACTCCCCCCATTGGAGCAAAACATCTAGACCAGCACAACGCAAGGTCGTGGGTACAGGAAACAAAAATTTTCCTACTGGGTCACTAGGGGTATAGTGATTGGAATCACTCCCACTTCCACCCCTTGGTTCCCTGACCCATGAAGCCTGGCTATAGGAGAAACAGTACATATAGTGGGTGCTGATTCAAAGCATATACTGCTTGCTGGAGAACCGTGCCCCAGCCCTCCAGGGTATTGCTACCTAACTGGTGATGTAACTGTGTCTTCAAGAGGCCATTCCATCGTCTATCAAGCCATCTGCTTCTGGGTGGTGGGAACCATGGTAAGACCCATGGATACCATGACCATGGGCCCACAGTCGCACGTCTTTGGCTGTGAAGTGAGTTCCTTGAGCAGAAGCAATGCTGTGAGGAATACCGTGATGGTGGATAAGGCAGTCCGTAAGTCCCTGGATGGTAGTTTTGGCAGAAGCTTTATGTGCAGGAAAGGCAAATCATAACCAGAATAAGTATCTACGGCCTGTAAGGACAAAAACGCTGTCCCCTCCATGATGGAAGTGGTCCGACGTAGTCAACCTGGTTGCTGGCTGGTCACCCCCTTGAATAGCACCATATCGGGGGGCTCAGTGTTGGTCCCTGCTGTTGGCAAATCGGGCACTCAGCAGCAGCTGTAACCAGATCAGCCTTAGTGAGTGGAATTCCATGCTGTCAAGCCCATGGATAACATCCATCTCTGCCACCATGACAACTTTGTTCATGGGCCCATTGAGCAACAACATGGATAGATGGAGAAAGAGGATGACTATCCACAGAACAAATCTCCGATTCACTTGATTATTAAACTCATCCTCTGCTGAGTTCACTTTTTGATGAGCATTTAAATGAGACACAAGTATAAGTATCTTCACATCCTTTTGACCATTCAGAGAGCTCTCTCCACAAACTTCTTCCCCCAAATGTCTTTCCTCACCAATTTTTCCAGTCATGCTCCTTCCAGTCCCTGACCATCCACCAAACCATTGGCTACAGCCCATGAAGCAGTAAATTACAATTGAACCTCTGGCCATTTCTTTCTCCTTCCAGGCAAAATGCACAACCATGTGCACTGCCCGAAGTTCTGCCCACTGTGAAGACTTTCCGTCACCAGTGTCCTTAAGGGTTGCGAATTGCGGTAGGCTGCAGCTTTCCACCTCTGGGTGGTGCCTCCATAGCGTGCAGAACCATCAGTAAACCAGGCCCGTCTTCTTTTCCTCGGTCAACTGATCATAGTGCAAATCCCATGAAGCCATACTTGCATGCTTGAGAATAGGAGGCATTGTAACAGGGGTGGGAACCATATGCATTTGGTCAACTTCTTCACGTAGCTTGGTGCCCTCAGGGCCTGCCCAGGCCCTGTCCCGTATGTACCACTTCCATTTGACAATGGACTGTTTCTGTGGCACGTCCTACTTTAGGTCTGGTGGGTCAATAACACCCAGCTCATGATGGGCAGCTCGGGTCGCATGGTGACTTGGTGGCCCATTGTCAAACGTTAGTTTCCACTAAGGCCCAATAGCATGCTAAGAGCTGTCTTTCAAAGGAGAATAGTTTGTTTGCAGATGAAGTTAGAGCCTTACTCCAAAATCCCAAGGCCCTCCGTGGGTGATTCCCCTAGGGAGCCTGCCACAGAGATTCCAGACAGCATCTCTGTCTGCCACTGATACCGCAAGCACATTGGGTCGGCTGGATCATATGCCCAGGGGCAGAGCAGCCTGCACTGCAGCCAGGACCTGTTGAAGAGCCTTTTTCCTTATCAGCCCCCACTCAAAGCTAGCTGCATTCTGAGTCACTTGATATATAGGTCATAGTAACACACCCAGATGAGAATGTGTGCTGCCTCCAGAATCCAAAAAGGACTACCAAACTTTGTGCTTCTTTCTTAGTGGAGGGAAGGGCCGAGGTGGCACAACTTATTCCTACCTTAGAAGGAATGTCTTCTCGGGCTGGAGCGATGGACTAGCGGTTAAGAGCGCCGACCCGCCCTTACAGAGGAACCCCCTGGTTCGATCCCCCCAGCACCCACATCATGGCGGCCGAAGCCGTCCTGAAAACTCAGATTCCAGGAGAGCTCCAGTTCCCCCCAAAGGGGAGCCCGACGCCCGCTTCTGACCTCCGCGCATTGAACGTGCACGGGTTCACAGACTTGCATTCAGACAATACACTATACAACATACGGAAATAAATAAAAAAAAAAAAAAAAAAAAAAAAAAAAAAGAGGAATTGTATCTCTCTGAATGCTCCACACCACTGAACTCTAGAAACTTCACCGAGGTAGATGGCCCTTGAATTTAGTTGGATTTATTCCCATCCTCTCATGCGCATATGCTTCACCAACAAGTCTAGACTAGCGGCTACCTCCTGTTCACTGGTCCCAATAAGCATGAAATCATCAATATAGTGGACCAGTGGGATATTTTGTGGGAGAGTCAGGCGATAAAGATCCCTTCTAACTAAGTTTGTCACAAGGCTGGAGAGTTAACATACCACTGAGGTAAGACAGTAAAGGAATACTGTTGACCTTGCCAGCTGAAAGCAAATTGCTTCTGGTGGTCTTTATGAATCGGTATTGAGAAGAAAGTGTTGGCCAGATCAACAGCTGCATACCAGGTACCAGGATATAGTAATCTCCTCAAGTAAGGACACCACATAGGTACAGCGGCTGCAGTTGGTGTCACTACTTGTTGAGTTGATTTTTTTGATATTCCAACGGTCATTTTCCATGATCCATCTGTTTTTGCACAGGCCAAATTGGAAAGTTAAAATGGAGATGTGGTAAGAATCACCACCCCTGCACTTTTCAAATCCTTGATAGTGGCTGATTCTCTGCAATCAATCCCTTCAGGGATACGATACTGTTTTGGTTCACTATATTCCCTGGTAGAGCCAGACACTAATGGTTTCCATTTGGCCTTTCAGACCATAATAGCCCTCACTCAACAGATCAGGGAACCAATGTAGGGATTCTGCAATTTCTAATTATATTTATCCTAATTTTACATTCTGGGACTGGGGAAAAAACCACGGGAAATGGCGATTCTGGGACCCACTGGGCCCCCCGTGAGTCAGACTTCAGCCAAAAATCCATTTATCACCTGACCTGACCTCATAGGGAGGAGGCCCCTACTTTAAACGGAGGGCCACAATGCTTGTTAGGGTCTCCTGGGATCAGTGTCAACTCATAACCAGTTTTTTTATACAATAGGCCTCCGAAAAGTCTGATTAGTTTCCTTGTCCCCAGTGTACAGTTACCCTAGTAAAAGGCTTCAGGTCCCTCTGGGAAGGACAAGGAAGCAAAAGCGTAACTCTTTTTTTTTTTTTTTTTTGTTTTTTGGTATTGTGACAAGGTCCTTCCTCATTGGAACCTGGCCACCTTTTCATTCAAGGGGTTCTGGGTCTGTGAACTGTCTCAAGTCTGGAACCTGGTTAACTGGGTGGGATTAGCTACTCCTAAAATCAAATGGTGACTTCCTGTCATTTGTTCAGAGCTTTTCTGCCTTAGACAAAATCAAATAAAAACTTAGTAGGCTTCTTAATGTATTTGGTTCCTGGGAATGCCATGAGTAATTAGCCAGTTGTCCAAAGATCAGTTCGGGTCATGCCATTATAGATATTGTTTTGCCTTTGCCACCATTATGATAATTACGGTAAATACGCTCATCTGGCCTTCTGCGATTCAGTGCTGCCCCCTGACGCCTACCCTGAGGTCCTATTAAACCTATTACGTGTACATTTAATTTATGCAACGAGCAACAACTTCTCTAACAGTAAGATCGGGCATAGAAATAGAGCAAAAACAAACCTCTTCAAGTGTCCTGGTGTCTCTCTCAGTACTTTTTCCATCTTATAAATTCAGTGAAAGGCATGTCCTCTGGGTCCCTCATATTGTGGAGAGATGTGGTTTGACACTTCGAATCCACGCGAGCAAGGCCCATCTCCCTGACCCTCACAATCCCTTCATCATTACTAAGCCAAAGAATATCAAGCATCTCTAACTCACTGTTAAGTAGGCTATGTTTTAATAAATACATCATCCAAGCATTCAAATAAACTTTAACACCTTTTTTTAACTGCTTGAGCTTCCATTTTAAACCTAGAATCTCTACTCATGGGCTCATATCGATAAACTAAGTATGATCCAATTTTATAATCCTTCCACCATTAGCATCCCAACCCTTAAAAATAAAATCCATTCCCAAACATATTCCTTTGGCTTCTGCTGGAATGATTCAGCAAACTCATTAATTTCGTTAGTGGTATAGTGTACCTCCTCGTGGACCACACATTCTATCTCACCTTGAGGGGCTTGCTTAGACTTCCATCTGGTTATAGGTCTAGAGGCAACATTGTTGGGCCCTGAGGGACATTAGTTCCCACTGGGAGGGGGGATTATTTCCTCAGGCAAGGGTGGGAGGAGGGATCTGCAGGGTTGGATTCTCTGCTGAGGGTGGGGGAGATTAAAATTCCTCATGAATAAAGAAAAATCCCTCAGAATCCGAAGGTTCAAAATACTCATCATCATGTTTCTCCCACACATCGCCATCCCAAGTTTCAGGGTTCCACCCTTTCCCCACCAGTGCTCTCACATTAACTGCTGACACGTTTCGTGGCTGGGAATTAAATTTTGCGTTGTAAATACCAAAAATATAATAAGGGCTCCAGCTTGGTTTTCTGCAGCTTTAGCTCTCTTGGCTGCTGGAGATGATTCTCTTCCAGAGCACACACTTGGAACCTTTAAACTGTTGTTTGGAATCCGGAGCTCGTCATTTTTATCACCGAGCTCCATATTTTCCTCTAACAGTTTATCCAGACATGCTAGAGCAAAAAGGCAACATCACTATTTTCCTTAATTTTCCGTTCCGCATTTCTCAAACGTGTTATATATAGAGTCACTTAATTCCTTGCTCCTCACAAGGGGGGGAGTTAGGTGAGTCAAATGGATCGATCTTCATAATTGTTCAAATAGTCTGCACCGAAGATTATCATCCTCTCCATGCCACCAGGAGAGCCTTCAGTAAATCTAGGCTTCATTTGGTTGGAGAGCTGTCCCCTCCAGAGGCTACAAAGCCCACTAAAGAAATTCATACTTTCAATTCTGTTTCTCTAGAACCATTTCTGGTACCAAAATTTGTATTAATCAGGGTTCTCTAAAGAACAGAAGCAACAGGATGAATATATAACTATATACAAGTTATTGGATTTGCTCACGTGACAGAGCTCAACAGGAGCGCCGAACTGGAGAGGCCGGAATCCAGGGAACTGCTCAATCGCAAGGCTGGATGTCTCAGTAGTCCCCCAGTCTATGATGAAGGCCCAAATGGGTTTCAGGAGATCTGCTGGTCTCACTACATGCTGGGATCCAAAGTGGATCACAGCAGCAAGACAAACAAACTCACCAGATGAGAGAAGCAAGCGCAGGAGTAAAAAGGGACCAGCTCCCTCCCTCGTGGCTTTAATACTGCCTGCCTGCAGAAGGTAACGCCCACATTGGGGTGGGCCCATCCCGGGTTTGAGGTTGAGGTGGTCCAATCCAAACACCCCTTTTCTCTTATTTGTTCCTTAGGTCCAGTCAAGTTGACAACCCGGAGTAACCATCACAAATCTCCCTTGTGATTGTTGTCTTGGGGTGCTGTAATATCCCTAGTCCTGTGATTGTTGTCTCAGAGGTGCTGTATTCCATCTCCCTGTGATTGTTGTCATGTGGGTGCTGTATTCCATCTTCCTGTGATTGTTGTCTTGTGGGTGCTGTATTCCATCTCCCTGTGATTGTTGTCTTCGGGATGCTGTATTCCATCTCCCCGTGATTGTTGTCTGGGGGTGCTGTACTTCATCTCCCCGTGATTGTTGTCTGGGGGTGCTGTACTCCATCTCCCCGTGATTGTTGTCTTGGGGGTGCTGTATTCCATCTCCCCGTGATTGTTGTCTTGGGGGTGCTGTATTCCATCTCCCGTGATTGTTGTCTTGTGGGTGCTGTTTTCCATCTCCCTGTGATTGTTGGCTTGTGGGTGCTGTATTCCATCTTCCTGTGATTGTTGTCTTGTGCATGCTGTATTCCATTTTCCTGTGATTGTTGTCTTGTGCATGCTGTATTCCATTTTCCTGTGATTGTTGTCTTGGTGTGTTGTATTCCATCTCCCTGTGATTTTTGTCTTGTGGGTGCTGTATTTCATCTCCCTGTGATTGTTGTATTGTGTGTGCTGTATTCCATCTCCCTTTGATTGTTGTCTTGGGGGTGCTTTATTCCATCTCCCCATGATTGTTGTCTTCAGGGTGCTGTATTCCATCTCCGCGTGATTGTTGGCTTTGGGGTGCTGTATTCCATCTCTCTGTGATTGTTGTCATGGGGTGCTGTATTCCATCTCCATGTGATTGTTGTCTTCTTCGGGGTGTTGTATTCCATCTCCCTGTGATTTTTGTCTTGGTGTGCTGTATTCCATCTCCCTGTGATTGTTGTCTTGGGGTGCTGTATTCCATCTCCATGTGATTGTTGTCTTGGGGTTGCTGTATTCCATCTCCTTGTGATTGTTGTCTTGTGGGTTCTGTATTCCATCTCCCGGGATGGTTTGTCTTGTGTGTGCTGTATTCCATCTTCCTGTGATTGTTGTCTTGTGGCTGCTGTATTCCATCTCCCCATGATTGTTGTCTTGTGGGTGCCATATTCCATCATCCTGTGATTGTTGTCATGGGGTGCTGTATTCCATCTCCTCGTGATTGTTTTCTTCGGGGTGCTGTATTCCATATCCTGTGTTGTTGTCTTCGGGGTGCTGTACTCCATCTCCCCATGAGTGGTCTTGTGTGTGCTGTATTCCATCTCCCTGTGATTGTTGTCTTGGTGTTCTGTTCTCCATCTCCCCATGATTGTTCTCTTGGGGTGCTGTATTCCATCTCCCTGTGATTGTTGTCTTGTGGGTGCTGTATTCCATCTCCCCGTGATTGTTGTCTTGTGGGTGCTGTATTCCATCTCCCTGTAATTGGTGTCTTGTGGGTGCTGTATTCCATCTCCCTGTGATTGCTGTCATGTGGGTGCTGTATTCCATCTCCCCGTGATTGTTGTCTTGGTGTGCTGTATTCCATCTCCCCATGATTGTTGTCTTCGAGGTGCTGTATTCCATCTCCCCGTGATTGTTGTCATGTGGATGCTGTATTCCATCTCCCTGTGATTGTTGTCTTGTGCATGCTGTATTCCATTTTCCTGTGATTGTTGTCTTGGTGTTCTATTCTCCATCTCCCCGTGATTGTTTTCTGGGTGTGCTGTATTCCATATCCCCATGATTGTTGTCTTGTGGGTGCTGTATTCCATCTCCGTGATTGTTGTGTGGTGGGGTGCTGATTCCATCTTCCTGTGAGTGTTGCTTTGGAGGGGCTGTATGTCCATCTCCCTTGTGAATTGGTGTCTTGTGGGGTGCTGTATTCCACCTTACTGTGATTGTTGTCTTGTGCATGCTGTATTCCATTTTCCTGTGATTGTTGTCTTGTGCATGCTGTATTCCATTTTCCTGTGATTGTTGTCTTGGTGTGTTGTATTCCATCTCCCTGTGATTTTTGTCTTGGTGTGCTGTATTCCATCTCCCTGTGATTGTTTTCATGTGGGTGATGTATTCCATCTCCCCGTGATTTTTGTCATGCGGTGCTGTATTCCATCTCCCCGTGATTGTTGTCTTGGTGTGTTGTATTCCATCTCCCTGTGATTTTTGTCTTGTGGGTGCTGTATTGCATCTCCCTGTGATTGTTGTATTGTGTGTGCTGTATTCCATCTCCCCATGATTCTTTTCTTGGGGGTGCTGTAATTCAATATCCCCATGATTGGTGTCTCATGGGTGCGGTATTCTCCATCTCCATGTTGACTGTGTCTTGGTGTCTTTATTCCATCCGCTGTTGTTACCAAACCCAGGGAAGAGCTGGCTGTGGCCTCCAAGGCCCAGGAGCCCTGTGTGTGCACAGGTTCCTGTTGAAACAAGGGAAGTCTTCGTGGTGGCGCACGCCTTTAATCCTACGCTTGGGGCAGAGGCAGGTGGATCTTTTGAGTTCACATGACAGCCTGGTCTACGAGTGAGCGCCAGGCCAGCTGGGACAAAGGGAGAACCTGTGATGTCTCAAAATACAAAAAAAAAATACATTTCTTGTGTTCCCCCATGATTGTTGTCTTCGGGGTGCTGTATTCCATCTCCCTGTGATTGTTGTCTGGGGGTGCTGTACTCCATCTACCCGTGATTGTTTTCTTCGGGGTGCTGTATTCCATATCCCCGTGATCGTTGTCTTGGTGTGCTGTATTCCATCTCCCTGTGATTGTTGTCTTGGTGTGCTGTATTCCATCTCCCTGTGATTGTTGTCTCGTGGGTGCTGTATTCCATCTCCCTGTGATTGTTGTCTTGTGGGTGCTGTATTCCATCTCCCTGGGATTGTTGTCTTGGGTGGCGTGTATATTCCATCGCCCCATGATTGTTGTCTTGGGGTGCTGTATTCCATCTCCATGTGATTGTTGTCTTGTGGGTGCTGTACTCCATCTCCCCATGATTGTTGTCATGGGGTGCTGTATTCCATCTCCTGTGATTTTCTCGTTCTCTTTGTGTGCTGTATTCCATCTCCCCATGATTTTTGTCTTGTGGGTGCTGTATTCCATCTCCATGTGATTGTTTGGCGTGTGGGTGATGTATTCCATCTCCCTGTGATTGTTGTCTTGTGGGTGCTGTATTCCATCTTCCTGTGATTGTTGTCTTGGTGTGCTGTATTCCATCTCCCTGTGATTGTTGTCTTGGGGGTGCTTTATTCCATCTCCCCATGATTGTTGTCTTGGTGTGCTGTATTCCATCTCCCCATGATTGTTGTCTTCGCTGTGCTGTATNGTTCTGTTCTCCATCTCCCTGTGATTGTTGTCTTGGGGTACTGTTTTCCATCTCCCTGTGATTGTTGTATTGTGGGTGCTGTATTCCATCTCCCTGTGATTGTTGTCTTGTGGGTGCTGTATTCCATCTCCCTGTGATTGTTGTCTTGTGGGTGCTGTATTCCATCTCCCTGTGATTGTTGTCTTGTGGGTGCTGTATTCCATCTCCCCATGATTGTTGTCTTGGGGGTGCTGTACTCCATCTCCCCGTGATTGTTGTCTTGGGGGTGCTGTATTCCATCTCCCGGTGATTGTTGTCTTGGGGTTGCTGTATTCCATCTCCCCATGATTGTTGTCTTCGGGGTGCTGTACTCCATCTCCTCATGGTTGTTGTCTTCGGGGTGCTGTACTCCATCACCCCGTGATTGTTGTCTTGGGGGTGCTGTATTCAATCTCCCCATGATCGTTGTCTTCGGGGTGCTGTATTCCATCTCCCCGTGATTGTTGTCTTTGGGGTGCTGTACTCCATCTCCCCATGATTGTTGTCTTGGGGGTGCTGTATTCCATCTCCCCGTGATTCTTGTCTTGTGGGGGCTGTATTCCATCTTCCTGTGATAGTTGTCTTGTGGGTGCTATATTCCATCTCCCCGTGATTGTTCTCTTTGGGATGCTGTATTCCATCTCCCCGTGATTGTTGTCCAGGGGTGCTGTACTTCATCTTCCCGTGATTGTTGTCTTGGGGTGCTGTACTCCATCTCCCCATAATTGTTGTCTTGGGGGTTCTGTATTCCATCTCCCCATGATTGTTGTCTTGGGGTGCTGTATTCCATCTCCCTGTGATGGTTTTCTTCGGGGTTCTGTATTCCATCTCCCCGTGATTGTTGTTTTGTGGGTGCTGTATTCCATCTCCCTGTGATTGTTGTCTTGGTGTTCTGTTCTCCATCTCCCCATGATTGTTGTGTTGGAGTGCTGTATTCAATCTCCCTGTGATTGTTGTCTTGTGGGTGCTGTATTCCATCTCCCTGTGATTGTTATCTTGTGGGTGCTGTATTCCATCTCCCTGTGATTGTTTTCATGTGGGTGCTGTATTCCATCTCCCCATGATTGTTGTCTTGGTGTGCTGTATTCCATCTCCCCGTGATTGTTTTCTTTGGGGTGCTGTATTCCATCTCCCCATGATTGTTGTCTTGGTGTGCTGTATTCCATCTCCCTGTGATTGTTGTCTTGGTGTTCTGTTCTCCATCTCCCCATGATTGTTGTCTTGGGGTGCTGTATTCCATCTCCCTGTGATTGTTGTCTTGGGGTGCTGTATTCCATCTCCCTGTGATTGTTGTCTTGTGGGTGCTGTATTCCATCTTCCTGTGATTGTTGTCTTGTGGGTGCTGTATTCCATCTCCCTGTGATTGTTGTCTTGTGGGTGCTGTATTCCATCTTCCTGTGATTGTTGTCTGGTGGGTGCTGTATTCCCATCTCCTTTGAATTGTTTCTTTGTCTTGCTGTATTCCATCTTCCTTTGATTGTTGTCTTGGTGTGCTGTATTACATCTACCTTTGTTGTTGTCTTGGGTTGCTGTATTCCATCTCCCTGTGTTTGTTGTCTTGTGGGTGCTGTAGTCCATCTCCCTGTGATTGTTGTCTTGGTGTGCTGTATTCGATCTCCCTGTGATTGTTGTCTTACTGCTCTTTATCCATCATTTTCTCCATCTCCCGGTGATTGTTGTCTTCAGGGTGCTGTATTCCATCTCCCCATGATTTTTGTCTTGGTGTGCTGTATTCCATCGCCCTGTGATTGTTGTCTTGGTGTTCTATTCTCCATCTCCCCGTGATTGTTGTCTTGGGGTGCTGTATTCCATCTTCCTGTGATTGTTGTCTTGTGCATGCTGTATTCCATTTTCCTGTGATTGTTGTCTTGTGCATGCTGTATTCCATTTTCCTGTGATTGTTGTCTTGTGCATGCTGTATTCCATTTTCCTGTGATTGTTGTCTTGCTGTTGTGTTCTCCATCTCCCTGTGATTGTTGTCTTGTGGGTGCTGTATTCCATCTTCCTTTGATTGTTGTCTTGGTGTGCTGTATTCCATCTCCCTGTGATTGTTGTCTTGCTGTTCTGTTCTCCATCCTCCCTGTGTTGTTGTTTTGGGTGCTGTATTCCATCTCCATGTGATTGTTGTCTTGTGGGTGCTGTATTCCACCTCCCTGTGATTGTTGTCTTGTGGGTGCCGTATTCCATCTTCCTGTGATTGTTGTCTTGGTGTGCTGTATTCCATCTCCCTTTGATTGTTGTCTTGTGGGTGCGGTATTCCTCTTCCTGTAGATTGTTGTCTGGGGTGCTGTTTTCCATCTCCCTGTGATTGTTTTCTTGTGGGTGCTGTATTCCGTCTCCCTGTGATTGTTGTCTTACTGTTCTGTTCTCCATCTTCCCTTCTCCCTGTGTATTGGGTGTCTTTCCAGGTGCTGTATCCATCGCCCCAGAATTTGTTTGTCTTGGTGTCTGGCGGAGTATTTCCATCTCCGTGTGGATTGTTGGCTTGCTGTTCTTGTTCCATCCATCTCCCTGTGAATTGTTTGTTCTTGGGTGCTGTATTCCATCTCCCTGTGATTGTTGTCTTGGGGGTGCTGTATTCCATCTCCCTGTGATTGTTGTCTTGTGGGTGCTGTATTCCATCTCCCTGTGATTGTTGTCTTGCTGTTCTGTTCTCCATCTCCCTGTGATTGTTGTCTTGGGGTGCTGTATTCCATCTCCCTGTGATTGTTGTCTTGTGGGTGCTGTATTCCATCTCCCTGTGATTGTTGTCTTGCTGTTCTGTTCTCCATCTCCCTGTGATTGTTGTCTTGGGGGTGCTGTATTCCATCTCCCTGTGATTGTTGTCTTGGTGTGCTGTATTCCATCTCCCTTTGATTGTTGTCTTGTGGGTGCCGTATTCCATCTTCCTGTGATTGTTGTCATGGGGTGCTGTATTCCATCTCCCTTTGATTGTTGTCTTGTGGGTGCTGTATTCCATCTTCCTGTGATTGTTGTCTTGTGGGTGCTGTATTCCATCTTCCTGTGATTGTTGTCTTGTGCATGCTGTATTCCATTTTCCTGTGATTGTTGTCTTGCTGTTCTGTTCTCCATCTCCCTGTGATTGTTGTGTCTTCAGGGGCTGTATTCCATCTCCCCAGGATTGTTGGCTTCGGGGTACTGTATTCCATCTCCCCATGATTGTTGTCTTGGTGTGCTGTATTCCATCTCCCTGTGATTGTTGTCTTGGTGTGCTGTATTCCATCTCCCTTTGATTGTTGTCTTGTGGGTGCTGTATTCCATCTCCCTGTGATTGTTGTCTTGGGGTGCTGTATTCCACCTCCCCATGATTGTTGTCTTCAGGGTGCTGTATTCCATCTCCCAGTGATTGTTGTCTTGGTTGCTGTATTCCATCTCCCTGTGTTTGTTGTCTTGTGGGTGCTGTAGTCCATCTCCCTGTGATTGTTGTCATGGGGTGCTGTATTCCATCTCCCTGTGATTGTTGTCTTTTGGGTGCTGTACTCCATCTCCCCGTGATTGTTGTCTTGTGGGTGCTGTATTCCGTCTCCCTGTGATTGTTGTCTTCGGTGTTCTGTCTCTCTCCATCTCCCCATGGATGGTTGGCTTTGGGGTGCTGTATTCCATCTCCCTGTGATTATTGTCTTGTGGGTTCTGTATTCCATCTCCCCATGATTTTTGTCTTGGTGTGCTGTATTCCAGCTTGTATTAGTCGGGGTTCTCTGAAGAAACATAAACAACAGGATGAATATATAACTATATACAATTTATTGATTTGCTCACATGACAGAGCTGAAGTAGTCCAACAGTAGCTGGGCCACATTTGAGAGGCTGAGAATCCAGGTTGTTGCTCAGTCCTCAAGGCTGGGTGTCTCAGTAGACCCAGTCCTAAGTGCTGAAGCCCCGAATGGATTCCAGGAGATCGTTTCAGTCTCAGTACACAGTGGGATCCAAAGGGTTGATCAAAGCAGCAAGACAAACCCACCAGAGGAGAGAACAAGTCCTGAGGAAAAAGGACCAGCTCCCGCTGGCCCTGGCCTTAAAATACTGCCTGCCGGCAAGAAGGTAACGCCACATTTGGGGTGGGCCCTCCGGATTGAGGTGTTCCAAGCAAGACCTTTTCTCTTATTTGTTCCTTAGGCCAGTCAACTTGACAACCCCGGATTAACCATCACAAGTCCCCCCTTGTCAACTTGAACACCCAATAAACAGCCTCTGCTTAATGTCAATTGCAAACGATGGCAGGGCATAAGTCCACCTAACATGTTATAAGTACCTCATGTGCAATAGCAAAGCATTAGATCTTAGAGTAGGTGGTAATGTCCTGGAGAAGAACTTAGTCCCTTCAGTATCTAATAACCTAAATATGACAACATTTAACACATATCTCAGTTGCACATTCAAAAGACAACACAAGTAGCCCACGTAATATACATACATAATATAGGAAAACAAGCACATACTTAACCAAATAGGACAAAAGTTAATATCTATTATAATCCACGGTTTTGCAACTGGTCCCGTGACTTCAGCTGATATTTATTACTACCTTCTTCTATACCCATTCTGTATTTCCTCCACCATCAAGAAGCACCTCTGCAGGTCTTGGCTCTTTCCCTCGAGGAGTGACCCATACCTTCACTTCATCCCTGAAGGGTCTGGGCCATTTATTGTCTGTCCTGGTTTGGGTTGTTTGAGTTTTTTCCCTCCATTGACCTAAATCATAGGACATGGTAGCACCAGAAGGCCGCCCTACAGCATCTCCTGCCTTCCAAGACATAATCTTCCTTGCCCCCATTGTGAGAAAAAGTCAATTTCCTCCCACTGGTAGTCTGGGATCAATACTCCATCCGTGACTACTGTTATTTCTTTTCTCCGCTTCCTTAGCCTGTTGGCTAAAGGCAGTAGAAGCCCGAATGGCCAGGGGGAAGTCTTAGCTTCCAGTTCAATTGAACATTTGCTGTATCTCCTGCCAAAAGCACTCCCCCCATTGGAGCAAAACATCTAGACCAGCACAACGCAAGGTCGTGGGTACAGGAAACAAAAATTTTCCTACTGGGTCACTAGGGGTATAGTGATTGGAATCACTCCCACTTCCACCCCTTGGTTCCCTGACCCATGAAGCCTGGCTATAGGAGAAACAGTACATATAGTGGGTGCTGATTCAAAGCATATACTGCTTGCTGGAGAACCGTGCCCCAGCCCTCCAGGGTATTGCTACCTAACTGGTGATGTAACTGTGTCTTCAAGAGGCCATTCCATCGTCTATCAAGCCATCTGCTTCTGGGTGGTGGGAACCATGGTAAGACCCATGGATACCATGACCATGGGCCCACAGTCGCACGTCTTTGGCTGTGAAGTGAGTTCCTTGAGCAGAAGCAATGCTGTGAGGAATACCGTGATGGTGGATAAGGCAGTCCGTAAGTCCCTGGATGGTAGTTTTGGCAGAAGCTTTATGTGCAGGAAAGGCAAATCATAACCAGAATAAGTATCTACGGCCTGTAAGGACAAAAACGCTGTCCCCTCCATGATGGAAGTGGTCCGACGTAGTCAACCTGGTTGCTGGCTGGTCACCCCCTTGAATAGCACCATATCGGGGGGCTCAGTGTTGGTCCCTGCTGTTGGCAAATCGGGCACTCAGCAGCAGCTGTAACCAGATCAGCCTTAGTGAGTGGAATTCCATGCTGTCAAGCCCATGGATAACATCCATCTCTGCCACCATGACAACTTTGTTCATGGGCCCATTGAGCAACAACATGGATAGATGGAGAAAGAGGATGACTATCCACAGAACAAATCTCCGATTCACTTGATTATTAAACTCATCCTCTGCTGAGTTCACTTTTTGATGAGCATTTAAATGAGACACAAGTATAAGTATCTTCACATCCTTTTGACCATTCAGAGAGCTCTCTCCACAAACTTCTTCCCCCAAATGTCTTTCCTCACCAATTTTTCCAGTCATGCTCCTTCCAGTCCCTGACCATCCACCAAACCATTGGCTACAGCCCATGAAGCAGTAAATTACAATTGAACCTCTGGCCATTTCTTTCTCCTTCCAGGCAAAATGCACAACCATGTGCACTGCCCGAAGTTCTGCCCACTGTGAAGACTTTCCGTCACCAGTGTCCTTAAGGGTTGCGAATTGCGGTAGGCTGCAGCTTTCCACCTCTGGGTGGTGCCTCCATAGCGTGCAGAACCATCAGTAAACCAGGCCCGTCTTCTTTTCCTCGGTCAACTGATCATAGTGCAAATCCCATGAAGCCATACTTGCATGCTTGAGAATAGGAGGCATTGTAACAGGGGTGGGAACCATATGCATTTGGTCAACTTCTTCACGTAGCTTGGTGCCCTCAGGGCCTGCCCAGGCCCTGTCCCGTATGTACCACTTCCATTTGACAATGGACTGTTTCTGTGGCACGTCCTACTTTAGGTCTGGTGGGTCAATAACACCCAGCTCATGATGGGCAGCTCGGGTCGCATGGTGACTTGGTGGCCCATTGTCAAACGTTAGTTTCCACTAAGGCCCAATAGCATGCTAAGAGCTGTCTTTCAAAGGAGAATAGTTTGTTTGCAGATGAAGTTAGAGCCTTACTCCAAAATCCCAAGGCCCTCCGTGGGTGATTCCCCTAGGGAGCCTGCCACAGAGATTCCAGACAGCATCTCTGTCTGCCACTGATACCGCAAGCACATTGGGTCGGCTGGATCATATGCCCAGGGGCAGAGCAGCCTGCACTGCAGCCAGGACCTGTTGAAGAGCCTTTTTCCTTATCAGCCCCCACTCAAAGCTAGCTGCATTCTGAGTCACTTGATATATAGGTCATAGTAACACACCCAGATGAGAATGTGTGCTGCCTCCAGAATCCAAAAAGGACTACCAAACTTTGTGCTTCTTTCTTAGTGGAGGGAAGGGCCGAGGTGGCACAACTTATTCCTACCTTAGAAGGAATGTCTTCTCGGGCTGGAGCGATGGACTAGCGGTTAAGAGCGCCGACCCGCCCTTACAGAGGAACCCCCTGGTTCGATCCCCCCAGCACCCACATCATGGCGGCCGAAGCCGTCCTGAAAACTCAGATTCCAGGAGAGCTCCAGTTCCCCCCAAAGGGGAGCCCGACGCCCGCTTCTGACCTCCGCGCATTGAACGTGCACGGGTTCACAGACTTGCATTCAGACAATACACTATACAACATACGGAAATAAATAAAAAAAAAAAAAAAAAAAAAAAAAAAAAAGAGGAATTGTATCTCTCTGAATGCTCCACACCACTGAACTCTAGAAACTTCACCGAGGTAGATGGCCCTTGAATTTAGTTGGATTTATTCCCATCCTCTCATGCGCATATGCTTCACCAACAAGTCTAGACTAGCGGCTACCTCCTGTTCACTGGTCCCAATAAGCATGAAATCATCAATATAGTGGACCAGTGGGATATTTTGTGGGAGAGTCAGGCGATAAAGATCCCTTCTAACTAAGTTTGTCACAAGGCTGGAGAGTTAACATACCACTGAGGTAAGACAGTAAAGGAATACTGTTGACCTTGCCAGCTGAAAGCAAATTGCTTCTGGTGGTCTTTATGAATCGGTATTGAGAAGAAAGTGTTGGCCAGATCAACAGCTGCATACCAGGTACCAGGATATAGTAATCTCCTCAAGTAAGGACACCACATAGGTACAGCGGCTGCAGTTGGTGTCACTACTTGTTGAGTTGATTTTTTTGATATTCCAACGGTCATTTTCCATGATCCATCTGTTTTTGCACAGGCCAAATTGGAAAGTTAAAATGGAGATGTGGTAAGAATCACCACCCCTGCACTTTTCAAATCCTTGATAGTGGCTGATTCTCTGCAATCAATCCCTTCAGGGATACGATACTGTTTTGGTTCACTATATTCCCTGGTAGAGCCAGACACTAATGGTTTCCATTTGGCCTTTCAGACCATAATAGCCCTCACTCAACAGATCAGGGAACCAATGTAGGGATTCTGCAATTTCTAATTATATTTATCCTAATTTTACATTCTGGGACTGGGGAAAAAACCACGGGAAATGGCGATTCTGGGACCCACTGGGCCCCCCGTGAGTCAGACTTCAGCCAAAAATCCATTTATCACCTGACCTGACCTCATAGGGAGGAGGCCCCTACTTTAAACGGAGGGCCACAATGCTTGTTAGGGTCTCCTGGGATCAGTGTCAACTCATAACCAGTTTTTTTATACAATAGGCCTCCGAAAAGTCTGATTAGTTTCCTTGTCCCCAGTGTACAGTTACCCTAGTAAAAGGCTTCAGGTCCCTCTGGGAAGGACAAGGAAGCAAAAGCGTAACTCTTTTTTTTTTTTTTTTTTGTTTTTTGGTATTGTGACAAGGTCCTTCCTCATTGGAACCTGGCCACCTTTTCATTCAAGGGGTTCTGGGTCTGTGAACTGTCTCAAGTCTGGAACCTGGTTAACTGGGTGGGATTAGCTACTCCTAAAATCAAATGGTGACTTCCTGTCATTTGTTCAGAGCTTTTCTGCCTTAGACAAAATCAAATAAAAACTTAGTAGGCTTCTTAATGTATTTGGTTCCTGGGAATGCCATGAGTAATTAGCCAGTTGTCCAAAGATCAGTTCGGGTCATGCCATTATAGATATTGTTTTGCCTTTGCCACCATTATGATAATTACGGTAAATACGCTCATCTGGCCTTCTGCGATTCAGTGCTGCCCCCTGACGCCTACCCTGAGGTCCTATTAAACCTATTACGTGTACATTTAATTTATGCAACGAGCAACAACTTCTCTAACAGTAAGATCGGGCATAGAAATAGAGCAAAAACAAACCTCTTCAAGTGTCCTGGTGTCTCTCTCAGTACTTTTTCCATCTTATAAATTCAGTGAAAGGCATGTCCTCTGGGTCCCTCATATTGTGGAGAGATGTGGTTTGACACTTCGAATCCACGCGAGCAAGGCCCATCTCCCTGACCCTCACAATCCCTTCATCATTACTAAGCCAAAGAATATCAAGCATCTCTAACTCACTGTTAAGTAGGCTATGTTTTAATAAATACATCATCCAAGCATTCAAATAAACTTTAACACCTTTTTTTAACTGCTTGAGCTTCCATTTTAAACCTAGAATCTCTACTCATGGGCTCATATCGATAAACTAAGTATGATCCAATTTTATAATCCTTCCACCATTAGCATCCCAACCCTTAAAAATAAAATCCATTCCCAAACATATTCCTTTGGCTTCTGCTGGAATGATTCAGCAAACTCATTAATTTCGTTAGTGGTATAGTGTACCTCCTCGTGGACCACACATTCTATCTCACCTTGAGGGGCTTGCTTAGACTTCCATCTGGTTATAGGTCTAGAGGCAACATTGTTGGGCCCTGAGGGACATTAGTTCCCACTGGGAGGGGGGATTATTTCCTCAGGCAAGGGTGGGAGGAGGGATCTGCAGGGTTGGATTCTCTGCTGAGGGTGGGGGAGATTAAAATTCCTCATGAATAAAGAAAAATCCCTCAGAATCCGAAGGTTCAAAATACTCATCATCATGTTTCTCCCACACATCGCCATCCCAAGTTTCAGGGTTCCACCCTTTCCCCACCAGTGCTCTCACATTAACTGCTGACACGTTTCGTGGCTGGGAATTAAATTTTGCGTTGTAAATACCAAAAATATAATAAGGGCTCCAGCTTGGTTTTCTGCAGCTTTAGCTCTCTTGGCTGCTGGAGATGATTCTCTTCCAGAGCACACACTTGGAACCTTTAAACTGTTGTTTGGAATCCGGAGCTCGTCATTTTTATCACCGAGCTCCATATTTTCCTCTAACAGTTTATCCAGACATGCTAGAGCAAAAAGGCAACATCACTATTTTCCTTAATTTTCCGTTCCGCATTTCTCAAACGTGTTATATATAGAGTCACTTAATTCCTTGCTCCTCACAAGGGGGGGAGTTAGGTGAGTCAAATGGATCGATCTTCATAATTGTTCAAATAGTCTGCACCGAAGATTATCATCCTCTCCATGCCACCAGGAGAGCCTTCAGTAAATCTAGGCTTCATTTGGTTGGAGAGCTGTCCCCTCCAGAGGCTACAAAGCCCACTAAAGAAATTCATACTTTCAATTCTGTTTCTCTAGAACCATTTCTGGTACCAAAATTTGTATTAATCAGGGTTCTCTAAAGAACAGAAGCAACAGGATGAATATATAACTATATACAAGTTATTGGATTTGCTCACGTGACAGAGCTCAACAGGAGCGCCGAACTGGAGAGGCCGGAATCCAGGGAACTGCTCAATCGCAAGGCTGGATGTCTCAGTAGTCCCCCAGTCTATGATGAAGGCCCAAATGGGTTTCAGGAGATCTGCTGGTCTCACTACATGCTGGGATCCAAAGTGGATCACAGCAGCAAGACAAACAAACTCACCAGATGAGAGAAGCAAGCGCAGGAGTAAAAAGGGACCAGCTCCCTCCCTCGTGGCTTTAATACTGCCTGCCTGCAGAAGGTAACGCCCACATTGGGGTGGGCCCATCCCGGGTTTGAGGTTGAGGTGGTCCAATCCAAACACCCCTTTTCTCTTATTTGTTCCTTAGGTCCAGTCAAGTTGACAACCCGGAGTAACCATCACAAATCTCCCTTGTGATTGTTGTCTTGGGGTGCTGTAATATCCCTAGTCCTGTGATTGTTGTCTCAGAGGTGCTGTATTCCATCTCCCTGTGATGGGTGTCTGTGGGTGCTGTATTCCATCTTCCTGTGATTGTTGTCTTGTGGGTGCTGTATTCCATCTCCCTGTGATTGTTGTCTTCGGGATGCTGTATTCCAGCTCCCCGTGATTGTTGTCTGGGGGTGCTGTACTCCATCTCCCCGTGATTGTTGTCTGGGGGTGCTGTACTCCATCTCCCCGTGATTGTTGTCTTGGGGGTGCTGTATTCCATCTCCCCGTGATTGTTGTCTTCAGGGTGCTGTATTCCATCTCCCGTGATTGTTGTCTTGTGGGTGCTGTTTTCCATCTCCCTGTGATTGTTGGCTTGTGGGTGCTGTATTCCATCTTCCTGTGATTGTTGTCTTGTGCATGCTGTATTCCATTTTCCTGTGATTGTTGTCTTGTGCATGCTGTATTCCATTTTCCTGTGATTGTTGTCTTGGTGTGTTGTATTCCATCTCCCTGTGATTTTTGTCTTGTGGGTGCTGTATTTCATCTCCCTGTGATTGTTGTATTGTGTGTGCTGTATTCCATCTCCCTTTGATTGTTGTCTTGGGGGTGCTTTATTCCATCTCCCCATGATTGTTGTCTTCAGGGTGCTGTATTCCATCTCCGCGTGATTGTTGGCTTTGGGGTGCTGTATTCCATCTCTCTGTGATTGTTGTCATGGGGTGCTGTATTCCATCTCCATGTGATTGTTGTCTTCTTCGGGGTGTTGTATTCCATCTCCCTGTGATTTTTGTCTTGGTGTGCTGTATTCCATCTCCCTGTGATTGTTGTCTTGGGGTGCTGTATTCCATCTCCATGTGATTGTTGTCTTGGGGTTGCTGTATTCCATCTCCTTGTGATTGTTGTCTTGTGGGTTCTGTATTCCATCTCCCGGGATGGTTTGTCTTGTGTGTGCTGTATTCCATCTTCCTGTGATTGTTGTCTTGTGGCTGCTGTATTCCATCTCCCCATGATTGTTGTCTTGTGGGTGCCATATTCCATCATCCTGTGATTGTTGTCATGGGGTGCTGTATTCCATCTCCTCGTGATTGTTTTCTTCGGGGTGCTGTATTCCATATCCTGTGTTGTTGTCTTCGGGGTGCTGTACTCCATCTCCCCATGAGTGGTCTTGTGTGTGCTGTATTCCATCTTCCTGTGATTGTTGTCTTGGTGTTCTGTTCTCCATCTCCCCATGATTGTTCTCTTGGGGTGCTGTATTCCATCTCCCTGTGATTGTTGTCTTGTGGGTGCTGTATTCCATCTCCCCGTGATTGTTGTCTTGTGGGTGCTGTATTCCATCTCCCTGTAATTGGTGTCTTGTGGGTGCTGTATTCCATCTCCCTGTGATTGCTGTCATGTGGGTGCTGTATTCCATCTCCCCGTGATTGTTGTCTTGGTGTGCTGTATTCCATCTCCCCATGATTGTTGTCTTCGAGGTGCTGTATTCCATCTCCCCGTGATTGTTGTCTTGTGGGTGCTGTATTCCATCTCCCTGTGATTGTTGTCTTGTGCATGCTGTATTCCATCTCCCTGTGATTGTTGTCTTGGTGTTCTATTCTCCATCTCCCCGTGATTGTTTTCTGGGTGTGCTGTATTCCATATCCCCATGATTGTTGTCTTGTGGGTGCTGTATTCCATCTCCGTGATTGTTGTGTGGTGGGGTGCTGATTCCATCTTCCTGTGAGTGTTGCTTTGGAGGGGCTGTATGTCCATCTCCCTTGTGAATTGGTGTCTTGTGGGGTGCTGTATTCCACCTTACTGTGATTGTTGTCTTGTGCATGCTGTATTCCATTTTCCTGTGATTGTTGTCTTGTGCATGCTGTATTCCATTTTCCTGTGATTGTTGTCTTGGTGTGTTGTATTCCATCTCCCTGTGATTTTTGTCTTGGTGTGCTGTATTCCATCTCCCTGTGATTGTTTTCATGTGGGTGATGTATTCCATCTCCCCGTGATTTTTGTCATGCGGTGCTGTATTCCATCTCCCCGTGATTGTTGTCTTGGTGTGTTGTATTCCATCTCCCTGTGATTTTTGTCTTGTGGGTGCTGTATTGCATCTCCCTGTGATTGTTGTATTGTGTGTGCTGTATTCCATCTCCCCATGATTCTTTTCTTGGGGGTGCTGTAATTCAATATCCCCATGATTGGTGTCTCATGGGTGCGGTATTCTCCATCTCCATGTTGACTGTGTCTTGGTGTCTTTATTCCATCCGCTGTTGTTACCAAACCCAGGGAAGAGCTGGCTGTGGCCTCCAAGGCCCAGGAGCCCTGTGTGTGCACAGGTTCCTGTTGAAACAAGGGAAGTCTTCGTGGTGGCGCACGCCTTTAATCCTACGCTTGGGGCAGAGGCAGGTGGATCTTTTGAGTTCACATGACAGCCTGGTCTACGAGTGAGCGCCAGGCCAGCTGGGACAAAGGGAGAACCTGTGATGTCTCAAAATACAAAAAAAAAATACATGTTCTTGTGTTCCCCCATGATTGTTGTCTTCGGGGTGCTGTATTCCATCTCCCTGTGATTGTTGTCTGGGGGTGCTGTACTCCATCTACCCGTGATTGTTTTCTTCGGGGTGCTGTATTCCATATCCCCGTGATCGTTGTCTTGGTGTGCTGTATTCCATCTCCCTGTGATTGTTGTCTTGGTGTGCTGTTTTCCATCTCCCTGTGATTGTTGTCTTGTGGGTGCTGTATTCCATCTCCCTGTGATTGTTGTCTTGTGGGTGCTGTATTCCATCTCCCTGGGATTGTTGTCTTGGGTGGCGTGTATATTCCATCGCCCCATGATTGTTGTCTTGGGGTGCTGTATTCCATCTCCATGTGATTGTTGTCTTGTGGGTGCTGTACTCCATCTCCCCATGATTGTTGTCATGGGGTGCTGTATTCCATCTCCTGTGATTTTCTCGTTCTCTTTGTGTGCTGTATTCCATCTCCCCATGATTTTTGTCTTGTGGGTGCTGTATTCCATCTCCATGTGATTGTTTGGCGTGTGGGTGATGTATTCCATCTCCCTGTGATTGTTGTCTTGTGGGTGCTGTATTCCATCTTCCTGTGATTGTTGTCTTGGTGTGCTGTATTCCATCTCCCTTTGATTGTTGTCTTGGGGGTGCTTTATTCCATCTCCCCATGATTGTTGCCTTAGTGTGCTGTATTCCATCTCCCCATGATTCTTGTCTTGGGGGTGCTGTATNTGTAACTCCAATTCCAGGAGAACTCCAGTTCCAGGGGAATCCGAGACCCTCTTCTGACCTCCGCGGCATTGCACGACACGGGTGCACAGACCTGCATGCAGACAATACATTCATACACATACAAAAATAAATAATAAAAAAAATAATTTAAAAAAAATAATAAAAAAAAAAAGAAAAAGACAAAAAATAAATAAATAAATAAATAAATAAATAAATAAACATAGGGTCTCAGTGGAGCTTGGTGGTATATGCCTTTAATCCAGCACTCAGGAGGCAGAGGCAGAGGCAGGTGGATCTCTGTGAGTTCAAGGCCACAGCACCAGCTGGCCTACAGGAAAACCCCATTTTCAAAAAAGACCAAAAAAAAACCCCCAAAACAAATTACGTGTATGTGCGGGTGGGTGTGTATGTCCGTGTGCATGCAGGTGCCCATGCAGGCCACAGGTCAGCCTCAGATGTGCTCCCCAGGGGCCATCTCCTTGTGTTTTGAGACAGAGTCTCACTGGGATTAGGGCTCACCATTTAGGCTAGGCTGGCTGGCCCGCAGGCTCCAGCAGTCATCCTGTCTCCACACGTCCAGGGCTGGGAATACTAGTGTGCACCACCACTGATGCTTCTTCCACGGGTACTGCACACTCTGCTTCCATAACGAGCATCTACCAACTGAGCTACCTCCCCAGCACCTCCAGCCACTGCAATACCTTTTCTTTCTTTTGTTTCTTTTTCGTTTTCTTCTTCTTCTCCTCCTTCTCTTCCTTCTCCCCCTTCTCCTCCTTCTCCTCCTTCTCCTCCTTCTCCTTCTTCTTTGCCCAGAATAGCCTCAAACTCATCATTCCCCAGTCTCAGCCTTCCAAGTGCTAGGAGCACACGTGCATACCAACATACCTGTACTTAACCATATTCATGGAATGGGGTTTTGGGGGGGTTGGGGGGGTTGGTATTTTTGAGACAGGGTCTCCCTCTAGCCCCAGCTGGCCTGGAACTCGCTATGTAGATCAGGCTGGCCTTGAACTCACAGAGATCTGCCTGTTTCTGCCTCCCAAGTGCTGGGATTAAAGGCGTGTACCACCATGCCTGGCGAGTGCTAGGATTTGAATCAGGATCCTCTGTAAGAGCAGCCAGTGCTCTTGACTGCTCAGTCATTTCTCCAATTTATTTATTTATTTATTTATTTATTTATTTATTTATTTACTTTTATTTTAGGCAAGGCTAGCCTGGCCAGGGCTGGTCTCCAACTCATGACCCTCCTATGATAGGCCTGAGTCACTGTGTCCAGTGCACTTCATTATGTTCTTGACTTCCAGGTGCAGAAGCAGCCACACTAGAAATGGACAGCAACTGCGGGGTGTGGTGGCGCACACCTTTAATCCCAGCACTCAGGAGGCAGAGGCAGGCAGATCTCTGTGAGTTCAAGGCCAGCTGAGGCTACAGGGAGACCTTGTCTCAAAAACACCAAAAAAAAAAAAAAAAAAAAAAAAAAAAAAAAAAAAAAACAAGATAAAAAAATACTTTCTTTCTCAAAGAAATCAATAGCCAAGTTTTAAAACATGAAATTTCAAATAGGGATGCTCAGGTTGTCTGTGGTGGCTCATGCCTTTAATCCCAGCACTTGGGAGGTACAGGCAGGTGGATCTCTGAGTTCAAGGACAGCTTTGTCTACATAGCAAGTTCCAGGCCAGCAGGGCTACAGGGAGACTCTGTCTCAAAATTAAAAAAAAATCAAATAGGGATCCTCATTCCTTGTAACCCTTTCTCAGGCCCTCAGACCTCTACACAGCTTCCATCTACCTCGTGCAGAAGTCTGTCTTACTCCTCACCTGGCCTGGCCTACCTGGGGCCTTGGGTGCAGCCCATAATTCACTGCAAACCTGTCATCATTAAAGTAGCTCAAACCAGCCGGGCGTGGTGGCGCACGCCTTTAATCCTAGCACTCGGGAGGCAGAGCAGGCGGATCTTTGTGAGTTTAAGGCCAGCCTGGTCTACAAAGTGAGTTCCAGGACAGCTGGGGCTACTGGGAGACCCTGTCTCAGAAAGACCAAAACAAAAATAAAATAAAGTAGCTCAAACCTTGGCCCCTTCTTAGAGACCCTTCTCAGGGTCTTCCTTTGCTGGAAAGGTGCCTGCCCCTTCCTGTGTCCCAGAATACCATTCAAAGATCTGCGGACTTTGGCCAGCAGTGTTTTCTCTTTTTAATCATCTGCCCAGCACTTTGGGGATCCTAGGCACCCCATCTGCCCGTGTGACAAGCAGAGGGGCTGAAGCCTATAGAGCTGGGCACACGGCCAGGTGCAGTCCAGAGCCCTGTAGAGCGAGGAGGGAAGAGGAGCCTCTGTTCTGCATTCTCCTGCCAGAGGTTTTGAAGCCAAGCCTGGTGCATCTCGCCAGATGATGCTGTCAGCACAAAGTGGAGCTGTGAAATGGAAAGATGATTCCAGGCAGAAATACTGGGCTGAGGGTGTGGTCAGTGATCCAGCACTGGCTTAGCTAGCCTTTATGAGGCCCTGGGATCAATCTCTATCACCACAAAAGAAGGGGAAAATCAAGGGTGACCCAGAAGCCCGGCAGGGGTTTGAGCAGGTGAAACAGGATGTTGTGGTACCAGTGATGACTTGCTGTCATAAACCTGTCCTGACCTGGGCCATGATCAGCACAATGGTGACCCCTGTGTTCCCCGTCATCAGGTGACGCTCAAGTTGTGCTGTGGCCTGCTGAGACGGGGCTGTGTGGGTGGAACAGGGCAGCACACCAGAGTTCTCGCCTTCTGCTCAGTCTTGCTCTCCAAAAAATTAAGATTATTTAAAACGGAAAAATGAATGTTTCTCTCCCAAGTGCTCAGATGACTGGCGGCCAGCCTGGGTGTGTCCCTGTGGAAGTGCCTGGACTGCTCTGCCATGGCGCACACCACCTCAGGCTCTGCAGCAACCCCCTGCCTTTCTGGAGTCTCTGCCCTCCACCTGTGCAGTCTCAACAGAGGTCCTTCCGGTGTTGCTGCTGCCTCCTCCCTTCCTAGCCCTCACTTTCCTGCTGGGAAGCCAGGCTGCCTGCCACACTCCGGGGCTGATGTTCTCAGCAGCACCTGGCCTCCTGGCTCCGCTCAGGCTGTGGGCTCAGCAGGCCCCGTAGCAGCCTTGAGGCAGCACCTCTCTTGTGTTGTTACCAATTGTAAATGAAGAAAATGCTTTTCTTTCTTTTTCTTTCTTTTTTTTTTTTAAGCTTAAGATTTTATTAGTCACCTTGGAACAAATATATTATTACTTATATAGTTTACAATTTGGGAATGTTAGGTTTATTCGAACCCGAGTCCAAAAATCCCCGCACCGACAAAGGAACAGCAAAGAATGCAATATGCAAACGGGCATTTATTGCGAGGCTGGCTAGCCAGGGTCAAGCCTCCTTCCCGATGCGCAGGTCAGGATAAGCTAGGCAAGACCTTGAACAAAAGGGTTGGGTTATATTTATAAGTCCTTCAGGCCTTTGTCCTGAAGCCTGTGATTTTTGGCCAACCATTTTGTACCAGCACATATAGTTACAACTTATCAGTTTAAACATGCCTTACCTATTATCCAATGGGTTTAACAATTAACATGGCAAAATTCCTGCTCGAGCAGCGAAACCCTCCAACTGTCACATAGGCAACAGCTTTGAACATTTGCTGGTGGGCAGTGAAACCTGCCAACTGTCAGGTAGACAACAGAATTGAAAATTTGCTTGTGGGCAGGGTTAAGTGAGCCATGAGTTAGCTACTTTGGGCAGTAACAGGAAACTTTCCTCCTGACGGCCTGGTTTCTCTCTGCACGTCCATTGGGGTCTGTCCTTACAGGAAGAACTTACACACACACACACACACACACACACACACACACACGCACACACAGAGCAGTTAAACCCTCATTACATTTCTGTGAGATAGGCAGGGTAGATATTATTTTCCTATTTCTGGTGAGGACAAGGCTCAGAGACAAAGTTGAGTATAAATAGTTGGTAAACGAACTAGGCCTAGAACTTAGGCCTTGTCCCTCCCTTAGAGCATTCAGGTAATGATATCCATGTCCCACAGTGGACATTCCTATGATACTGCTTGTGGTAGTTTGAATGAGTGTCCCCCATAGGCTCTAGGTATTCAGACGTTTGTCTCCAGTTGGTGGCACTGTTTTAGGAGGTCTTGGGGTGTGTGGCCGTGCTGGAGGAAGTGTGTCACTGGGGGCAGGCTTAGTGAGCTTAACAAGCCTCGTGGTCTACAGTTGCTCTCTCTTGGCTTCCTGTGCTCATTGCGAGATGTGACCCTCGGTTTGCTGCTCCAGTCTCCAGCCGCCATGCCTCCCGCCACAATGGACTCTAATTCCCTGGAACCATCAATTGTAAGCTCAAATAAACTCTTCCTTTTATAAGTTCCTTGGTCATGGTGTTTTATCACAGCAACAGAAAAGTGACTAATACAGTTATTTGGTACCAGAGAGTGGGCTGTTGGCTGTGAAGAATCTGACCATGTGGATGTTTGGAGAAATGTGGAAGACTTTGGAACTTTGGGCTAGAAAAGCTGTTGACTACTATAAAGCAAGAGTTAATATGGAGGAGCCATTGCGGAGAGAAAGGAGGGCACCAATGCGTTATGTATTACACACATTAGACACATGATGAGAGCAAATTAACAATTGTGATGCTAGATTCGCGAAGAAGACTACACCCTTCAGGAAGAACTAAGGATACAGTCTAAACAACTGAGTGATTACATAAGAAATTAGTATTTGGATTAACACTGAGTATCGCTGCAGAACACGCATGTAGCCAGGACAAGACGGAGACGGACGAAATGAGTAGACCTTAGAATGCGAGAGCGAAAATGGTATGAGAGAGGACAGATAGAGGACTCAATGAGAATGGTTCATTATGGCAGGCCAACGAAATTAAAATCCAAGCCAAGAATGCAAACACCCAAGATAAAGGAGGCAACACAGGCCCATTACTCTACTATCATAGAACAGTCCTAAATGTTAATACCTTAAAGATAATATTTGGATATGAGGTAGAGTGATGCTCTTCAATTGTGCAATAGAGACATTAAGTACTTGTGGCAAGATTCTAGCCGTGAGCGAGAGCAGATGGGGCAGAAAGAAATGCAGAATAAACAGTTTGGATCTGAAGTCTGCCTAGGAAGAATTAAAGCTGGGAGAAGGCTTGTGAGGGAGAGGCTCCCTTTCATAAGGAAATTAAAACAATTAAGGAGAGGCCTCGAGTTTAGCAGATCAGTACCTTCAGGCAAAGACGCACACCCAGCTAATACCTCTTACAAGTCCGGGAGGGGTTGCTGTGTGTGAATAGCCAGGGTCCATCCCATTGCAGCCAAATGGCAGTTTCATTCATGTGTGCTGGCTTTAGAGGCATAAAAAATGCAAGAGAGAGGAGGGACATCTGTTCTTCCTCTGAGGTTTCAAAAAGAGAGCTGCCAAGGCCAGGAAGAGTGCAGCAGGGGTGTCACTGCATAAGGAAAGCCCTGATAGGCCATTACATGAAGCTGTGAATGTGATGCCTGGTTGGCAGCAGAGACCCCAAGAGACATTCAAGATGCCAGACCTGTGAGTTTTGCCAGGAGAGCTGCTACAGTGAGTGGTACCAGCCTAAGAATGAGATGTATGTTGCAAGGAAGACTGGAAGAGCTGAGCCATCTTAAGCCCTTTGGAAGTCAAGTCCAGAGGTTGCATGTTGGAAGCTACTGGACTTGGCGTTTGCCCCTGCTGGTTTTCGTCTGGTTTTGGTCCAGTATTTCCTCACTTGCCTCTATTCCTCCCTTTTGGATGGGAATGTGTATTCGGTTGGGATTTTGTAATTTGTCTTTTGATTTTACAGGAGTTTACGGTTAAGAGATTGGCCTGAGTCTCAGAAGAGACTTGCACTGTAGACTTTTTGAATGGCATTGAGACTGGTAAGACTGTGGGGACTTTTAAGGTTGGACTGAATGCATTTTCATTTTATATGGCCAGGAGCCTATGGGGGCCGAGGGAAGTGGAATGGTGGTGGTTTGAAATGAGTGTCCCCCATCGCTTGGTTTGAACACGTTGTCTCCAGTTGGTGGCAAGTCTTGTTTTTTGAGGTCTTGGGGGGTGTGGCCGTGCTGGAGGAAGTGTGTCACTGGGGGCAAGGCTTAAGTGAGCTTAACAAGCCTCATGGTCCTACAGTTGCTCTCTCTTTGGCTTCCTGTGCTCATTGCAGATGTGATCCTCGTTTTGCTGCTCCAGATCCAGCTGGCATGCCTCCACCACAATGGACTCTTTATTCCCTGGAACCCGTCAATCGTAACGCATCAAATAAACTCTTCCTTTTATAAGTTCCTTGGTCATAAGTGTTTACACAGCAAACAGAAAAGTGAACTAATACAACCGCTTTTTTTTTTTTTTTTTTGTCTTTTTGATACAGGGTATCCCCTGTAGAACCGCAGCTGTCCTGGAACTCACTTCTGTAGAAACCAGGCTGGCCCTTGAATCAACAGAGATCCACCTGGCCTCTGCCTCCTGAGTGCCTAGGTATTAAAGGCGTGCGCGCACCACGTCCAACCTCTGCATAACATTTTCTTTTTTTTTTTTTTTAAATTTTTTATTTATTTTTGTATGTGTATGAATGTACTGTCTGCATGTAGGTCTGTGCACCCGTGTCGTGCAATGCCACGGAGGTCAGAAGAGGGTCTCGGATTCCCCTGGAACTGGAGTTCTCCTGGCATTGGAGTTACAGACGGTTCTTAGCTGCCATGTGGGTGCTGGGGATCGAACCCGGGTCCTCTGCAAGAGCAGGCAGTGCTCTTAACCGCTAGGCTATCTCTCCAGCCCCATACATTTTCTTATGCTAGGTGTGAAACTTATTTTTTTTTTTTGTTCCACACACATAGAAGTGAAACTTATTTAAACCAAACCAAACCATACCATACACTTTTTATTTTTATTTTTATTTTTATTTTTTTGGGGTCTTTTGGAGACAGGGTCTCCATGTAGCCCCAGCTGTCCTGGAACTCGCTCTGTAGACCAGGCTAGCTTTGAACTCACAAAGATCCACCTGCCTCTGCCTCCCAAGTGCTAGGATTAAAGACATGCACCACCACGCCCGGCGATACACTTCTTTTTATATTTTCAAAAAGCTTTGCACTCCTTCCCAATGAGACTTGTTAGTCATGTTTAAATAGAAGTGGGAGATAGGGGAAGGTGTTTAGAAACATTGGGAAAATCTGGGCTCTCCTAAGTGGAGTATGGTGTCACTAGTTTTTCCTTGTTGGTCTTATAGGGGAAGGAGAGTCATTGGATTCTTTCAGGCTTGATCCCAGATCTTAGGACATTCTGAGCAATGAGATGGAAGAGTGGCCTGAATCAAGCCAATAGCAGGGTCAGGCAGGTGAGCAAAGTGTTGATATGCTAGTAATGTGCTAGGAAGAAAACTCTTGTTCTTCAGTGGTTTTGTCTAGGTCCAGTGTAGATTACTTAACAAGGCAATTTTTAAGCTCAATATATCTGTAAAATTATAAACATAAAATGTGGTGATGCTGTCAACTTGGAATACAACTGAATGTAACTGACACAAAACTGCCTGTCAAGAAAAGCTTAACTGGTGTGAAGGCAGGGGACCGCATCCAAGGACTCTGGTGGAGTGAAAAGAGCAAATGTAAACCTCCCGGCTTGAGTGAACTGCAGCGTGCCAGGCACACCGAGCACAGTTTATAGTGTGAAGATGTTAGGAATGGTGTTTTACAAATTCCAGTAAAGGCTTTTAAAGTGAAGTGCTGCCAGGCATGGTGGCGCTCGCCTTTAATCCTAGCACTTGGGAGGCAGAGGCAGGCAGATCTTTGTGAGTTCAAGGCCAGCCTGGTCTACAGAGTGAGTTCCAGGACAGCTGGGGCTACAGGGAGACCCTGTCTCAAAAAGACCAAAAAAAACCCAAAAAGTGAAGTGCCATGGGGAGGGACTTAGGGATATGAGTCTAGAAAATACACAGGACCTCAGCAGAGCTGAGGACTGAGAAGTCGGACCGAAACCCAAATGCGTTTGAAGTGCATTTAGAACCCTTCTAAATCAGTTGTTTAAAAAATAAGTTTGCTGCCAGGTGTGGTGGCGCACGCCTTTAATCCTAGCACTTGGGAGGCAGAGGCAGGCAGATCTTTGTGAGTTCAAGGCCAGCCTGGTCTACAGAGCAGAGTTCCAGGACAGCTGGGGCCACAGGGAGACCCTGTCTTGAAAAGGCCAAAATAAATAAATAAATAAATAAATAAATAAATAATAAATAAGTAAATAAGTAAGTTTGCTGTGTTGGGCATGGTGGCACACGCCTTTAATCCCAGCACTCAGGAGGCAGAGGCAAGCGGATCTCTGTGAATTCAAGGTCAGCCTGGTCTACAGTGTGAGTTCCAGGCCAGCTGGGGCTATAGGGAGACCCTGTCTCAAAAAAAAAAAAGTGTTCTAACATGGAGAGATTTTGTGAAGAAGGTGACATGACTATTTTACCTAACAAAAGAAAGTCATGTTTGTTTTTTTTTATTTTTTAAAATTTTATTTGTTATTTTATGTATATGAGTGTACTGTCTGCATGTAGGTAGGTGCACCCGTGTTGTGCAATGCTGCGGAGGTCAGAAGAGAGTGTGGGATTCCTCTGGAACTGGAGTTAAAGACGGTTCTTAGCTGCCATGTGGGTGTTGGGAATGGAACCTGAGTCCTCTGCAAGAGCAATTGGTGCTCTTAACCGCTGAGCCATCTCTCCAGCCCCAGAAAGTCTCGTGTTTAAGTGTACATGTGACTAGCCTGTGGGAACCGGAACTCCAGTGCTGTGGTCAGTGAGGATGGTGGAAGACTGTTCCCCAAACACAGTTGCCAGGGTGAGGCACCATGAATGAAACTGCTCAGAAATAAGCACTTGACTGTGTCCCCGTCCCAACCAGGAGGACATTGGCAGTCTTCTTGAAGACCAGACAGTTTCAACAAATGTGAAAGGTATTACAACTATATTTTTCTAAGATACAACTTAAGAAGAACTAGGATGTTCGGTTGAGTTTATGGGTCAAAAGCATGTGGACTTTGCATTGTATGCAGGATAGACTTCATTCCCAGCACAGACAATATTATTATCATGTCCTTATCACACATTCTCTTCAGTGGTCGGAGTCACTGGCTGTTCTGTGACAAGATCATGTTGGTGGTAATAGTATTTTTTCGCCGACCGTTTTGAACTGCAGCTGTTGCAGGAACTGGTTCTCAGGTGTGGACTGAGCAGGGGGATCCTGCACTGTGAGTCTCCGTTTGTTACGGACACTGCCACTTGTGTGGAGCTGTTGTAGGAGCACTAGGCATGCTCCTAGCAGCACTGTACTTCTAGAAGCTAGTCCGTTAGGTCCCTTTCTGACCGGGGACTTCAGCCTATAGTTTGGAGCTGTTAAGCAGTATCTGCCAGGCACCATCTAGGGCCTGTGCATAGCTTAATCAGTGGAAAAAGGGTTTGATTTTTCTGCCTTGCAATATCTAGTAAAAAAAAGTCTCTTGTGAGAGGAGAGGTAAAAGACTGGTCAGCTCCACCTAGATTGCAGTCTCACGTCATCTGCCTCAACAGTAGATGTCTTACATGATGTAAGTGAATTTTTGCATCATCCAGTATTGTAGTGACATATCAGAAAGCAAATTCCAACATTTGATCTAGAGCCCTTGGCTCCTATTCTGTGACTCCCATACCATTGGGATCTGCACCATCACCAAGGCATCTCTAGGAGTGTGTTCTTGAGAGGTGCCATCTTGCTGGACTCCAGTCAGCCAGGTAAAGGCAGATTTCTTTCTTTTTAGTGTGTGTGTGTGTGTGTGTGTGTGTGTGTGTGTGTGTGTGTAGGCCGTGTACCCGTGTAGACAACATGTAGAGGTCAGAAGTTGATGCCCAATGTCTTACTTTTCTACATTATTATTGCTGTTAATGTTTGGTGTTTGTTTGGTGTTTTGTTTTGTTTTGTGTTGTTTCACACTGGGTCCCTTTGTAGCCCCAGCTGGCCTGGAACTTGCTCTGTAGACCAGGTTGACCTTGAACTCACAAAGATCAGCCTGTCTGTGCCTCCAGAGTGCTAGGATTAAAGGCGTGGGCCACCACACCTGGCATAAAAACTTTTTTTCTTTTTTTTAAAAAATTTTTGGCCTTTTCTAGACAGGGTCTCTCCTTGTAGCCCCAGCTGGCCTGGAACTTGCTCTGTAGACCAGGCTGACCTTGACCTCACAGAGATCCACCTGCCTCTGCCTCCAGAGTGCTAGGATTAAAGGCATAAAAAGTTGGGGTTTTTTTTGGTCTTTTTGAGACAGGGTCTCCCAGTAGCCCCAGCTGTCCTGGAACTCACCCTGTAGACCAGGAACTCTGGTTCCAAGTTCAAGACCAGGCTGGCCTTGAACTCACAAAGATCAGCCTGCCTCTGCCTCCCAAGTGCTAGGATTAAAGGTGTGCGCCACCACGCCCGGCCATAAAAAAAGTTTTTAAACAATTATGAGAGTAAGCTGGTGAAGGCAGGAAGATCAAAGAGGAAATGCATGTTTGGAGCTGGCCTCTGAAGCCTGGGCACAGTGGTCACTCAGTAGGATGTGTGCAGGCTCCCGTGAGGGGCTAGGGTCTTCTTTGCCCCCTCAGCGCCTAGTGCATCATGCCTGTTGCAGTCCTCAGGGCCCCACCCATTCTCCCCTCAGGCCCTGTGTCATCTCAGGCAGGCTCTCTCACCATGGTCATCTGCAAAGAAGCTCACTTATACAAGTCTATGTTGTCAGAAATGAATCAATCTATCTCTTCAAACTCTTCTGGCTGCTTCCAGATGCATACCAGACTGCTCGTATTGATCTCTGGATTGTCTCCACTTTGTCCTGAGTCAGGCCTTGGTGGAAAAGTACAAGGGCTGCATCAGGAGGAGGCTGAGATGGACACAAGGCGACTGGGTGGCCAGAGGAGGTTTTTCCTGGACCTGCCCAGCTAATGACCCTGCTGCCCCAAATACACACCAGCTACCCAAGTAGGACTTCAACACTGACACAGGCCCACAGCCTGGTGAGAAGGGGAACGCAAAGCAAGCCGCAAGCCTGTGTGGACAGGGTCCCTGGAAAATGGCATCCTTTGGCTCCCCCTGCGCCCCCCCCCGCCCCCCAGCCACACACACTCAGCTTAGGGGCTGGCTTGGGAAGAGACACTGGTGGGTAGAGACAAAATCTGGGTGAAGGAGCACCTGCTTTGGAACAGAAAGCTGTGACTAGTGTGTCCTGGGAGCCTCCAAGTCTGTGTCCATGGGCAAAGCATCCAGCAGCCTGGCCCAGCACACTGTCCACACAGCCAGCTTCTGCACTGTGCCTGCTTTATTTCCACTAGGAATCAGGGCTTCTTGGCAACATATGTGGCTTTAGACATCAGAATCTTACCATCCTGTCATGAAAGACAGTCTCAGTAAGGTCCCCATCCCCCCCACCTGTCTCACCTGTGCCTTAACAAACAAGCATGGCAAGTGCAGGGTGCTATAGCATCTACCCCCTCAGTGCCCAACAATGAGAGAGGTGCTAGAACCCGTCAGCGAGTTCTCGGAGCTGCTCGTGTGGATTGTGGCACCCTCAGAGCTGCTGCAGTTTGGAAGCAGAACCCTTCTGTGACCAGCCTGTGTGGTTAGTACCACAAACTACTGTTAAGTGCAAGCCAAGAGGAGAGGCAGGCACTGGGTCACTGGTACAGGTACTGGGGAAGCAGATGACAAGGGTGGGAATCAGCCTAGGGCACTGTGACTAAGTATTACAGTTCCTAGCAGCTGCAAGTCNGAGACCCTCTTCTGACCTCCGCGGCATTGCACGACACGGGTGCACAGACCTGCATGCAGACAGTACATTCATACACATACAAAAATAAAAAAAAAATAATAAAAAAAAGCAATGCCATCATAAGCTTAGTGCTCAACTAAACCAAAATACAGCTAGACCAGCAAACAGAGGACTTAGAACTCTAAATCACCCTGGGTTTGAAATGAAATTCAAAATTATTACTTACTAGTCTTAATAGATGTGTTTTTCTTTCATAAATGATATTTTTCCAAACCTTATTTCTCTAAATTTTCAATAGCAATTCTTTTTTAAAGTTTTTTTTAAATTTTATTTATTTTTGTATGTGTATGAATGTACTGTCTGCATGTAGGTTTGTGCACCCGTGTCGTGCAATGCTGCAGAGGTCAGAAGAGGATTTCGGATTCCCCTGGAACTGGAGTTCTCCTGGAATAGCAATTCTAATAGCAATTATAAACAGTGTATTTGGGATTTCAATAATTGGACCATGCAATGTTGGCTTCTAAGACTAAACAATGCTCTATGACACTAGATTAGAATCTACCATGTAACTTGCACAAAACTACTTATGCCAAAATAATTTACTCTCCAGACAATATTAGAGAGTTTTCATTGTTTAGACTATAGAAGCACATCTGTAGGTCAAGGCCAAGACATTCTAGCTGAGATTCTGAGGTACTTAAGAAATTCAATCTTTATAAACTCTCTTTTCTGAGTTAACAATGAATAGATCAACATAACTTGATGCTACAAACCTTTTGGTTTTGCTTGCTGTCAGCCTGTTATTTTCAAGTACCAATAAGTACTTGCCATCTCTTGTTTCAAGCATCCATTGGGATAAGAAAATGGACTCAGGAAAGTCAGTTTGAAAATCCCACATATCAGTGTTTGGTTTTCAGTGGCTTTACTTTCTTTTCTGTTTCCTTTTTTCACTCATTTATTTGCTGTTTCCTTTCTTTTGTCCCTCCTTCCATTCTGTCCTTCCCCTCATCCCCTCCCTTCCTCCCTTCCTTCCTTCCTTCCTTCCTTCCTTCCTTCCTTCCTTCCTTCCTTCCTTCCTTCCTTCTGTCATTCCCCTCATCCCCTCCCTTCCTCCCTCCCTTCCTTCCTTCCTTCCTTCCTCCCTCNATAGTTTGAAGTTGGTATCAGAGATTCCCCCTGTGTAGCTCTTTTGCTCAGGGTTGTTTGTGCTATTTGGCGGTCTTTTGTTTTCCCAATGCAATTTAATGACTTTTTTTCCAAGCCTGTGAAGAAATTCTTGGGATTTTGATTGGTGTTGCGTTAAATCTATACAAGTTTTGGTAGTGATGAGATGGACATTTTTACATGTTAATTTTCCAACCATGAGCATGGGAGGTTTTCCATCTTCTGATGTCTTCTTCAATTTCTTTCTTTAAAGTTTAAGATTTTTGTTGTAGAGATCTTTGGTGGATTTGTTAGGTTTGTTCCTAGGTATTTTATTGTTTTGAGGCTATTTTGAGTGGAAGGTCTCTTTGGATTCTTTCTCCAGTTGCTTGTTCTTGGTGTAAAGAAAGGCCATTGATCTTTGGTTTAATTTTTTGTATCCTGCCACTTTGCTGAAGCTCCTAATGATTTCTAGGAGTTTTCTGGTGTTTTTGCATCCCTTAAGTAACAATCATTCATCAGCAAACAGGGATAGCTTGACTTCACTCTTTTCCAATTAGTCTCCTTTCAATTTCCTTTATCTGCCTTATTGCTCTAGAAGTTTTTTAAGACACTAAATTGAAGAGGAGTGGTGACAGGGGGCAGCCTTGCCAGAGTTCCTACCTTTAAGGGAATGTTTCTGTCACCTTCCCCGTTAGGATGATATTGGCTGTGGGTTTCCTGTATATGGCGTTGATTACATTGAGAAGTGATCCCTCCAATCCAATTCCTTTAGGACTTTAAGCCATGACGGGATGCTGGATTGTTGTCAAAGATTTTTTCACACTCAATTGAGATGATGGTGTGGTTTGTTCTTTCATCCATTTATGTTTTGATGATGTTTATTGATTTTTGTATGTTGAACCATCCCTGCATCTGGTATGAATCCAATTTGGTCATGATGGCAGATCTTCTTGATGTGGGTCTGTATGCGATTTTTGCCCGTATTCGTTTAGAATTTTGGCATCTGTGTTCACTGAGGGGATGGGTCTATCCTTCTTTTTTGTTGTGATCTTTGCCTGGTTTTGTTAATAGAGTGATGTTGGCTTTCATAGAGGAATTTGGAGAATTCCCTTGATTGTATACTTCTAACAGTTTAGTAATAATGGTTGTGTTCTTTTTGAAATGATTTATAGAATTCTGCTGTGAAACCATCTGGGCCTGGGCTTTTTTAGTTGGGAGGCTTCTTACTAAATCCTCTATTTCTTCATATGTTATGGTCGTTTTTAAGCTGCTTGGTCTCTTCTTGGCGAGCTTTGGTGATTCCCAGATTTGAGATATTCATCCATTTCTTCTAGGTTTCAAATTTGGTAGAGTATAGTTTCTTGAAATATTCCCGTATATTTTCTGGATCTTTTCCTTGACCGTTGTGATATTCCCTTTTCATCACGGATTGTATTGATTTGGAGTTGTTCCTTCTTTCTTTTTGTTAACTGGGCTAGGGTCTGTCTATCTTGTTTATTCTTTCAAAAACCAACTTTTGGATTCATTGGGGTTTTTTTATTGTTTTCTTTGTTTCTTTTCATTGGTATCTGCTCTGATTTTTTGTTATTTCTTCCTGTCTGTTGTCATTTAGGGTTCATCTGTTGTTGCCTCTCAATGTTTTAGCTGTAGTATTAGATCATTTGCTTGTTGCCTTTCTGCTTTTTCTAAGTGGCCCAGGGCTATAAACTTCCCTCTTAGGACTGCTTTTAAGGTATCCCATAGGTTTTTTGTTGTGTTGTATTCTCATTGTCATTCAGTTCAAGGAATGCTTTTTATTTCTTTCTTTACTATTCCTTGACCCATTCATTATTAAAGATGTGTTGTTTAGCCTACATGTGTTCTTGTAGCGAGTAGAGCTTATCCTGTTGTTTGATGATTGAGTTTATTGCTTGTGGTCTGATGGATGCACGAAATTATTTCAATCTTTTTGTATTGGTGGGGTTTCTTCTGTGTTCCAGTATTGTGGTCGATTTTGGAGATGTTCCATGGGGTGCTGAGTAGAAAGTGTATTTTCTGGTATTAGGTGGAATATTCGGTAGAAGTCCATGAGGTCCATTTGGTGTATATATCGTTCAGTTTCAATGTCTCTCTGTTTTATTTCTTTGTCCTGTTTGACCTATCCAAAGGACTCACTCGTGAGGTATTGAAGTCCCCTACTATGAGGTTACTGGGGTTAGTTGTGCTTGTGGTCCTGGAGAATTGTGTTTATAACGTTTGGTGCACCAGAGTTTGGGGCATATATATTCATGATTGTGAAATCTTCTTGTGATTTTGTTCCTTTGATAAAATGTCATGGCCTTCTTTGTCTCTTCTGATTTCTTTTACTTTGAAGTCTATTTGTCTCGACATAAAATAGCAAACACCTGCTTTCTTTTGGTCCCTTTGCTTGTATTTTTTCATCATTTCACTTTAAGGTGGTGCCTGTTCCTTGAAGGTAAGATGTGTTTCTTGTAGACAGCAATATGATGGATTCTGTTTCTAATCCAATTCCCAGTCTATGTTTTTGATTGGGGGAATTCAGTCCATTAATATTTAAGTTATGACTGATTAGTTTGTGTTGCTGTCCTTTTGCCTTGTTATCCATTTTTGGTTTGGGTTTAGGTTTATACTTCTGCAGTTATAGCTTTTATTGATTTTTCTTTCTAGGTGCCTGTGGGATGGTTGCTCCTTTCTTCTGTCCTTTGAATTGCTCAATATTCTCTGAGAGGTTGGTTTTCCAGAACTGTATTCTTTCAAACTGTTTATATCATGGAAGGTTTTTCTCTCTCCTTCAATTATAATTGACATTTTTTGCTGGGTATAGTAACCTGGGTTGGCATCTATTGTCCTTTAACACTGGGAATGCGTTGCTCCAAGTTCTTCTTGCTTTCATAGTTTGCATTGAGAAGTCAGTTGTAATTCTGATAGGTTTCCCCTTATAGGTCACTTGTTGTTTTTTCTTGTGGTTTTTAAGGATTTTGTCTTGTTTTGGGGTCTAGACATTTTAACTATGCTGTATCCTGGAGAATTTCTTTTCTGATTTTGTTGTTTGGAGTTCTTTGTGCTTCTTGTATTTGTACGTTTGTCTTTTTTAATTTGGGAAAGTAGTTTTCCTTCTATTATTGTTGAAGATCTGATCAATACCATTTTCTTGTGATTCTTCTCTTCCTATTTCCCTATGATGCGGAGAATTGATCTTTCATAGTGTCTCCAAAGTTCCTGTGTGTTCCATTTGTGTTTTTTAATTTTTTTATAATCTTCCTGAGGTTTTTAGTTGTTCTGTGTTATCTTCCAGGTCTGATATTCTTTGTTCTGCTTCCTCACATTCTTTCCTCTTGATTGGATGAGTGTTGATTTCCTTTTTAATTTCCTCTCTATGATTCTTTAGCATTTCTACTTCTTTTTGGAGCTTCTCATTCTCTTCCTGTAGCTCTTTACTTCCTGGTTGGTTTCTTATCTTTTTCAGCATGGGATCTTTTCAGGTTTCAGTTCCTTCTGGAGTTTGCATTCTCTCTCTCTAGGTCCTTTTTGAGTTTCATTCTCTTTTCTTAGTTCTTTGATTTGCCTCTTTTATAATCTTGTAATTCTTTAAATATGTTCCCAATTGTGTTTCTGATATCTGTGTCCTGGGCCATCTCTTCTTCATGTTCTGGCATATGGGCTTCTCCTTGCCTGTATTCCAATGTGAGTCCTAAATGCCTCTTCACTGTGTTGAAGGCTTGGTTTGCTTGCCTCCTTCAGATGCCTTAGTGATCCCAGTTGGGGGGAGCTGTGGGCGGGCTCTTTAGCCTGAGCCCAGGCACCTGCGTTTGCCTCAGCTGGTCTCTGGGGATCTCAGATCCTACATTATAGAATTCTTAAAACTGAACAGTACTTCATGCATACACTCATAAATAAGGTTCTAATAAATAAATTTGGTGATGACACTTTGCAAAGTTTGTGCTAAGCAGAGACACATGCATTGAATCATACAACAGATCTTAATATGCTGTTTAACAATGTCTACGTTACACACATTTATCCACACATTCCTTTAAGAGATTTTTATCCTAGGTTGTATTGAACCCTCATATGTCATTGGAAAAAAACAACCTTTAGAAATATTATTTAGAACATGCAGCTCTGATTAATTGTACTGCCAAGGCTGAGATGAGTTTGCACCTTTGGTTCTAAAACTCTGTTTATTGAACTACTTTAGCAGTGATGGGAAAACAAATTATAACATAATAATTAAAGCAACTGACAATATCAAAGGTACTTAGGCTGTTTCTTTGGAGGGGAGGGGTGCAGGGGAAGCAATGTCCAACTACCAGGTATGTATGTAACAACCCAGGATTTTTTTTTTTTGTCTTTTCGAGAACAGGGTCTCCCTGTAGCCCCAGCTGTCCTGGAACTCACTCCCTAGACCAGGCTGGCCTTGAACTCACAAAGATCCACCTGCCTCTGCCTCCCAAGTGCTTGGATTAGGTGTGTGCCACCATGCCCAGCAAATCCAGGGAATTTTAAAATGGTCTCTGCTCAGAAGGATGGTGCATGCACAGGAAAAGAGAACAAGAAAAAGTTTTTTAAAAGAAATTAGGGCAAAATCGGTCTTCTACAATGACAGGAAAAAAAAACTGGAAAGAAAAATTTTAAATTGTATACATGTGGAAAAAATATTTCGACAGATAAGAAATAAAACCTCAGATAAACAGTGTAGAAACCTAGGACCCCGGTTCAAATCAGGCCTTTGAAAATAATTAGAGGCATGCCAAAGTAAACTTAATTTAATTTTTTGTTTGTGGCAACAAGAATAAAACAAGTTTGAAGTGGCCACTTTGTTTTTACAAAAAAACACAAGACTGGACACATGACAGTTAACAAAGACATATTGAAGAACGGTTATAACACAGACAGGTTGGACAGAACACATGACTTAATGTATCCATTAAACTCTGGACAATGAAATCCCTTTTATACTAAAATTGTCCTCTGTTTTCCAAGGCTGTAACATTATTCACATTTACAAAGAATCACTTAGAGTTTAAGACATTTGCTTAGGTGGAAAATAGACTGTATGCCCTACTGTGCTTTGCAGCACAGGCTGTTCTGTACACCTCAAAGGATGGGTGGACTGGGTAGGCAGGAAAATCTGGTGGCTTGTCCATATTACCTGCTAATTTAATGAGAGATAATTTAGTTAGTGGAAAAAAATCAAAAATCCCAGCCAAGTGAAAGATTAATCCCTGAAGGAAAGCTGGATGCTATGAGACAGGTGTGGTCAGCAGACCTTTTTAATCTCAGTAAAGGGCTTCTCAAAAGATCCAGCCAGGTCAAAGTTTACTCCTGAGGCAAAAGCTGGATCAGTTGGGCAGGGGGTGGTCAACACCGCCTTCTTAATCTCAGACACAAGGGGCTTGTATCCTGTAAGCTGACAAAAAATGGATTTTCTGAATAAAATGGGTTTCATAAAGAAAAAAACAATGAATGGAAAATGCCAACATCTGAAACAATCCCTTAAAATTAGGCAAAAATTTTGTAAACAAAATATAAACAACAGTGTTTGTTTAAAGCAACTGAAAATCCGCAAGAAAAAACCTGTAAAATAACAATATAAAACTAAAATACAAAAAAAAAAAAGGAAAATTGATTGTATTTAGAAATGGATGTAGTTATAAAGTCTGATGTAAATTCAGGCTTCCTGCCAGGAGGTCTTGTGGCTCAGCAGAAATGGGGCAGCCTCAAGATGGCGGCTGAGGAATGGGCGTGGCTGGCGCTCCCTTCTGTTTGAAAAGCCGTGGTAGTGGTGGCAGACCGTGGCATGGCGGTGCAGAGGAGGGGGAAAAACCGCATGGTGGGATTTGAGATCTCCTGAGCCCAGCGGAAGGAAGAGGGGGAGACAGTCTTTGGCTTGATTGGCCTTTGTGGCTGTGAGGTTGGAGTTATCCTCCCAGCTGGGATTAAAGGTGTGGCCTTTGGCTTGATTGGGTTTTGTGGCTGGGGGGGCGGGTTATCCTCCCAACCGGTATTAAAGGTAGGCTTGGTGTGACTCTTGAGATTTGAAATCTCCTAGAGCCAGCGGAAGGTACTGGAGGGGGCTGAAGAACACCCCCCCAACTGAGATAAAAAAAGCATCTGAAGGAGGCAAGCAACACAGTGAAGAGCATTTAGGACTCACATTGGAATACAGCACAGAGAAGCCCATATGCCAGGATCACCGAAGAAGAGACTACACTGGAAAGGGGCAGGAAATCCCGTGCCAAGCTTTACCAACCCTATGGAAGACTCCTCAGTGGGATCCCTCTGGGATGCCCCAGGACACAGACACACAGAAACACAATTGGGAAACTTAAAGAACTACAAGATCTTAAAGAACAAATTAAAGAACTAGAAAAGAGAATGGAACTCAAGAAGGACCTAGGAGAGAGAGACAAGCTCTGGAAGGAAGTTAGAAACACTGAAAAGATCCCATGCTGAAAAAGAAAAAAAGAAAACCAACAAAACAAAAGAGCACAAAAAAAATAGAAAAAAAAAAAAAAAACAAAAAGAAATAGAAGAAACACTAAAGAAATCAGAAGAGGAAATGAAAAAGGAAATCAAACACTCATCCATTCAGAGAAGAAAAGAATGAAAAACCTCAGAAGCAGAAGGAGGAGAAGCAGAACAAAAGAATATCAGACCTGGAAGATAACACAGAAAACTTAAAACCTCAAGGAAAGATTATGAAAAATTTAACTACACAAAAAATGGAACACAGGATGTGGGACACTATGAAAAGATCAAACCTCCACATCATAGGAATAGAGGAGGGAGAAGAATCCCAAGAGATCGGTATTGATCAGATCTTCAACAGAATAATAGATGAAAACTTCCAAACTAAAAAAAGGAAAAACCAATACCCTACAAGAAGCACATAGAACTCCAACAGACAAGATCAGAAAAGATTCTCCACGCCATATCATAGTTAAAATGCTAGAAACACCCAAAACAAGACAAAATCCTTAAAGCCACAAGAGAAAACAAAAAATAAAAAAAAACCTATCAGAATTACAATGGACTTCTCAACGCAAAATATGAAAGGCAAGAAGAACCTGGAGCAAAGCATTCCCAGTGTTAAGACAATAGATGCCAACCCAGATACTATACCCAGAAAAACAAAAAGAAAAGAAAAAAAAAAAAAAAAAAAAAAAAAAAAAATACATGTCCGAAAACCAACCCTTCAGAGAATACTTGAAGGATTTCAAAAAGAACAGAAGAAGGAGCAACCAACCCCAGGCACCTAGAAGAGAATCACTAAAAGCATAACTACAGAAGTAGAAACCTAATATCAAAACCGCAGAGGATAATAGGCAAAAGAAACACACAAACCTATCAGTCATAACCTTAAATATTTAATTGACTAAATTCCCCATCAAAAGACATAGACTGGGAGACTGGATTAGGAAACAGAACTCATCTATATTCGTCTACAAAACACATCTTACCTTCAAGGACAGGCACCACCTTAAAGGAAGGGGATGGAACATATTCCAAGCAATGGTACCAAAAAGAAAGCAGGTGTTTGCTATTTTAATATCGGAAATAAAATAGATTCAAGTTATAAAAAGAAATCAGAAGAGACAAGAAGGCCATTACATTTTCATCAAGGAAACAATCCACAAGAAGATTTCACAATTATGAATTATATGCCCCAAATTCTGGTGCACACAAACTTTATAAGACAATTCTCCGGAACACAAGTACAGACTAACCCCAGTACACTCCCCACTGCGTCCTTTGAATAGGTCAACAGGACAAAAAACAAAACAGGGAACGTCTGAACTGAACGATATGATACACCAAATGGACCTCATAGACCTCCCTGAACATTCCATCCTAATACCAGAGATACACTTTCTTTTTTTATTTTTTTTTAATTGTTTATTGTATGAATGTACTGCCTGCCTGCAAGTCTGTGCACCCGTGTCGTGCACACGCCGCGGAGGTCCAGAAGAGGGTCTCGGATTCCCCTGGAGCTGGAGTTCTCCTGGAATTGGGTTTCAGACGGTCTCGGCCGCCATGTAGGGTGCTAGGGATCGAACCGGGTTCCTCTGTAAGGCAGTCGGCGCTCTTACCGCTAGGCCATCTCTCCAGCCCGGAGCATCACCTTTCTACTCAGCACCCCACGGAACATTCTCCAAAATCCAACCACATACTGGGACACAGAAGAACAAAGAAACCTCTACAAATACAAAAAGATTGAAATAATTTTCATCATCCTGTCCAGACCACAGTGCAATAAAGCTCAACTCAACACCCGTGCAAGCCCCTCCTGCCTACCAAGAACCATGGAGACTAAACAACACACTCTCTGAATAATGAATGGGTCAAGGAAGTAATAAAGAATAAATAAAAAATCCGAAAATGACAAAAAAAAAAAACATACAACACAACAAAAACCTTAAAAGCAGTCCTAAGAGGGAAGTTTATAGCCCTGGGTGGCCACATTAGAAAAACAGAAAGAGACAAGTGAATGATCTTAACACTACAGCTAAAAGCACTTGAGAGGTAGCCGGGCGTGGTGGCACACGCCTTTAATCCTAGCCCTTGGGAGGCAGAGCAGGCGGATCTTTGTTAGTTCAAGGCCAGCCTGGTCTACAGAGTGGAGTTCCAGGACAGCTGCTGGTACAGAGGAGACCCTGTCTCGAAAAGACCAAAAAAAAAAAAAAAAAAAAACACTTGAGAGGCAACAACAGATGAACCCCAAACGCAACAGACAGGAAGAAATAACAGAAATCAGAGCAGAAATCAATGAAATAGAAACAAAAGAAAACAATACAAAAAACCCACAATGAATCCAAAAGTTCGGGTTCTTAAGAAAGAATAAAACAAGATAGACAGACCTCTAGCCCAGTTAACAAAAAGAAAGGAAGGAACAACTCCAAATCAATACAATCTGTATGAAAAGGGAAATATCACAACGGACAAGGAAAAGATCAAGAAAATTATATGGGAAATATTACAAGAACCTATACTCTACCAAGAGTGAAAAACCTAGAAGAAATGGATGAATATCTGAAATCCTGGGAATCACCAAAGCTCGGCAAGAGAGACACAGCTTTAAACAGACCCATAACATATGAAGAATGAGGATGTGTAAGAAACCTCCCAACTAAAAAAAGCCAGGCCCAGGCGGTTTCACAGCAGAATTCTATAAAACATTTCAAAAGACCTACAACCATTATTACTGAAACTGTTAGAAGTATACAATCAGAGGGAATTTCCCAAATTCCTTCTATGAGCCACAATCACTATTACCAAAACCAGGCAAAGATCCAACTAAAAAGGAGAAGTACTAGACCCATCTCCCTCCTGAACACAGATGCCAAAATTCTAAACAGAATACTGGCAAATCGCATACAGACCCACATCAAGAAGATCATCCATCATGACCAAGTTGGATTCAACCAGAGATGCAGGGATGGTTCAACATACAAAAATCAATAAACATCATCAAAACATAAATGAAGAAAGACAAAAACCACACCATCATCTCAATTGATGCTGAAAAGCCTTCGACAAAATCCCCATCCCTTCATTGCTTAAAGTCCTAGAAGAATTGGATTGGAGGGATCATTCTCAATGTAATCAAAGCCATATACAGGAAACCCACAGCCAATATCATCCTAAATGGGGAAATGATACGACACGGGTGCACAAACTTGCATGCAGACAGTACATTCATACACATACAGAAATAAATAAAACTAATTTAAAAAATTAAATAAAATACCCATATTCATAAATTTGTACATGTGTACTCTAATTAGGCATGTCAAAAATAAAAATAAACTAAATAATTCTGTGTACAGTAAAAAAGAATGAAAAAGGCAAAAACAGAAGTAGCCACAGTTTAAAAATTGTCTTGATACAAGTAACATATGAAGACAACTATAGACACACATAACACAATTACATGAGATCTCAAACAAGACAGAAAAATGCTTATCATTGACATATCTGCCATGATTATATGAAAACCAAGTGTACATAAAACATAATTAACAAGTTTGTTTAGGGTGATCTTTGGCAAGTAGGCCCAGCCCAAGTCATGAAGAAGGCAGTTATTCGACCCAGAAGAGAGTGCTGTCTAGCATTATTTTACTAAAAGAACATGGAAATCTAAGTTAAACATAAAAGATAATGTAATAAATTAGTAGTTCCTGTGTACAGACTGGGCCTTTGTAGGGTCCCAGGTGAACTTAACAGAAAACATAGTTCTAGAGAGTGTAGGTTTTGATTGAGTGTGGACAGTAGCGAGGAAAACCTTATTAAATTGATGTTTGCAATAAATTTTATGTGGGTGACAGTGAAGGCAAGGGTGAAGGGATGGGGGAGGAGATCCCACAGCTCCTTAGGAGACAGAAAACCTGATTACAGGCACACGCCTTTAATTCCAGAATTTGGGAGGCAGAGGCAGGTGGATCTCTGGGAGTTCAAGGCAAGCCTGGTCTACATAGCAAGTTCCAGGCCAGCTGGGACTTCAGGGAGACCCTGTCTCAAAAAACAAAAAACAAACAGGAGAAGGAATTAAATAAAGAGAAATACTAAAGAAAAATCAATCTGAAATGTAGGAAATACTCAAAGTTTTGTGGGAATATTTACCAATAGAATGAATGAAGAAGAGGACATAACAAAGCTAAAATAAAAGGTGTGAACAAAGTTTTCTGAAAGAAGTTGTAACTTTAAATTGAGGTTGATAACTGACTAGGTCTTTTATGATGTTGAGAGTTTGGGATGTTATGCATCTAGAACCGAATTATCTTGAGCTACTTTTAGTGGCCTATTTAGCCCAACAGCTTTATGACCAGCAGGTTAATAATTTAGAATGGACAGAGCACTAGTTTTGCTTTGGGATGTACTACTAACAGTTAGGTTCCATTAACTCAAAAGTTAATAGTGTCATCAGATAGTATCTGAGATTATAAAAACTTGTCTTGTAGGGAATGGTGGGCACACGCCTTTAATCCTAGCACTTGGGAGGCAGAGGCAGGCGGATCCTGTGAGTTCAAGGCCAGTCTGGTCTACAGAGTGAGGTCCAGGACAGCCAGAGCTACAAGGAGACCCTGTCTTAAAAACAAACAAACAAAAAAACCACCTGTCTTGATCAATAACTTTAACATAGAAGTTGAACAAAGAGCTGGGTGTGGTGGCGCACGCCTTTAATCCTAGCACTTGGGAGGCAGAGGCAGGAGGATCTTTGTGAGTTCAAGGCCAGCCTGGTCTACAGAGTGAATTCCAGGACAGCTGGGGCTACAGGGAGACCCTGTCTCGAAAAGACCAAAAAAAAAAAAAAAAAAAACAAAAAAAAAAAACAAAAACAGAAGGTGAACAAACAAAGAATTGCAAGAAGACTGGGACATATGGCTAGGTGCCTGTAGTCCAGGGAATGAAGTGGTATTCTGTTTTATGTTTCAACATTTGTTATGGCTTTTGCCAACTGTAACTGGTGTAAGGGACGGGAAAAACAAAAAACAAAATACTGAGGTGTGGGAACTGTGGGAGGAGGTTGTAGGCAGAGCTGTAGAGAAAAGATTACAGACAAGAACCCTGACCATGCAGAGTGGACAAAAAAGCAAAGCCAGTTCCAAAGCTGTGAGAAACAGAGGAACAAAATACCTTGGCTTCTGGCTGAGGCAGAGCCTGGAGGCTGCTGAACCAACTTTTTTTTTTTTTTTTTTTTTTTTTGTATGTGTATGAATGTACTGTCTGCATGTAGGTCTGTGCACCCGTGTCGTGCAATGCCATGGAGGTCAGAAGAGGGTCTCGGATTCCCCTGGGACTGGAGTTCTCCTGGAATTGGAGTTACAGACAGTTCTTAGCTGCCATGTGGGTGCTGGGGATCTAACCCAGGTCCTCTGCAAGAGCAGTCGGTGCTCTTAACCACTAGGCTATCTCTCCAGCCCCTGAACCAACTTTTAAGAACTGGAGCCAGGGTGTGGGCTGAGGAGAGCAGAGAGAAGCCCCTGAACTTGGGGTGTAAGGACAGACCCCAATGGACCTGCAGAGAGAAACCAGGCCGTCAGGAGGAAAGTTTCCTGTTACTGCCCAAAGTAGCTAACTCATGGCTCGCTTAACCCTGCCCACAAGCAAATGTTCAATGCTGTTGTCTACGTGACAGTTGGCAAGTTTCACTGCCCACCAGCAAATGTTCAAAGCTGTTGCCTACGTGACAGTTGGAGGGTTTCGCTGCTCGAGCGGGAACTATGCCATGTTAATTGTTAAACCCATTGGATAATAGGTAAGGCATGTTTAAACTGATAGGTTACAACTATATGTGCTGGTACAAAATGGTTGGCCAAAAAATGCGGGCTTCAGGACAAAGGCCTGAAGGACTTATAAATATAACCCAACCCTTTTGTTCAAGGTCTTGCCTAGCTTATCCTGACCTGCACATTGGGCAGGAGGCTTGACCCTGGCTAGCCAGCCTCACAATAAACGCCTGTTTGCATATTGCATTCTTTGCTGTTCCTTTGTCCGTGCGGGGATTTTTGGACTCGGGTTTGAATAAACCTAATGGGGGAGGTGCCGGGACTGAGAGGGGCCAGCTGGGGAGTTTGCAGAGAGAAGGAACAAGAGAAGAAGTATGGTTTGTTGGCTCAACTGTCTTGTGGAGAGGAACAAAGTTTTTCTGGTAAAACCTGTCAGCTTTTATGTGACTGGGAAAGCAAAGGCAGGATTTTTTTTTTAAAGGAAAATGGGCAGAGGATTTTGTAAATAGAGAAGAATTTGATAGGCAGAGCAAGAGTTACAGAGCAAAGAGCTAGACAAGAGGGTGAAAAAGCCTTGAATATAGGGAACCTTGAACTGCTCACCATTCTGTTTGAGGAAGTTGTCTAGATCTGTTAGGGTATTGAAGTGAAAACGTTTGGAATTTGGGCCAGTGATGGCCATTATCTAATGCGTATTAGGGCCAAATTTGGGCCAATAGCCAAGCAAGGGGTCAGAGGACTCCCAATGGAATTCTTTTAGATTAGCCCATAAACAGGCTAAGGGTGTGTCCTTTGGAACAGACAATTTGGATCCCATGACGGATTCTGGAACAAGGAATGAATAAAAGTCAAGTCCCATCGCCCAAGGTGTTCCTCTGGTTTAGGGATTGACTGAAATGAAGCCTGGTGTCCAGGAGCAGGCCTCTCCTGCCTTGTGATTTGGGGGCGGGCAGGAGCGGGGCGGTAGAGGTTTAGGACCAAAAACCGGAGGAGGAGACTCCAGAGTTCCCACCAGGTCAGGTGGCCAATCAATGAAGCTGGAAACTCCCGGAGCCCCGGGATCTGATGGGGTGTCTCCAAGTCAGGCTAAATGAATGAATGATTACCTTGTCCTAAGGTGGAAAATGGTGGGTGTGAGGAAGGGGCGAATGTTGAACAGCTGAAGGTCTGAAGGACAGAGGGTCTGAAAAGAAGGGGAAGAGTGAAGGACCACCTAGTCACTTCCGGAGAGACTGAGCTGGGTTTCTATAGAGCACCAGTAAAGCCTCTAGACAAGACTTTTGCCTCCCATGTGGGCAGTAAGCCGCAAAGGCCTCAGGGGTCTGAAGTCACAAAGGGTGGCCTTTTAGCCTGAAAAGTGGGATAGGTCCGTCCGTGCTCCACAAAGAATAGTCCCCAAGGCATCTCTTGAAAGGTCCTGCAGAGGTGGGTCACCATTCTTCCTGTTCAGGGAGGTCTTGGAGAGCCACTAAGGGGACTTCAGGCAGTGTCCAGTCTATAAAGAGGGGCTGGAGAGATAGCCTAGCGGTTAAGAGCGCCGACCGCTCTTACAGAGGACCCGGGTTCGATCCCCAGCACCCACATGGCGGCTGAGAACCATCTGAAACTCCAATTCCAGGAGAACTCCAGTTCCAGGGGAATCCGAGACCCTCTTCTGAACTCCGCGGCATTGCACGACACGGCTGCACAGACCTGCATGCAGACAGTACATTCATACACATACAGAAATAAAAAAAAAAACAACAAGACCAACTCTCCCTCATCCAGGAGGGCTCAGCTGTCAATCAGTCCTTTGCTAAGGTTTCCCTAGTTCTGTGCTGGGTTTTAGTGTGGTTTGAGTTTACATAGGTCTTGTGAATGCTGAAAGTATTTATGTAGTATGCTAGCATAGTGAATTCTAGGCATGCTAGGGCTAAATTTCAGGACTTTGTCAAAAATCCAAAACTAAATGAATATATACTCATACAAAAATATACATTCTACAGGAAAATATAGGTTGTTAATTAAATTTAAATTATTATGTACATCCAGGCATAAATCAATTGCAGCTTTACCATGGACTCCTGGGCCTCTACAATTATGAAAATACGTTTAAGGTATTTTGTTAAATCAATCTGAAAAGAATGTGGAAGCTTATGTTCTAAACATCTTAAATACTAATCTTTAAAATATCTCAATGAGAGAAGTATCGTGTTACTTTTATTTTACTTGGAAAGTTTAGGCATTTATACAAAATCACAAATAGACATCCAACTCCAATTTCTGCCTCACTTTATTCATTTCCCTTGTAACTCTTGTCTGGAGTTGAAATAAGTGTTAAGCAGTTCCTGACATAGGTTTGTTAGCAATTATTTTAAAAAAGAAAATCTCACCACTAACTGATCAAGCATAAATTCCTTACTCAAAGGTAATTTATTTGTCTTCTTGACACAGGGTCTCCCTGTAGCTCTGGTTGTCCTGGAACTCACTCTGTAGACCAGGCTGGCCACCATGCCCTGCTCAAAGGCAATATTTTTTNCTCTCTCTCTCTCTCTCTCTCTCTCTCTCTCTCTCTCTCTCTTTCTCTCTCTCTCTGTGTCTCTGTCCCCCTCTCCCCCTCTCCCTCTCTCTGTCCTGCCCCTGCCCCCAACCACGTGTCTGCAGGTGGCTCATGCTGGCAGTCCCACATGGAAGTAAAGCATGTTCTTGAAGTGACCTAAGCCTCATGTGCCTTTTATTGGGGTCATGCTTTTTATAACCTAACATAAATCAGGTGGATTTCTTTGTTTTATTTTGTTTTGTTTTTGTCTTTTACAAGACAGTGTCTCCCTGTAGCCCCAGCTGGGTTGGAACTTGCTTTGTAGGCCAAGATGGATTTGAACTCACAGAGATCCACCTGCCTCTGGAATAAACTGTGTGTGCCACCATGCCCAGCCTGATTGATTGATTGATTGATTGACTGACTGATTGATTGATTGGAGACAAAGTCTCCAGTATCCCTGGCCTGGAACCCCCTACATAGACCAGGATGAACGATGTGGGCCACCATGCCTGGTTGTTTTGTTTGTTGGGACAGGGTCCAGCACACTCAGCTTCCTACCGACCAGGCCGGCCTCCATTCTCAGGGACCCTGCTGCGACCCTGGACCTTGAACTTGATGGCAGAGCTGCCCACTTTTCCTCTTTCCTTCATTCCCTTTGCAATGATTCTTTTGTTTTGTTTTGTTTTGTTTTGGTCTTTTTGAGACAGGGTCTCCCTGAAGCCCCAGCTGTCCTGGAACTCGCTCTATAGACCAGGCTGGCCTTGAACTCACAAAGATCCACCTGCCTCTGCCTCCCGAGTGCTAGGATTAAAGGCGTGTGCCACCACGCCCAGCGGCTTTTGCTTTTTAATAAGATGAGGTATGTTTGAGAAAGAAACCTAGCCTAGAAACTCATTTATCTGCAAATAAAAATTACTGTGCTCTAAAAAAATTCACATTATTTTCTTCTTCATTGAGGCTTTCTGTACATATTTATAATACTGGCCTCAAATTTTCAGCATTTGAGTGATTTCAGTATTAGTGTCTTTTGTCTACTTTCATTCATATAATTCATAGGTCATTAAACCTGCCATTTTAGCCAGGCGAGGTGGTGCATGCCTTTAATCCTAGCACTCAGGAGGCAGAGGCAGGCAGATCTTTGTGAGTTCAAGGCCAGCCTGGTCTACAGAGTGAGTTCCAGGACAGCTGGGGCTACAGGGAGACCCTGTCTAGAAAACACCAAAAAAAAGAATCTGCCATTTAAAAATGTACAACTTGATGCTTTTATATATTTACAAACTTGTATCATTATCACTAATGTAGTTCCAGAATATTTTCATAACTCTCCAAAAATACCAAATTAAAATACCATATTAAAAGGATAGAAGACTCAGAAATAAACTCACACGGCTACAGCCATCTGGCTTCCAATAAAGGTATCAAAAGCATATATTGCAGAGAAGACAGCCACTCCAAAAGATGATGCTAAGGAAATGGGATATCTACACAGAGAAGAATGAAACTAGATCTCTGTCTTTCACCTTATACAAAAATAAAATCACAATGGATCAAAACCAGGATGACTGTGTACTTCACTGGTAGAGGATTTGTCTGGAATGTTTAAAGTCCTGGATTCAATCCCCAGCAACCAAGGGGGGGAAATGTATCAAGCTGTTATGTACTGTTAATGGGAGTGTAAATTAGTCCTGACACTATGGAAATTAGCATGATAGTTCCTCAGAAAACTAAAAATAGAATTACTATGATCCAGCTATAATAGTTCTGTACATGTACCAAGAAATCTAAGTCATCCCTGGACAGAAATACCTGCACGTCTGGTGTTTATTGCAGCATTATTCACAATAGTATCAAGAATCAGTCCAGTCCAGGAATGGGTAGATGGCTCAGTCAGTAAAGTGTTTGTCACCCGATCTTGAGGACCTGAGTTCCCCAGCACCCATGTAAAAAAGCCAGACATGGTGATACAGGCTTGCATTCTCTGTGCTAAAGAGTTGGAGACAGGAGGACTCCATGGGGCTTGCTAGCCAGCCAGTCTACCCAAATTAGTGATAGCCCAGGTCTGAGTGAGAGACCTTGTCTCAAAATGCAAGGTTGATGGTGCCTGAAGAACAACACCAGAGGCTCGCCTCTGGCTTCCACAGGCATGTGCACTCATGTACATGTACACCCACGCTCACATATGCATCTGTAAACACAAACATTTACACAGACACATGTTTCCCCACCAACACATACCCCTGCACACAAGATTTAGCTTAAATGACCATCTATAGATGAAGAAATTGTGGGGGCTGGGAAGATGTTCAGTGGGAAAAGCACTTACTGTGAGAGTATAAGGGACACGAGTTGAAATGCCCAGAACACATGACAAGCCAGGTGTGATAGCATGCACCTGTAATCCCAGTGCTCCTATGGGCGAGAGAATCCCTATGAGCTCGTGGGCCAGCTAGTCTGGCATACTTACCACAGTGGCAACATCCAAAGACCCTGCCTCAAACAAGGTAGAAGCTAAGTACCCATACCTGAGGCTGTCCTCTGACCTCTACCTGCACGCCATAGTACACGCACACCTGTGTATTCATATATGCACATGCCCATGTGCTCACTGTGAAGGACAGAAGTTGAGGGCCATCACTCTCCATAACATCTACCTCTTTACTTCATTTTCAATGGAGAGAACTGCTGTGTGTGATAATTTTTTCTTAACTAAGTGATGCTTTTAAACAAATTGTATTTAAATATTCTCTTTTGATGTATATAAAAATAGGGAAACTTAAAAACATTGTGAAATTGTACATGGTGGTACACAGCTGTAATGACTGGGGGGGGCGTCAAGCAGGAGGAACCTCACTGGAGACCAGCCTGATCTACATGGCAAGACCCAATCTTAAAAACAAACAAGGCCAGGCATAATGGCGCACGCCTTTAATCCTAGCACTTGGGAAGCAGAGGCAGGCAGATCTTTGTGAGTTCAAGGCTGGCCTGGTCACAGAGTGAGTTCCAGGACAGCTGGGGCTACAGGGAGACCCTGTCTCGAAAAGACAACAACAACAACAACAACAAAAAAGAAAATAGATACAGATAAATTAAAACACACTATGAGTCTTTTTTTTTTTTTTGGTCTTTTTGAGACAGGGTCTCCCTATAGCCCCAGCTAGCCTGGAACTCACTCTGTATGTAGACCGGGCCGGCCTTGAATTCACAGAGATCAACCTGCCTCTCCCTCCGGAGTGCTGGGATCAAAGGTGTGTGGTACCACACCTGGCAGCACTATGAGGTTTTGTTGTTGTTGTTGTTTTGTTTTGTTTTGTTTGTGTATTTATACCCATTTAGTTCTTAGCCACCAAGTGGGTGCTGGGAATCAAACCTGGGCCCTCTGCAAGAGCAATTGGTGCTCTCAACTGCTGAGCCATCTTTCCAGCCCCCTACTTAATTTTTTAAACATACTAAATACGATTGCTGTAACTTGTAACATCTTTCTCTAAAATGAGTGTCCTTGGTAGTTCTGGGTTGGTTTTGACTGATTTATTGCTGACCACACTATATAGCGTATTTTCCTATCTAACCTAGAAATGCTCCCTACCTTTATTTCCCTGGATTCCCGACTCTCTCTTCAATTCAGTGACCCCTACTTGGGCTCTGTTGGGTTCTTCTTCCCGCTACTGTGTGTTGGAAATTCTTTGGAAAATAGTAAACTTGAACAGCTGCAGGCTCCACTCAGGCTTCCCGTATCTCCAGGATGATTGCCCTTATGGCCTGATGTTCATTATCTTGAAAATTATTGCACATAGCTCACTATTTTTATCATTATTTTAAACAGGCAGAAAAATGAAGTTCCTGTTACTCCATCTGGCTAGATGCCATAAACCTTGTTTGTTGTAATTCCACACTCAACAATATGTACTGGGTACTAGACAATTGACTATGACGCTCAAGGTAGTTTTGTTACAACAGATATAATGAGAATAAAAAGTCCATTAACCTTATATATCAAGTTCAAGTAGAGATTAATAGAGATTGTTTACCCCACATAGTTGTCACAGAGGAGATATTTTTAAAGGACTTGAAGATAAGCAGGAGTTGTTAAGGAGGGGATCTTGATTGAGAATGAACTCTGACCATGGCACTTGGTGACTATATAGAAATATACTGTATCTTTGGGGCTGGAGAGATAGCCTAGCGGTTAAGAGCACCGACGCTCTTGCAGAGGACCCGGGTTCGATCCCCAGCACCCACATGGCGGCTAAGTACCGTCTGTAACTCCAATTCCAGGAGAACTCCAGTTCCAGGGGAATCCGAGACCCTCTTCTGACCTCCGCGGCATTGCACGACACGGGTGCACAGACCTGCATGCAGACAATACATTCATACACATACAAAAATAAATAATAAAAAAAAATTTAAAAAAAAAGAAATATACTGTATCTTCATTCAAAGTATCACAAGTATAAATGCTAGAAAGAATTCCTGAAAGAATACAGTGATTAAGAAGCCACCTTCTTCTGACCTCCGCGGCATTGCACGACATGGGTGCACAAACTTGCATGCAGACAGTACATTCATACACATACAGAAATAAATAAAATAAAAAAAAAGAATCAAGTCAGCTGGCGTTGTGGCATACACCTGTATTCCCAGCATTTAGGAAGCTGAGGGAGGAAGAACTTGAGTTCTAAACCTGCCTCAGCTGTATAGTGAGACCCTGACTCAACCAACCAACCAACCAACCAACCAATCAACCAAACCAACCAACCAGACCAGAATAGAATCAAATAAATCCCAGTCTACTTCCTGCACCAATACTCTGAGTTCCTTTTACAAAAGCAGTTTGCTCACATCACTCTCCTACATTTGGAAATATGGTTTCACAGGATCAAGAACAATAGTGTTCAAAACATCTACAGTGTGCATCGCGTTTCATCTCTCATTTCCTGCTGCTGGCTCCTGTTCTCCCTCGTAGCTCACAGTTCACCTGTGCCCATGCACTCACTCATGCTGTTCTATGGCTGGTTTTCTGTTTGTTTATATGTTTTGGAACTCTTAAGGTCCTTATTCCTGCCAGTCGTGGTGGCATACTTCTTTGTAATGATCAGAGAAAATGTTTAAGTTTATTTTATTCTTAGCTCAATGTTGCACAGCAGATTCCAGGCAGCCCAGACCCCTCCCCTCTCCTTACTGCCCAGCAGCACGTCCAGACCTTGGAACATAGACATGATTAACTGCTGGGTTTTGGCTTCTGTGAGCTTGCTTATCCTGCTTAACGGCACCCTGACATTTTCTAACTGGGCCAAAAGTGCAAGGCAGCTTTGCTCTGTTGGCCTCCCCTTTAAAAGGTTCTCTTTTAGACTCTTTCAGGCCTGCAGTCAGATTGACAAGACTGTATGCCAGACAGACAGTCATAATTGGGCACTAAGTCTGGCTGTCAGCAATGCTGGCTTTTTGTTTGTTTTTCTTTTTAATAAATTTGGATGATTAACATTTGACTTTGGCTGTGGGGTATTTCCTGATTTTCTAAAAGCTCCACAAAACCTTTAATCCCAGCCCTGGGGAGGCAGAGGCAGGTTGATTTCTGTGAGATCCAGGCCCACCTGGTCTATATAGTGACCACCTGGATCTATAGGCCGAACCTGTCTCAACAAACAAAACAACAAAAACAAAAGATCTTTATTCCCTCCCATGGTGTCTACTTTTAATTGTCATTAGCCTGTCAAAGGTCAGCATTGAATGTGTAGTTTTTCAATTGCTATATCATCCCCTCCTTTTAGCGCATGCCTCAACTGCAGCATGTTCACAGGGTATCAGAACCATCCCCAAATGTGCTGAGGGAGTGCTCATCATTATCTACACATACTGTGCTCTCACACAAAGGTGCTGGGGGAGTGCTCATTATCTACACATACTGTACTCTCACACAAAGGTGGACCCTGATGAGTGTTTGGTAAGAGAATGGATGAAATGTCATTGGCTAATGTAATAGGATCTATTTCTAACTATAAAAAGTATATTCTGTTGGGCATGGTGGCACACGCCTTTAATCCTAGCACTTGTGAAGCAGAGGCAGGCAGATCTCTGTGAGTTCAAGGCCAGCCTGATCTACAGAGTGACTTCCAGGACAGTCAGAGCTACAAGGAGACCCTGTCTCAAAAAGACCAAAAAAAAAAAAAAAGTATATTCTTAGGACTGGCAAGATGGCTCAGTGAGTAAAGGCCTTCTGTGCTGGTTATAAGAGAAAAGAATGCCTCATCATGTCATAGAATCAATTGACAAACTGAAACACTGTTTTAGGCAAGTACATTTTTCAAATAGGCTACAGAAATCATTTTGAAAAGCAACAAATATTAGGAAGAGATCAGATGCAGAATTTAGTGCCTTTGAGAAGACTATAAGTCAAATTAAGAGGGGTTTTTAAAAGGAAATTTAGATAAATATTCTACAAAATTTTATCCTGTCTATATAAGGAACAACAGATTACATGAATTCCTTTCTCCAGAGTATTTTTTAGCTGAAAAAAATTATTTTGCATAAATAACCAAAAAAGACATTTGTCTATTTCATATTAATTTAAATTTGTTATCTTTAGGTTTCAGTGAGTCCTAATTGGCCAGAGACAACTTTAGCTGCCATCTGCAGATACAACAAAGAAAGTCTAGTGAAACAAAAGTTTAGACATACCAATATTTCAAATTTCTTTGTCTATCCTAGAGATGATACTAAAGTGTCAGAGATACTATAAAAGACTTTGAATCTCTTTCTGTACTTCCTACTTTTGAAAGAAGCATATTAAAATGTTGATAAGATAGTGTATCTCTAAAGATAAGAGTTGACATTCAGATATGCTACTTAGAACAGCTCATTTGCAGTACTAGTCTTTTGCATGGTGCATTCAAAGAGAGCTTACTGATGTCAATAGGAAGTCTGTATGTATATCCTCCAGGAAAACTCACAGATGACTCTGGATAAAGATGACCTTTGTTTTATGGCAGTATATATAGAGAGGTATATATAGATATATATTTGGGGAAATATATAATTTTTCAAATAAGAAGTCAATATAACAATTGACTAAATGCTGCAGTATGTATATTCTAAAATTATAACAGGTCACTTAATATCAAAATGATATAGCTTATTATACATTTAGTTACTGGGAAAAGTGACAGAATGCTCATTCAGAATTCATCCTTTTCTAGCTTGTAAAGTAATAGGCTGAATTCATTCTGCTTGCCACTGGGCAAAGCACACTGCCTTAGCTTTTGATGGGAGTTTTAAAAGTTTGGTGTCCCTTCATCCACAGCATCTATCGTTGAAATAACTATCTTCAGTTGTGATGCCTTAACTAAGAAGCCAACTGCTAGCCTGAAATGCAGTCTCAGTAGCCAGTTCTACTGAATCCAGAGAATAGTCGGAAAAAGTTAGCTATTGGGCTTTACAAAGGCATTTTGAACCCCATTTTTTCTACTTGGGAGCATTTTGGTAGATTAATATTTCAGTATAAAAATCAAATGGCGGGGCTGGAGAGACAGCCTAGAGGTTAAGAGAGCCAACCACTCTTGCAGAGGACCCATGTTCTATTCCCAGCACCCACATGGCAGCTGAGAACCGTCTGTAACTCCAATTCCAGGAGAACTCCAGTTCCAGGGGAATCCAACACCCTCTTCTGACCTCCGCGGCATTGCACGACACGGGTGCACAAACCTATACGCAGACAGACATTCATACACATAGAAAATAAATAAAATTTAAAAAAATCAAATGGTTACCTGAAATTTTCTTGACTTTATAGGGAAAGTGAGCACAAGCTGAATGATATTGTCTGCTTCAAAAATATAAATAAATAAATAATAAAAAATTGTAAATGAAACAAACAAAACCGAAGAGACAAAATAGACCAATATTGTTGTGAAGTCCATCTTATCCATTATCTCATCATTTCAACAGGGCCCTGGCCCTGGGTGAGCTTCTGGCTAGAATTTTTTTTTTTAATTTTATTTATTTCCGTATGTGTATGAATGTGTTGTCTGCATGCAAGTCTGTGCACCTGTGTCATGCAATGCCGCGGAGGTCAGAAGAGGGTCTCGGATTCCCCTGGAACTGAAGTTCTCCTGGAATTGGAGTTTCAGACGGTTCTCGGCCGCCATGTGGGTGCTGGGGATCGAACCCGGGTCCTCTGCAAGAGCGGTCGGTGCTCTTAACCGCTAGGCCATCTCTCCAGCCCCGAACTTGTTTTTTAAAGAAAAGATCTATCACATACATATATGCATGCATGTGTACATATACTTACACATGCATATGTGTACATATACTTACACATGCATATGTGTATATGTGTGTGCTTATGTATTTAACAGTGCTAATTAAGCTTGAGCAGGTCATGTGACTGGTCATGCAAACTCTAAAATCATATCCAATTTTTAAAAATTTCTTGGTATATGCAGATGTTATACAGATCTTTGTACCAGTGTAATAATGTTTATACTGAAGAAATATCCATCTTGCAGGCTTCAAAGGACGAGGTCAGCAATATTTCCCACCATGGTCTGGGAGAAAAGGATAGTTTTGTCTCCTTTGTATTCAAGTTGATGAACAGTGTATTTTTGTGTCTTAAGTAGCTGTTGACTAAAAGACTTTGTAGTGTAAAGGGTGTTTTACAAACTGTAATGGTATGCTTCCAACAATCAAATGCTAGACCTTTTCATCTTTGTTGTAGATTACAAAGCTGTTAAATATGTGGTTTGAATTAACTTTGAACACGTGGAAATACGTAGCATGTGTCTTTAACTCAGAGGAAAATTCTAATTGTGCAAGTGGTGTTCTAGCCAGTTGTGGTTTATTTGTTCAGAAACACAAATGTGAATTGCACTCTTATCACCAGAATATTGTATAAGTTCAGTGATTTTTTTTTGAAAGCTGTGATTTCTTTTTTTTTTTTTATTCTTGTATGTGTTTGAATGTACTGTCTGCATGTAGGTTTGTGCACCTGTGTCGTGCAATGCCGAGGAGGTCAGAAGAGGGCGTCAGATTCCCCTGGAACTGGAGTTAAAGACAGTTCTCAGCCACCATATGGGTGCTGGGGATCGAACCCGGGTTCCCTGCAAGAGCAGTCAGCGTTCTTAACCACTAGGCTTTCTCTCCAGCTCTTAGTGATCTTTTAACAGCTCATAAGTAATACTTGAACTTCATTTGAGTAGCACAAAGCTTACATAGCCCCTTTTTTTTTGTGTCTTAAGTAGCTGTTGACTAAAAGACTTTGTAGTGTAAAGGGTGTTTTACAAACTGTAATGGTTGCTTCCAACAATCAAATGCTAGACCCTTTTATCTTTGTTGTATATTACAAAGCTGTTAAATATGTGGTTTGAATTAACTTTGAACACTGTGGAAATAGTAGCATGTGTCTTTAACTCAGAGGAAAATTCTAATTGTGCAAGTGGTGTTCTAGCCAGTTGTGGTTTATTTGTTCAGAAACACAAATGTGAATTGCACTCTTATCACCAGAATATTGTATAAGTTCAGTGATTTTTTTTTGAAAGCTGTGATTCTTTTTTTTTTTTATCTGTATGTGTTTGAAAGAACTGTCTGCATGTAGGTTTGTCGCACCTGTGTCGGTGCAATGCGAGGAGGTCAGAGGGCGTCAGATTCCCCGGAACTGGAGTTAAAGGGCAAGTATCTCAGCCCCATATGGGTGCTGGGGATCGAACCGGTTCCCTCTGCAAGAAGCAGTCAGCGTTTCTTAACCCACTAGGCTTTCTCTCAGCTCTTAGTGATCTTTTAACAGCTCATAAGTAATACTTGAACTTCATTTGAGTAGCACAAAGCTTACATAGCCCCTTTTTAAAATTTTTTTTTTAATTTTTTATTTATTTATTTATGTGTTATGAATGGATTTTGTGTCGTGCAATGCAGGTCTGTGCACCCGTGTCGTGGATTGCCGCGGAGGTCAGAAGAAAAAAAAAAAAGGATTCCCTGGAACTGGAGTTACTCCTGGAAAACGGAAGTCACAGACGGTTCTTAGCCGCCATGTGGTGTGCTGGGGATCAAACGTTGCAAGAGGGGCATCGCCTCTTAACCCTAGGCCATCCCTCCAGCCCCACACGTTAAGCCCCTTTTAAATGTTAGGTTCCTCCATTGAACTATTCTGTTCAAATCAACTGCTGTATTTTCCATGGAAAACAGTGCATTTTATGTTGGTATGATAGCAAGCTCCCACTTGAAGTTTTGTTGTCTTTTTTTTTCTTTGNTTTTGGTATTTTTGAGACAGGGTCTCCTTTTTAGTCCCAGCAGTCCTGGAACTCACTCTGTAGACCAGGCTGGCCTTGAACACACAGAGATCCGCCTGCCTCTGCCTCCCAAGTGCTAGGATTAAAGGCGTGCACCACCACGCCCGGCCTGGTTTTCTTGTTCTTAAACAAGATCAGCCAGGTACCAGATTCTAAAAGAACAGTTGTTCGCTGTACTCAAGTGGCCTTCTGACTGCACAAGAACGTAAGAATGTACTACTAACCTCTTTAATATCCCTCACCATGAGAGGTCAGTGAAACTGAAGGAGGAAGTGCAAGGCTTGCTTGCTTCCCCACCACACGTCTACCCCACCGATGATGTCTGATGTCGAGTCCCATTGCACAGCACACCTGAAGTTTGTAGACTGGCCTCTTGTTTTCAAATGTGCAAGAATTTGAAATTGTCATCTGGAATAGGTTCCATCTCTTATCTGTGTTAGATCAAACCAAAGAAGCCGCCAGCCATGCCCAAATGCTGCTCCAAAAGCCTGCCTTCTGGTCCTTACAAAAACCTTGCAGGATTAAATGTGTTAACTTTTTTATTTTTGTACAGTTTCTAAGTGATTTTTTGCTAGTCATGTTAAACTGAATTAAGTTTATTTGAGGAGTGTGAGCACCTGCTCCAATTAAATAAACTGCTGATCCATTGTGTGCCTCTCAATGTAAGGGTTTCTGATTACATTATTATTTTTTAAATATATTTTTTATTCTTATTAAATTTTTCATACATCACACATCATTTCTCAATCCAATTTAGACTCATTTCCCTTTCCATGCCCCCCACCCCACCTGAGTTCATGCATTCTGCCATACATGTCTTACATCTTTTTCTGAGTCATTCCAGAGTTTTTTTCAAAGCAGAGGATTATTGTTTTGGGGAGAACTTTGCTGTTTCAGTCTTTTTTTTTTTTTTCGGTCCTGGTTCTTTTGTTGTTGTTTCCTCCAACTTGTATTGCTTCAACACATGCATAGATATATATGCCCTCACCCATATACCGAAATTCCAAAGTCTGAAAATAAATGGTGGGTTAATTCTTTAACCTGTTAAGGGATTCACAATATAAGAGCACAGTTGTTTTCAGATCATGAGGGATATAACATTAATGTTGCTAACTAGGTCCTAGGTACTTGGTCATAGCATCCACAGATGAGGGATACCATTCATCATTTGTTTTTCTGGGACTGTTGCTTCACTTAACATAATATCTTCTTGATTACATTATTCTTTTTAAAAAAATATTTTTAAGTTAATTAATTAATTTATTTATTTATTCGTACGAATGTACTGTCTGCATGTAGGTTTGTACACCTGTGTCGTGCAATGCGGTGGAGGTCAGAAGAGGGTCTTGGATTCCCCTGGAACTGGAGTTCTCCTGGAATTGGAGTTAAAGACAGTTCTCAGCCCTGATGTGGGTGCTGGGGATTGAACCCGGGTCCTCTGCAAGAGCAGTTGGCGCTCTTAACCGCTAGGCCATCTCTCCAGCCCCTTGATTACATTATTCTTAAGAGCAGCATTGATCCTTTATATACAAAGATATGTTTTCCTTGTTTATTACTATTTCAGAAGAAAATTAACCTTTTATTTTGCTTCAGATCCAGTAATTCTGCTGGTACATAGACGCACTGAGAATAAAACAAAACCACAACAAAAAATACTTTTGTAACCACCTCTGACTGCTTTTGTATATCAAAGTTTATTACTTTTGAGATATTTGAATCTAGTTTCTAAGTTATTTTAGTGTTTTATATGTACCCCAAAGTTACTTTGAATTGGTCACCAGCATAATGAATTTTTGGTGATGCAGTGGTGAGACTTGTAATGAGCAAAAAGCTACTGGAGTAGGTCTTCTCTCCCTTCTTTCTTAGTAACCTGGTTTTTTTATTACAGTAAGACAGCACAGATTATCTGAAACCCCTTCTAATATAACTAGGTCCTCCTTCCTTCCACACTTAATTGCTTAATAGTTTATGACATGTACAGCTTTAAAGTGTTTTTAAAAATGAGCAAAAAAAGGAAAACATGAAAAGGTTTATGTAAGGTATGGACGGGGAAAGATATTGTAGTAGTTTTGACACTATTGTTATTGCCTTTAAAATCATTTACCCTTAGCCAGGCGTGGTGGCGTGGGTCTTTAATCACAGCACTCAGGAGGTAGAGGTAGGCGGATCTCTGAGTTCAAGGCCAGCCTGGTCTACAGAGCAAGCTCCAGGACAGCTGTTACTAAAAGGGAGACCCTGCCTCAAAAATACCAAAAAAGTAAAAGAGGAAAAAACTAAAATCATTTACCTAATAAAATGTTAAAACTGAAAAAAAAAAAAAAGACTATGGGATGCATATAAGAACAGTTTCGGGGCTGGAGAGATAGCCTAGCAGTTAAGAGCGCCGACTGCTCTTGCAGAGGACCTGGGTTTGATCCCCAGCACCCACACGGCGGCTAAGAACCATCTTTAACTCCAGTTCCAGAGGAATCTGACAGAAGAGGGTGTCGGATTCCCCTGGAACTGGAATTCTCCTGGAATTGGAGTTTCAGATGGTTCTCTGTCGCCATGTGGGTGTTGGGGATAGAACCCGGGTCCTCTGTAAGAGCGGTCAGCGCTCTTAACCTCTAGGCCATCTCTCCAGCCCCCGAATATGGGTATTTTAATGATGTATTAAAAGACAGTGCACGCCTTTAATCCTAGCACTCTGGAGGCAGAGGCAGGCGGATCTTTGTGAGTTCAAGGCCATCCTGGTCTACAGAGTGAGTTCCAGGACAGCTGGGGCTACAGGGAGATCCTGTCTTGAAAAGACCAAAAAAAAAGACCTTTTAAACTTAGGTACCCTAAACATCTTTAAAACTATTAAATAATATCTCTAGGCCTATTAATCATTGCACGAAACTTTTTTCCTTAATTTTTTATTGAGCTTTTGTGCATTTCATACAATATTTCTCAATCAAGTTTATGCCCTTCCCCCATCCATGCCCCACCCCCTACTCATGCATTCTTCCTTACATGTTAAGTCCTCTCTTGTATCTTTTTCTCAAGCCTTTTTTTTTTTTCTTTTTTTACTTTTTTGATGCAGAGGTTTACTCTTTGGGTAAGTTCTTTGAGCAAGCCTTTTTGTTGCTGTTATTCCCTTTAAATTTTTTTTTTCTCCCAAAAGTTCTGGGATCACCAGCTCCATCTCAGCATCTTGAGTGTTGGGATCACCAGCTCCATCTCAGCTTCTTGAGTCCTGGGATCACAAGCTTCATCCCAGCGTCGTGAGTTCTGGGATCACCAGCTCCATCTCAGAATCTTGAGTCCTAGGATCATTGACTCCTTCTCTGCGTCTTGAGTCCTAGGATCATGGGCTCCATCTCATAATCTTCTTTAAAATTTTTTTATTTTTGTATGTGTATGAATGTACTGTCTGCATGTAGGTCATGGAGGTCAGAAAAGAGTGTGGATTCCCCTGGAACTGGAGTTAAAGACAGTTCTCAGCCGCCATGTTCCTCTGGAAGAGCAGTCAGCACTCTTAACCGCTAGGCCATCTCTCCAGCCCCATCTCAGAATCTTGAGTGCTGGGATCACAGCTCCATCTAGGTGTCTTGAGTGCTGGGATCACCAGCTCCATCTGAGCATCTTGAGTCCTGGGATCACCAGCTCCATCTCTGCATCTTGAGTCCTATGATCCCGGGCTCCATCTCAGCATCTTGAAAGTCCTGGGATCACCTGCTCCATCTCGGAGTCTTGAGTCCTGCGATCACCTGCTCCATCTCAGCATCTTGAGTGCTGGGATCACTTGCTCCATCTCTGCATCTTGAGTGCTGGGATCACGGGCTCCATCTCAGTATCTTGAGTCCCGAGATCACGGGTTCCATCTCAGTATCTTGAGTGCTGGGATCACAGGCTCCATCTCTGTATCTAGAATCCTGGGATCACCAGCTCCATCTCTGCATCTTGAGTCCTGGGATCACAGGCTCCATCTAGGCGTCTTGAGTCCTGGGATCACAGGCTCCATCTCAGTGTCTTGAGTCCTGGTATCACAGGTTTCATCTCAGTGTCTTGAGTGCTGGGATCACAGGCTCCAAAAAGTTCTGGGATCACAGGCTCCATCTTGATGTCTTGAGTGCTGGGATCACGGGCTCCATCTCGGCGTCTTGAGTCCTCCACAAAACTTTTAAATACTCATTATTTATACAAAATATCTTATTCATTAAAATCATAAACATATTAATATTTTCTTTCAAAACAGGTTTTAAAAAGGTTATATTAAATTTTTTTCTTTCAGTTGTGTAAAGGTTAAAGATGAAAAACATTTCTTTTTCAAATGTTCTTAATGTAAAAGTATGACATATAAAGATTATTATAGATAGGCTACTTGTAAAATGGATGTGTAGGTTTACTGGAGATCTTTGTAAGAAAGTTTCTTTTTCACAATAAAAATAACAGGAAATATCTCAACAAATAATTATAACATCTTAGTTGCTAAAATCTATCTTTTGAAACATTTTCTTTATTATTTTTATTTTATGTATTTGAATGTATTGCCTGCATGTATGTAAGTGAACTGGGTTTTGTAATGCTTGCAGAAGTAGGAAAAGGACATTGGATCCCCTGAAACTGGAGTTATGGACAGTTGCTAGCCAACACATGGGTGCTGAGATGGAACCTGGGTCCTTTGCAAGAGCAGCCAGTGCTCTTAATCAATAAGCCAACTCTCCAGTCCCACTAAAATCTACCTTATATATGACTGCATATCTGTGCACTGTCTGCATGAGCTTATGTTTCTTAAAAATAATTTACTTGGGGTTGAATTGACTTATAAGTAAGTTCTCTTGTAAACTAAAATTGTTAAATTAACCCAAAAGTATCTTTTCTTCTGCTCAAAATGTTCTCTCTTTGATCCTACTTTCAGTTCTGGTTTTACAACATAGTTCCTATTGCTTAAAAATACAAATTAATTTTAAGAAGTGACTACTCTGCTCCAGAGAAAAATTTCTTCTATGGATAATTGCTCCATTGAGATACTAAACTCTATCTATATTCAGGAATTTAAAAGGTCATTTATCTCTGTATATATATATATTTTTTTTATTTACCCAATTAATTTTTACCCCTAATTTTTTATTACCCAATAAATAGAAATTACTAAGCAATTAAGATTTACCATATATTAGGGGTAAATATTAATTGCTTAGTAACTTCTCAAAACAAATGGTTAATTTGTTTATAAACGTTATTGTGTCTCATAGTATTAATTAAAACTTTAAAAGGTTGACAAAAGGATATAAAAAGGAGATATTTTAATAAAGAGTTATTTATAAAGATTAAGATGGCTATATAGTTCTAGAATAGAAGGGATAATTAGAACATTTGAACAAGTTTATTGAGGTCTGAGTAGGACTATAGAAATACAGAGTTGTTATAATAATTAATGTTGCAGCCAAAATTTTCAGTCCACTCCTTTAGCTTGTAGTGCACCCTCAGTTACAGTCTTAGATTAAATGGATGCAGGTAAGTATTGGGGTTATCTGTGGCCACTGAAAGATATCTTTTATGTTCCCCTGTATTATATGTAGCTTTTGGTACTTTCTTTTGCCCATAACAAAATACTTTGGCTCAAGAGGAGCTCAGTTTTGCTTCCCTGTACCAGATGGGTACAGTTCAAAAAAAAGGAAACTATTCTGTGAACTTGGTTTGGATCCTAACCAACTTCTTTCCTGTCTATAGGCATGTGACATAATTCTCTTCCCTCCTTTACTTCTGAAACTATAAATCAGGATATGGGGAGCTAGGAACCAAAGGAAACTGATTTTTATTTGTAGCACAATTTTCATTTAAAACAAACCTAAAAATTATTTTAAATCCTTTTCCTGGGCAATGCCTACTTGACCTGTGATGTTAAATCTCTTCCAGTCAAGGTTTATTCAACAATGTTTGGGGTTTTATTCAAGCTTTATCTATATATTACAAAGAAATTAAAGGTACCAGCCTGATATAACTAACCTTTTTGGATGTTTAATAACTATATTTAAGGGTATATATTGATCTGGTCAAAGGGACTTAAAGGGATAATGGAGGAGCCATTTGTGAAAGGTTAACTGCTTGACAAAGTTCCAGTGACCTGACCCATCAGTTGAAGACTGCTCTCCAGCTGACCTTGGTTTTTAATAATTATTCTTATCATATTAATTCTTATTTTTCTTGCCTGCTTGACTTTTGGCTTTCTAGCAGTTAGGGTACCTGCTTCTGCCTCAAGGAGTGGAACTGACACTTTTGCCTTTTCTAGAAATGAGTACTTTGTGAGAAATAATGGCACTGTGTATACAACTTAAAAGCATGATACAGTAGTAATTAAGAACTCTACAGAAACTGTGTCATACACAGAATGCCCAAGTAAAGAAAGGCATTTTGATTTCATGGTCAGATTTAAACTAAAAAGAAGATTGTAGGGCAAAGTGAAACTAAGTCCAGTAAAACAGTGGATTCTAGTGATCTGACTCAAAGATTAGTAGCCCTTAGAAAATCACCTTAGCAGAAAGTGTTAAAAACAGAAACTGAGGAAAACAATGACCAGACTAAAAACAAGATATGAATCAAAGCTACACCAGCCACAAAATGACTTACAGGTCGAGCGAACAAGGAACTAAAGTGAGAAAAATAAAGTTCTCTATTGTTAAAGCTTTAAAGCTCATTTTTTACACTGTCCAGCACCTATGTAACCACAAGGCATAAAGAATGGAGTCCTTAGAGTTAAAAGTTAATATTAACTTCACTGTGCTGCAAAACTGTTAAATTGCTTAGGTGAATGGCTGTACTATTATTGTTTCACTTTCTTGATGTCTCAACTAAATGATTGTACCATTATTGATTGTTTTCCTGTTTTTGATGTTAAGAATGATTTCAGGTGTGAATTTTTTGAAAAATATTTACGGGGAAGTTGGGTTATTTTTTTTCATCATTAGCTTAGACTTGCATAACATGTATTGGTTTTAGGGTATATAAAAATAAACTTCGGGACCTGAGGAGCAGAGAAGAAAAGAGAGAAGAAAAGAAATCGGCAGAGTGGCAAACCTGAAAGGCCCTCTGCACAGGATCAGAGAAGGCAAATGCTCTTTGATCCTTAGGTCAAGAAATCGGCAGAGTGAAGAACCCAAGAGGTCCTCTGCACAGGAACAGAGAAGGCAAAAAGTTCTCTGATCCTTAGGTCAGGAACTTGACAGAGTGGCAAATTGGCAAGACCCTCTGCACAGGATCAGATCAGAGAAGGCAAATGCTCTCTGATTCTTCGGTCAAAAAATCGGCAGAGTGAAGAACCCAAGAGGTCCCCTGAACAGGAGCAGGGAAGATAGATGCTCCTCAGGTCATGAAAATGAGATTCTTGTGTCTTATTTGATTAATTTCTTCGCCGCCTTTACAACCACCCACTTCAGGAACTGAACCTGCTGGAGCTGGACTCCGACAGGACAATATTTTGTTCCTTGCCCTCCAAGGTCGACTAAGTCCCAGGGAACTATGAGACATCTCAAAATGTCCTGTAACTGTGGTGGCACAGGCCTTTAATCCTAGCACTTGGGAGTCAGAGACAGGCAGATCTTTGTGAGTTCAAGGCTAGCCTGGTCTACAGAATGAGTTCCAGGACAGCTGGGGCTACAGGCAGACCCTGTCTTGAAAAGACCAAAAAAAAAAAAAATGTCCTGTAACTGTGAGAAGTCACTGTTCTCTTGCTCAGGGAGGTCTCCATGACCTCCCTGAGCAAGAGAATAACAAAGTCAAAGGAGCCAGAGGCTCCCTTCACCCCAAAGCCCACTGACCCCTGAGGTTCAGATCCTCAACTGACCTTGAAAAAAAATTTTTTTTGTTTATTTGGCCAACTATATGGTCTTAAACACCCATCAGGAAAGTATAGCCAAAGATTAAAGTAATTGGCATACTTCTTTAAGAGTGCAAGGAATTGCACTTCCCAGACATTAGGCTTAAGTTTATACAAGATGTTATTTAGACAATTTCTCACTAATGATTTTGTTCTTAATGAGAAAGACCTACTCAGGTGCAAGATTTCAAATCTTGGCTTAATACAACACTACAGTGTCTATCTACAGCCAAGAAAGACAAGCCCACTATTGTTCTTATTTAAAAATTATATAAGGGGCTGGAGAGATGGCTCAGCAGTTAAGAGCACCAACTGCTCTTGCAGAGGACCCAGGTTCAATTCCCAGAACCCACATGGCGGCTAAGAACCATCTTTAACTCCAGTTCCAGGGAAATCTGATGCCCTCTTCTGACCTCTGCGGCACTGCACAAACCTGTGTGCAGACAGTACATTCATACACATAAAAAATAATAAATAAAATTTAAAAATTTATATAAATGATAGCTAAATTTCTCTCTTCCTGTCTAAAAGCCATTTGGGAGGGAACTAGTGATTCTAGCCCCTCCAACAGCTATCAGAGTACCTGAAAAACAGATCCTGAGTCCAGCTATGGAGGCCAAAAGAAAAATGGGGAGGAACCTCCCCAAATAGGTACCTTTGGAAGCCTTCGTTGAGAAATTCTAATGGACTTTGATTTGAACATTTGGAATTCACCCTGTTCCGACATTCCTTAATTCCTTGCCTACAGCTTGTGTCTCACTACTCTTGCTTTGACTTCTGCTTCACATCTCCTCCCAGGTACCAGCCAAAGACTTTCTCTTCTCTCTGTAGCTAACAGTTATGCACCTTTTGAAGGGAACAAGCAGGTGGTCTACAGTGACTCCATTTTAAGGGAGAACTCCATTCAGTACTAGGATTACTTGGAGACAGCGTCATTGTGCAAAAAGGCTGAACTAAGTGGGCAGGTGGTATTTACTCAACCCGACCCTTGAACCAGTAGTTTCGACAATAACAGGAGAGGAATGGGTCAGCAGTAAGATAGTAGAAGAGACCATCGCCTCTGCTCTTTGAGATAACAGAAACCATAAAGGTCAGTTAATTGGAATAGCCTCCTGCAATAACTAACCCATGACCCACCTGCAATAACTAGCCCATGACCCACCACGATGTGGGTTTTGGGGTTTTTTTGCCTTTAAAACCCCCTGCTTAGATTTCCCCAGGGTTGCTCCCCTACCTGCGTGTAGTGAGGAAGCATCCCTGGTGCATCGGATATCAATTGCCTTTTTCTTTTCTACTAAATAAACCTTTTTCTTTTTTTTTTTTTTTTTTTTTTTTTTCTTGTGTTTTTTTTTTTTTTTTTTCTGTTTACCTAAATGAACTTTGTGAAAAGAACCTGCTTGGCTCGTTGGTGTTCTGGAGGGACTCTCAGACTCTAACACTTTGGGGTCTTGTGGATAGACCCACTGAAGAACTATCCCAGTTGTTACATTGTGTGGCCCTATTCGTCGTAGAAGAAGCCAGAGTGGTCCACGTCCCAATTCCCTATTGGCAATTAGGGTTGCCTCTTCAGAGGGAGGAGTAATGAGAACAGGAGGTAGAAACTGGCTAGGCAGTTTTAGGGTGAAGCCCCCCCAAAAGAAAAATGACTAGTTTCTTCCTGGCTGAGAGCTAGAAATTCCCTTGAATCTGCCAGTAAACTTGTCCCTACCTGAAGCCAGGGATGTCAGAATGATCTAATCCAAATATGTCTCTAGTTCCACCATAACTGGAGACTGGAGATGCTGATAATGGGCTCCGTACTTTTTTCTGTATCTCTCTCTTTTTCCCGAAGTAATATCCTGTTCCAGGAAGACATGCTGAGGACGTGACCAGAATCTCAATGGACTGCACACCTGAAATGAGGACTGGACTGACCAGCTCATCCCCCCTCCCCTCCTTCCTTTACTAAGCTCGTATTGACTCTAGAGTAATGAGAACATTGTACTGTGCTCAAGCAACTGTTATCTCCAAAAATTCTTACAGAATGTCCTAACCGAGAAGCCTATATCACCGCCCAAGTTGCTGCCCGAGGCCAAATTAAAGCTATGTTCTTGCTCCACATTACCCGAGAACTCCTCAGTTAAAAGAGAAAGGATGCCCCCACATTCCATTCTTTTTATGTCTTCAGGGTCTGGAAATTATAGAATCCCCTTGCTTAAGAAATCCAGAAGTTCCCTGAGACTATTTCGAGGTTCTTACTGTTATCAATCAAATGATATTGGTCAGCCAGACCTGGAACTCAGTGAGCATGACTGTTTATTGAAACAGCCTGTTTCCCAAGGTAGCCTGTCTGGCTTAAGCAAACAGGAAAGAGGGGGGCATAAATTTCTCAAGAATTTCCTGACCCAAAGGTATACCACCACAGCTGTACCCTATATAATCTCTGACCATTCCCCTCTCTCTTGGCACATCCTCCATCCTGAGAAAAGGCTGTTGCCCCTCACTGTGCTAATAAACACAGTCTCATTTGTTGGGGTCAGATGTAGTCTCTTTCTTTCTCGCATATTGTTCCTGTATTCTGAAATCTGAATTCTAACAACTTGCACACAATGTGGTATACATAAATTCATGCAGACAGACTCACACATGCATGTATGCACACAAACACACTAATAATAAAAATATATATTTTTTAATTAATTAATTAATTTATTTCTGTATGTGTATGAATGTACTGTCTGCATGCAGGTCTGTGCACCCGTGTTGTGCAATGCCGCAGAGGTCAGAAGAGGGTCTCAGATTCCCCTGGAACTGGAGTTCTCCTGGAATTGGAGTTACAGACGGTTCTTAGCCACCATGTGGGTGCTGGGGATCGAACCCGGGTCTTCTGCAAGAGTGTCGGTGCTCTTAACCGCTAGGCTGTCTCTCCAGCCCCCAATAATAAAAATATTTTAAAAGACATGATAAAGATGTTTTAAAAGATCAAAATGTTTCTACATGTAATAAGAGTTTCAACATCCACAGAGCAAAAGTTGACAACATTAAAGGGAGAAATAGACAATTCCACAACTGTATTAGGAATCCCTTTTAACTCATAGAAACTGTACAAAAAAATAAAAAATCAAAATAGTCATAGGTAACAGAACAATATCATCAGCCACATTGATCTAACCAATGCTTATAGAACACTGCACCCTAACCTGAAAAATACACACCTGCAAGTAGATTCGTCATGCCCACCAGCATACCCCATAAAGCAAATCTTAATAAATAATAAATTCAAGATTGTAATCTTACTCTTGTTCTCTGAACACAGTAGTGTGGAGAGGAAACCTTGAAACACCCAGAAGACCAGTGAAGGGTGAGGAGTCAGTGCTGGGAACAGGCACAAATATGGAGCACTTGGAGGAGGAGAAGGAAGGCACCATTTACCCACCTGGACCCTGGCCCATAAGCTCTGGCTTCTTGCCTGCCCCAGGGCCATAGAAGGAGGTGTGCTGCTGTTTCACTCAGATCAGCTTGGGCAGTAAAGCTCAGAATCTGGCCCCAGGACTTCCGGTTTAGCTCCTTTATCTGCCAGAGCGATGGCCAGCCCATTCTCTTTCCTCCTGTGGAGTGTGGCAACTACAAGGTGAGTTGCTTGGGTGGGGGGCTCAGATTCAGGGGGGATGATAGGACTAAGAACAACTGTGACTGAAGCCTCTGGAAGGGGAGGGAGGGCCAGAGCAGTGGGTGCTTCTCCCTCTCTACCTGAAGGCCACTCTGACCTTGCTCTGGCTGAAGGTGCCTGGCTGAGAACAGTAACCCCAAAGCCCTGTCACGGGGACACCCCACAAATACTGCTCTGTTTCCTGAAAGTCAGAGTGAGAGAAGGAAGGGTCCAGGCTCCCAATTTAAGAGTCCCAATGGGTTGGGCAGTGTTGTCAGGCCCTATGCCCTGGAGTTGAAATACCCTGTTTCCTAGGCTCTTCTTTTTTCACTTTTTTTGGGGGGGGTTCATTTTGTTTTGTTTTTTTGAGACAGGGTCTCCCTTTAGTCTCAGCTGACTAAGAACTCACTATATAGGTAGACCAGGTGAGCCTTGAACTCACAGAGATCTGCCTGCCTCTGCCTCCTGAGAGTTGGGATTAAAGGCCTGCACCACCAACGCCTGGAGTTCCCTTAATTTTAAAGGAACACCCATATGAATAAATGAAAGCTAAATGGAAGTGTAGCTGCTTCTCTGTTTAGGAAAGAAATAAGTCAATACTTCCTGTGGAGGGGTCTGGAAAAGAAGCCTCCACATACCAGTAGCATGTGAGCGAGTGGCAGTCCTATATACTGAAGGCAGACAGGGAGGCCACTTCAGCATTAACTGGTTCTACTAGTTTTTTTTTTTTTTTTTTTTTTTTTGTCTTTTGGAGACAGGGTCTCTCTAGCCCCAGCTGTCCTGGAGCTAACTATGTGGCCCAGGCCGGCTTTGAACTCACAGAGATCCACCTGCCTCTGCCTCCCAAGTGCTGGAATTAAAGGCATGGATCACCATGCCCAGCTAGTTTTCCTACTAGTTGTACTCTTAACAAACTCCCCAAGCCTCAGTTTCCCTATCTGTGAAATGAGAATCACAACAGGCTGTCTGTGACAAAGCTGTCGGGGCTAACTTGGGGCTTTTGCACAGCTTTTGGCCATAGGTTTTACTACTATCATTTTAGGTGAAGCACCAGCTATGGATTTAGAGCCCCATCTAAAGGGGCAGGGACCCAGCAGACAGTGGTCAGAGTCCCACCCTACCCCTGCCCCATCTAAAGGGGCAGGGACCCTGCAGACAGTGGTCAGAGTCCCACCCTACCCCTGCCCCATCTAAAGGGGCAGGGACCCTGTAGACAGTGGTCGGAGACCCTCCCTAGCCCTGCCCCCTGTGGGAACTTTCCAAGGGAGAGTCTAGGACTTTCAGGTTGAGTGATTCCCTGAGGTCACAGAGAGGCCTCTGGGCCCCATTGTTCTTCTCCTCTGAGCTGAGAAAGATGTATTCTCCCCAGCCCCCTCTTGGCACCTAAATCTGCATGCGCAGGAGCCAGCCAGACCTTAAATAAACCCTGCCCTCTGGCTGTCCAACTCACAAAGAACTCTGTCCTTCAGAATGGTCTGGTGATGCCCAGTTTTCCAACCTTATTGTCCCCAGTTCACAGATGAGGAAGTTTAGGTACAGGGAGAGGAAAGGTCTTTTGATGTCCCATGTGGAGAGGTAACATAGAACAAGGTATCTCCATCTGTGACCAGAAATCTAGTGTGAACATGTGCACCAACACACAGCCATTGAGCAGTCAGAGCAGGGAGGACAGAGGCTGAGTGGTAGGTGGTGATGACTGTGTTTTCTCTCCCTAGATGAGCCTTATATGCCAGGTAAATGGAACAGAAGTCGGCGGTTCATCTTACCTACTCCCCAGGCAGGGCGCCAGGTACAACAGGGGCACGGGCAGTCCACCCTCTTCCATGGTGGTGATATCTGCTTGACTCAGTGGATATTGGACTAGAGAGAAGCAGGAAGTAGGGTTCCCCCATCCCATTTGGTGGTTGGTAGAGAGTATGACCCAGGACCAAAGGGCATAAGGACCCAAAGATGCTCAGAACCCTGGGTAGTGGGGTTGCTTTCTGCCCCCAGGTCCTGTAACAGTACTTTAATAGGCCCTACACCTGCCTCACTTTAAAAAATCAGTCTCGGGAGGCCAGGCATGGTGGCGCATGCCTTTAATTCTAGCACTTGGGAGGCAGAGGAAGGTGGATCTCTGAGTTCAAGGCCAGCCTGGTCTACAGAGTGAGTTCCAGGACAGCCAGAACTACAGGGAGACCTTGTCTCAAAAAGACCAAAAAAAAAAAAAAAAATCAGTCTCAGGGCTGGAGACATGGCCTGGTGGTTAAGAGCACTGACTGCTCTTGCAGAGGACCTGGGTTCCATCCCCAGCACCCACATAGGCGGCTGAGAACCATCTTTAACTCCAGTTCCAGGGGAATCTGACCTCCGCGGCATTGCACGACGCGGGTGCACAAACCTACACGCAGACAGTACATTCATACACATACATAAATAAACAAAAATTTAAAAAAAATCAGTCTCTGAGACCAAAGCTTGGACACAACCCAGGCAATGAGGCCTCCTTCCAAGGCCTTGGAGACCTCAGTTCCCAGTAAAGACAAGAGAAAGCAGATCTAACCTGCATTTCTCACTTCCTTACAGAGGAAGAACATATGACTGATGTATAGTACAAGCGACACCGGACAGTCATGCAGGCAGTTATTAGCTGTGTGCACTTCAGCAAGGTCTGACCATCCTAAAATGAGGATACTGTACCCATCTTGAGAATTGTACCAAGAATCAAATAAGGCACTGTTCAATCCATGTTTGAGGTTGCTTATAGAAGGGTCTTTCCTGGGTCCAGCTTTCAACCAGATTTTACTGTTTTTTTCAGACCCACTTTTCAACCCAGGTACCAGATAACACCTGAACCCCGCGTTGCTTTCAGCAGTGGCGAGATGGAAGACGGTTGAGGAAGGAGCTCCTGGAGCAGGGGGAGGGGAAGAGAACAGAGTGGCTGGATTTGGGAATGGGCGAATAACTGTGGGTGGGGAGGAATTCTCAACTGCTGGACACTATGGGCATATTAAGGGTGGCTCTTGGGTAGTGTACATCTGTGAAGTCTGTCTAGGCTTCTGGAGTCCCTTAGGCACAGGGAGACAGATTGAGGCAGCAAAGCCATTCTACGTAGGGGGAAACTCTAAGCCGGATCTTCCATCTGCGATCAGCAGGATGACCCAGCCCTTTCTCCTCCTAGACCTTGGTAGGGGCATCCAGCACCATTAAGTTCTTCCTTTCTGAGGCGGTCATGGGTCAGCACTTCTATGAGGTGGAGTTGGACAAAGGCGATCCTCAGCCTGGAGACCTCTTTCTGTTCAAGTTGCTGTCCCCCAAGGCACAGTGGTGCGGGGCCCACGTGGGCGTTTACTGTGGCCACGGAGAGATCATCCACTTTGAGGGTGAGCAAAAGAAGCTGCCCAGCCAAGCTTGACCCACCCCTGAGCAGGCTGTGCTGGGATGAAGACTGTAGTTCTGGGCTGGAGGTGTGGGTCTAGGACAATGGCGGCCAGGATACGTGGCTGGGGCTTCCAGTCTGAGGAAATGTAGTGCAGGATTACTCGTCCAGCACCCATGCTAGCTCTGATTTGCACCAGGCTTTCTATCCCCACAGGCAGGAATCCCAGCACTGGGCTGCAAACGTTTCTGGCTTGCTGTGAAGGGGTAGTGTGCAAACAGGGGTACGGCGCACTGAGGCGTTCCCGCCAGCTCTGGCGCGTACTGCGCAGCCGCAGCGGCATAGACCGTATAGTGCTGGAATGCCGCATACGTGAAGCTATGGAAGCCGACCCACCTCCCTATCACCCGACGAGGAGCAACTGCGTGCACTTTGCACTGCGCCTGCTGGGCATGGACTTGGTGAGCACCTCTCGAATACCCATGCAGATCCTTACCCCAGCCTTTGCCCGCTAATCAACACATCTAACCAACCTGCTCCTGCAACATTCAGGCCCACCCCTCTCTACTGCACCCAGGCCAGGTTCCTCCAAACTCAAGATCTTTGGGAGTCCCAAAGTCCCGTAATTAATGAGGTTCCACACTGAAACCCTTAAGGACCCACTCCAGGTACGCCTCAGGCTCCAGTTCACAGATCCTATCCAGTTATATTTACAGCATCCTATCAAGGTGCAACCCACCTGCTGTTCCCACCCGTGGGCTGGTCCAGGTCCATCCCTTCCCACAACAAAACCTTCTACTGACCCAAACTCCAATTTTCTGGTATTCATTCATTCCTAACCAGCCCACCAATTCTAGCTTTGGAAACTTGGGGATCCAAATCTACGAATTAACTCAGCCCTCCGGAACTCTTCCATTCGTCAAGCCTAGCTAAGAGATTCCAGCTACCCAACACGATGCCTCAAACTATAGCCCAAATCCATGCAACTCGTCCCCGCAGCCTGGCTCACTGTCTTCTTTCTGACCCCAGACTCTCTCCTTCCTTGGGCCTTGGGAGCTGAGCTGGGAAAATCATAAGCTCCGGGAGACCTGGCAATTACTCCAGACCCTAACGCAGTCTGTTCTGTTTCTCTTCCTTCCTAGAGGTCAATGGACATGGACCCCACCAGAGACTAATGTGCCTTTGCCTCCCCACCCCCACCCCCAGTAGGCCGGAGGATTTCAGAAATGATCATTAAAGCATTTTTTCAGAGCTTCATTAGGATGTTAGGAGTTCTCTCTACTCCATCTCGACCTGCTCTGCCCACAGGCTGCCCTTGAGGCCCTCCAAGCCAGCCTGCCTTTAATCTCCACTTCTTCAAGGAAATTGCTGAGCTTCCCATTTAGTGAGCAGGCCGCCCTCAGAGGGCTTTAGATTGTGTAAAAAAGTTGGTCGGAAAGGCACCACCCCAAGGTTTCCAGGTCAGGGTTCCAGCGCTTTTACCTCCCCACCCCAGGGTCTGTGCCCGCTGGGATGGCTCTCCTTTCAGCACCCCTCTTCCCTCCACTGTGTGGGTGGACTAGACCCTTGAGGTCAGGTGGAAGCGTATGTGACATTCCGCATCCCTCTGAACTGTACCACCATCAGTCTAGCAGCCTGGCTCTCAGTCAGACCTGGAGGTGCGCCCAGTCCCTTTAAGAGTGGTAGTCAAGGAGTAAGCCAGTGCTGAGGGATTGGGCGGGGCAGCGTTGGGGCTCTACCCCGGTCCTCCCTCCCACACCCGCTCGATCAGCGGGTGCCTGTGCCTTTAAGAACCTCGGCGAGCGGCCTGATTGCTGAATCCGCGCGGCATTGCTGCGTCCGCCGCGCAGATTGCAGCTCTGCAAAACGGGTGCACCCGCTTCCTCCGTCCCTTCCCAAGCCTGCGGCGCAGACCCATGTCGGTGGCCCCAGCCTACAGCGAAGACAAGGGCGGCTCTGCGGGCCCGGGAGAGCCGGAATATGGCCACGACCCGGCGAGCGGAGGCATCTTCTCCTCCGACTACAAGCGGTGAGCGAGCTAAGCAAGGCCCGGGGCGCGGCGGACGCCTGGGCACCATGGACAGCACCCCGCCAATGGCGCGGGCTGCTGGGACAGAACCTGCCCTGTACGCTTGGGGTCGGGCGGTCACCTCGCCTGCGGGACCCGGAAGGGCTGGAAGGTTGGAGGTTGGTGGGGTTGAATCAGTCAACTGGGGTTCGCGAGGGCCAGCTTCCCGCCCCAGGTGCTTCCCCTCTTTGTAGGTTCCCAGCCTTTTGCTCTCTGGGCGAGGTGGCCCAGGGAGACACCAAAACGCCAAAACACCCAGTCGGTGAACTTGAGTTTGAGTCTGGGGCCTCTCCCGGAAGACAACACAGAATGTAGACTGAGAAACTGGCTCCACCTACAAACTCATTTCTCCTTCTGGACCTCACTCAGACCTGTCCCCTACATTATCTTGTGATTAAGCCCTACCTGATTATGGTTCAACTCCTCACCTCTGACTCATTCATTCTTTCATTTGTTCATAAATTCAGCAGCAAGCATGTATTAAAGGCCCACCGTGTGGACGTACAAGTCACACAGCACCCAATGAAGAAGAGACCTCAGGTTGCTCTACAAGGGAGCAAGGATGAAGTCGTGACAATTCAGTATAAAGGAGTGGGGGGGGGCGGGGTGTGAAGAGTGTTCTCCCATGTTAGAAGCATTCCCAGGTTAGAAATAAGTCTGGGCTGGAGAGATGGCCTAGCGGTTAAGAGTGCCGACTGCTCTTGCAGAGGACTCGGGTTCGATCCCCAGCACCCACATAGCAGCTGAGAACCGTCTTTAACTCCAGTTCCAGGGGAATCCGACGCCTTCGTCTGACCCCCGCGTGCATTGCACGACACGGGTGCACAAACCTACATGCAGACAGTACATTCATACACATAATAAAATAAAAAAAAATTTTTTAAAGAAATAAGTCTGAGAGTTTAGGAAAAGGACCACCTAAAACAAAGCACTTAAGCAAAACAAATTTACTTCTGTAACAGGGGTGCTTAAGCTATTATGAGATTTAAGCAGGCACAGGCAAGGACACCTAGTGAAAATCTTACATTTTAATTCCTAAGGGGGTTCTGCTCCTCATCCTGAGAGGTCAGAGCTTCAAGGCCTCACATTCTTCTTACAGGATTTTCTAATAATAAAAACAAAGCTTAAAAGCAGCACAATTGATTTGCAAAATGTAATTGTTGAGAACAAGCTGTAACCTTGAGCACACACTTTGATCTTAGACAAACAGGTTATGAACCTATACAGTATTCACAGCCCCTAGAGTTGATTGGCTCCTGCTGGGAAGAATAAACTCAAGACCAACGAGATGCAGATTGTGGCTGACCTTTGAAACCTCTAATATTTAAAAGGTAAAACTTCCCTTGGTGGAAAAGACAGCACACTTCCTTTATATTTCCCTCATCCCAGAAGGCTGAGCTATGAAGGAAAGGACTATAATATATTCTTCTGCCAGCACGGTATAGCTAGAATCACCTCATGTCACTAGAATGATTGATTGAAGGTTCTAAGCAAGTGTTGTCATATTTAGAAAGATCCCTGGCTGGATTGTAGAGAAGAGATTGGAAAAGTGAGCTGGGTTGTGCAAGGAAGGAAGGAGGTATCCAAGTTGATTGGCAGGGCATGAGGGTAGCCTAGACCAAAATGTCTTAAAATGTGAGTTCTGGGGTCTGCAAACTGAATGTGGGGTTCACAAAAAAAAGCTGGCAAGAGGAAAAGTTTCTGAACACAAAACAAAAGTTAATTCAAAATCAAGCACATGAAACTGAGGTATTTCTGGCAGGACTCCCCCGTGTTGCACACTGCAACTTCCTGCAGCCTTGGCTCTAAACACACAACATGTGCACTTTGCACTGCATGGGCACTGCTGGAAACACCAGTATATACTGGAGATTATTGTGCTGTGAGTTCCAGTGCTTTTAACTTTACATACAACATTATCTGCTCTTACAGAAACATAATGGTTTAATTACAGAAAACAGAGATGTATCATTTTCCTACCATTGTTCATCAGCATTATCAAATCAGTTTATCTTTGTGTTATAGTGTTAGATGAATGAGCACATCCATTTCATTAATATGCAAATTTGCTTTAGTCTTTAATGGCAAAATGCTATGTATACAAAAGAACTCTTTGTTATTTTCATTAATTTTTATATATGTGAGTGTGTGTGAAGTATATGTGTGTGTGGAGTATGCACACGTGTGTGGGGTGGGCGTGCTAGCTAGCACAGAGACTAGAGGATAGTATCCTCTATCTGCTTTGCTCCTTTGAGGCAGAGTCTCCTACTGAACCTGGAGCTCCCATATTTCAACCAGAATGGCAGCCAGCAAGCCCAGGAGATCCTGTCTCCATGTCTTCTCAGTGCTGGGGTTATAGGTGTGGGCAAGGCCATGCCTAGCTTTTACATGGGTGCTGGGATCTGAACTCTGGTCCTTATGCTTGCACAGCAAGTGCTCTTAACTGCTGAGCCATCATTCCAGCCTCAAAGGATTGTTTTAAAATAAATTTCTTTATGATTTATTACCAGTAATACTTGTTTCTGGGATCATGTGAAAATTTCTCAGGTGAAAGGGGGTGGTGAGTGGAAAATGTCTAAGAAGTCCTAGCCAGGCGTGGTGGCGCACGCCTTTGATCCCAGTACTGGGTGGGGGGGCAGAGGCAGGCGGATCTCTATGAGTTCAAGGCCAGCCTGGTCTACAGAGTGAGCTCCAGGCCAGCTGGGACTGAAGGGAGACCCTGTCTCAAAAATACCCACCCCCCCAAAAAAAAGAAGTCCTGACCTTGACTAGGGTTAAGAAGAAGATTTCAGGGCAACTGAGGGGGAAGTATGATTTGATGATTAGGCAAGTGAGCGTAAGAGCCAGCAGCTAGGGGAATTAGTGACTCACACGTTGCTGGCTCCTGTAACTAGATAGATGATGATGGTGCTATCTAGTGAATTTGGAGGTAAAGACGTTCCAAGAAGATCTATGAATAATGTTATCAATCCCAACTTTGAACGTGCTGAGATTGTTGACTCTGAGGACTGTTTAAATTTAGTGGCTAGTTGGATATTAGGACTTGGAATCTAGGCTTAGGGTTAGGGAGATGAGGGAACTGTTACCATGCCTGTGTGTATGTTAATTAAAGCCACAGAGGACAGTGAAGATAATGTGGAGTGAGTATAAAATGAGCTCAGATGGGAAACAAGAGTGATAGCAATGAAGACATCAACATTAACAGTGACCTGAGAGCAGGGACAATGTTCCAAGAAGTCAACCAAAAGAAAGACAAGAAGAAAATAAAATGCATGTGGGAAGATCCAGTTTGAATTGGGGGCTATTTCTCAGCTAGCACCCCTCAGGGCACCTTGTGGCTGAGAGTCAGAGGATTTCTCTGACCCCACCCCAAGGAGGAACAAACAAGGTGGCCTAGCTCGGTGGGGCAACGATGTGCAGTGGCGTGGAGTTGGGGGGCCTATGATTGGCTCTGGGAACTGGTGTCATTTAGTTTATAAAAGCAGGCTGTAGCAAGCAACAAATTGAATTCCCATTAATATCATTATGGAATTCCCAGCTGTCATTTTTTAAAATCTTTTTTGAGTATACAGGCCAAAGCAGTCCTGCATTTCGTTCGGTGCCCAGCAGGTTGGAAAGAGGTTCCAGTGCAGACCACCAATCTGGATAGCTGGTGTTGTGAGTGGACATAGGCTGAAGATAGGCCAACAGCCATCAGCCTGAAATTCCTGTCCAGGGTTCAGCAGTCTCTGGGCAGGTGGGAAGTCACGGCCAAGAGTGGGAAACATGTCTCATTGTCCCAGTCTAAGGGCCTGAGGTGAAAGTACCTCTCAGGCCGGGCTATGGGAAGTAGCTGGCTGGTCTCTGTGCTAAGAGGCCAGCTCCCTGCAGTGGCTGCTGGCAGGTGTTGTGTCCCCCTCCCCTTAGCAGGGCCATGTGGTACCTGTTCGGTACAAAGAAAGCTTCCTACAAATGCATTTGGATGTGGTTGCTTATACTTGTAACCCCAGGACCCAGGAGGCTGAGGCAGGAGGATTGCCTCAAGTTCTAGGCCAGCTTAGGCTGTCATAGTGAGTTCCAGACCATGAGCTAGAGTATGAGACCCTGTCTCAAAAAGAAGAAGAAAAAGGAAAGAGCACCTTCAGGAAGGAGACTGGTCAGCACTATCAGTGCCCATTTAGGTCAAGTCAAACAAGAAAAAAACTTTGAGACCACCAATTGAAAAAGACGCCAACTTTCACTCCACTCCATGCTTGTCCTGGGAGTCGAGTTCCATCAAAGTGTAGAGAATAGGGCTGGAGAGATGGCCTAGCGGTTAAGAGCGCCGACTGCTCTTGCAGAGGACCCGGGTTCGATCCCCAGCACCCACATGGCGGCTGAGAACCGTCTGAAACTCCAATTCCGGGAGAACTCCAGCTCCAGGGGAATCCGACACCCACTTCTGACCTCCGCGGCATCGCACGACACGGGTGCACAGACTTGCATGCAGACAGTACATTCGTCCACATACAGAAATAAATAAAAAATTAATAAAAAAAAAGTGTAGAGAATAGAAGCTGGGTTATTGCTTTTCCCAGCCTTCTGTTATGAATGATTCTAAATGTTGAGAGAAATTGAAGGAACAATGGTGAGTACATATTTATCATCCACCCAGATTCCTCCATCATTGTTACTGTTCTGAGCTTGCATTATCTAGCCATCTTTCCATGTCTGTCCTTGGCTGAGGCATGCAAATTGCAGAGGTCATGACCCTTCAGCCCTAAATTCCAAATTAGCATCAATAGCCAGGCTACAGTGAATGAAAGAAATAATGCATAGTGAGTGAGAATTTTGCTTTTTAAGAAATTTGATTGTGGGAGCTAGGGAGATGTTAACCACTTAGTTGATTCTCTCACATAGGACCTGGGTTTGATTCCTAACAACCAAAGGCACATCACGATGGTCCCCTACTCCAGTTCCATGGACTCTGCTTCTCTCTTCTGGCCTCCATGTATGCGTATACACAATGTGCATACATATATTCAGGCAAAACACTCATATACATAAAATAAAAATAAATTTTTTTTTGGTCTTTTTGAGACAGGGTCTCTCTTTAGTCCTAGCTGGCCTGGAGCTTGCTCTGTACACCAGGCTGGCCTTGAACTCACAGAGATCCACCTGCCTCTGGCTCCTGAGTGCTGGGATCAAAGGCATGCACCACCACGCCTGGCATTAAAATAAATACTTTTTTTAAAAAGAAATTTGATTGTAAAGGAGAGAAGACATTGGCTGTAGTATGTCACCAGTTTAAAGCAGTCTTTCTATTTTTGTTGTTATTTTCATTTGTTTATTACTAGCTTGGGAGAGCCCAGAGCCCTTAACTGCAGTTAGGAAAGAGTCAGGGGGAGAGGCTGAAGAGAATGAAGACTTAATGGTAGAGGGGGCTTCCAGAGCCTGGGTGTGAGGAGGTGTCCGATAGCAAGGACAAGGCTCTCTGTGGGGGCTGGAGGGCTGCAGAGATTGATGTGTTCCTGTTGAATAAAGCCAGCTACCCCAACAGGGTAGGGGGAGCAGAGGGCAGTGGGCAGGAAGGCTGAGGATGCGAGGGAGCTGTGGAGGGGTAGAACAGTAGACCGGCAGTAGGGAGGAAGGTAACAGATGTCTGACTAGAAAGAAAAACAACAGACTTTGTCTTAGTTACCTTTCTCAGTGCTGTGATCAAATACCTGACAAAAGCAATTTAAGGAAGGACTTATTTTCATCACAGTGGGAGGTATCCGTTGTGCAGGGGGACGTGTAGCAGGTGTTTGAGGCAGCTCCACACATTGCGCCCTCGGTCAGGAAGTCAAGAATGGTGGATGCCGGTGCTCCACTGGCTTCCTCCCCCTTCTGATTTACTCTGGGACTCCAGCCCATGCAGTGGTGCTGCCCACATGCAGAGTGGGTCATCCCACTCCGGTTACAAAGCCAGTCTAAAAAGCTCTCTCAATGTCAGGCATGGTGGCACACACCTTTAATCCCAGCTTCCAGGAGGCAGAAGCAGGCAGATCTCTGAGCTATAGGCCAGCCTTGTCTATATAATGAGTTCCAGGCCAGCCGAGGCTATAGGGAGATCCTGTCTCAAAAAAAAAAAAAACAAAACCTCCAAACCAAACCAAAACAAAAAACTCTTTCACAAACAAGCTTACAACTTTGTTTCCTAGATGATTTTAGATCCTTTCAAATTGGCAGCCAAGATTAACCACCACAAACTAGGTCTAGAAAGGGCTGGTGAGGATCAACAGGCCTGGCCAAGGTGAACAAGGATGCATGAGCTTTCTGGGGAAGAGGGACAAAATTTAGGACCCAGTTATGACTATGACATTAGGAGTTAAAAGAATCTTCCCCTGACCCTCTCATTCTCTAGCCAGAGATTGGGGTGGGCTTATCCCCAGTCTTGAGCTCTCTGTCTCTCCTGTGGCCTTCTCTCTGGGCAGCCAGGAGGAAACCCAAGCCTCCCTCCTGGCCAGTATCTGGTTACTGAGTTTCGGGGCGTGTCGTCTGGTGGCAGTGACTAGGAGCCTCAGCTCACTGGCCAGCCTAGTCCTCTCCTGGAACTGAACCTGATGCCAGATGCAGCGATTCCTGCAGCTCCCAGGGGCCGGGGTGAGGCCAGGGGTCAGAGGGGCCGATCAGGAGGCTTCTAGTCCTGTGCTAGGCCCTGAAGGTGGGCCCCCATCATGGTACCAAGCCCTGCAGCCCGAGGAGCTTAGGTGGTTGCAAGCTCCTGAGGAAGACACAACCCCAGAAGAATCCTCTCTGGAAGGACGTTGCCCTGAGGCTGGCCAAGGCCAGGGCCAGAGCCAGCCATTACGGTACAGAGGGAACCCCCACCCTACCCCAGATAGCTGAGAAGGCCCAGGAATGGGTGGCTGCCAGTCACTTCTCCGCTCAGGTAGATGAGTGCTAGGTTGGCATTTAGGGTCTAGGCTTATAGGTAGAGGTCATAGGACACACAAGGCTGAGGGTATGAGAAGGGGACACAGGAGTTTAGTTAGCTCCCAGGAGGCTCTGAGGGGTGGGGGTGGTAAAATATTCAAGGATGGAAGCCCCACCTTGACTGTTCTCCCCCCAGGCCCTGGCTGGAGGAGGCCCAGGATAAGGTTTGGAGAAAGAATAAAGCACAAACCAAGTCTGGCCAGGCTTTCTCTGGCTTGTAGGCTGAGATTTAGGTGGTAAAGGGAGGGAGCCCTGTGGCTATCAGGCAAGGTGTGCACATCTGCTCCTAATGTTGAGGCTGACTTGCTATAGGCCCAAGGGGGAGGGCTCCACCCACTATTGGAAGAGTCTGCCAGTCCAGAGTAGGCAAGGAGTCAGGTCAGAGTGAGTGTGATGTAAGAGGATCTGACTGGGCATGAATGTTTCATGGTCCTGTGGCGATGCCTTGTACCTCTTCGTTCCTTTGCCTCTTGGGAACTTAAGCCAGAGGAAGTTGTGGGACAAGAGAGAAGGACTATGGGCGTCTCACCCCAGGAGGCATAGTCTGGGTTGTGGTCATCTGAAGATCAGTTCTGCCTGCTCTCTGCTTCACACCCAATGGTCCCTCCCCTCTTTCAGGGCCTGGAATGTATTACCAGGCTGGGTGGGTAGGATGGCCTGGGGTGTGTGCATTTGACAGGGGCCTGAGACATTTGTATGTGTTGTGGCAAGGACACCTGGATGTGAAAAAGTTAGCTCTAGGGAACACCCAGAGTTAATGGAGACAGTCAGTTCTACTTACCTTCTACTGTAGGCCGCTGGAGTGGGTCCTCAGAAGGAGGTAAGAAGATCTATTTCAAATAAGAGTCCACTGGCCATTTTGTTGAATGAGCCTGGAGTGACCAAAATTTTTTAAATTGTATAGGTATTAGATATAGCTGAGGTGTGGGTAGTTGTGTGCAACATGTATGGGGTGTATCTATATGGGGTGTGCAAGCCTGTAATATGATGTGGGCAAATGTAGAGAGGTCTTGTGGTATATTTTAGGTGTGTAGGTGAAGTGTGGGGCAGGGGGAGAGTTATATGTAAAGAGTGCCTTTGTGGAAAGAGCTATATATCTTGTGTGTCTTTCTGTGAGTGTATGTGTTTCTCTGGGGTTTGTGGGTATTTGTCTGCAGAGTGGCATGCATGTGGGTTTATGTATGGATTGCTTGTGTCTGCAGGAGCTGTGTGTGATGGGATATGGGCCAGTTTCTGGGGTACAGGTATGTCCATTGGGGCGGAGGGTATATGTGGTATATATGCAGGTGCTACTCGTATGTGAGTTGATCCTGGGGAGTGGATTTGAGGGAGCCTGTAGATTTAGCAGCCACACTTACACACTGGGGAAGCTGATTCTAATCTCTGTTATTCCCCCAAGACCTTTATTTTAGTTTGTGCTTCTGTCCAAACCTGAGATCACCACCCCTGAGCAAATGACAGCCTGGTCTGTGTTTGGGAGCATTGTGTGACTTCCTGCAGAAATGTGAGCAAATGTGTATTCCATCCAGATGGGGCACTAATGACAGATTAAAGAAACAATTTGACCTAAGTCTAGTTTAGTCAGCTAGTGATTTACAGGAGTATGGGTTTACTTCCAGAGCATGGGTAACCTCAAAGGCAGCTGGATCACTGAAAATCTCACCCCAGCTGCATCCCTGGAGCTCTGCTGGGCCTGTAGAAGGCTCTTCTCTCTGACAGTTGTTAGTGCTATAGAACTTTGGAGAAAGACCTTGTGAATTTCCTAAATTTTGTTTGTTTCCTGAGCTTTATAAGTTTCATTTACTTCCCCAGTCTTAAAGGGCCTACTCTAGAAGAGAATGTTTCTAAGGAAATAGCAGCTTAATGGAGAGGAAAACAGAGTGCTTGTCTTCTGGTCCTCGCTTGGTCATGGGAGAGCCCCTCTGGTCTGAGGGGCATCCACGCAGGTGGAGGTGTTTTTGAATCAGCATGAGCAACATGCCCGCTTCTGCTGTCATGTGACAGCTAACAAAGCCTCTGTGTCCTGGAAGACACCTTCCTTCTACTTTGCTACCTCAAAAATCTCTTCAGGAAAGACATTTTCTCCTTCTTTTTTTATGTGTGCACAGGTGGTGTGTTTGTGTGTGTGTGTGTGTGTGTGTGTGTGTGTGTTTCTGGAGTTTGTGAGACACCTGCTTATGCTTCTGTCCTTCCTCACTGCATGCATTAGGGAGGCGTGTGTTTCTGAAGCCGACTAGGACACATGTAAGAATGTTTTCTTCCTCGTGTTTGTGGTGTTGGTCACTTATTTCTCAGTATCAACAGCAGCCATATTGTCCTCCAAGATCATCACGTGCTCCCCCCTCTCTCTGAGGACTGCTGCTCCCAAATTTCTATTGTGTCTAGGCGAGACGAGATTTACTTTGCCCATGTCAGCTTTTAATGTCTGCCATTTATGATATGTCTCAAAACTGGGTTCGTGCACCTGGGTCAAAACCTGAGGCTTATGAGAGTGCTACCAGTGTGGCACCTGGGAGGCTTGTGTGCGCAGCTTCCTGACCCAGCTGCTCAGCATGTTTTAGATTTGTCTTAATAACATGAGTGTAGCAGGTGTCACAACTCTGCCAGCAGTATATAAACAGATCTTGAAGGGTTTATTCTCATCTCTTCACATTTTAGCCAACAGTCCCAGAACCTTTGAATATAATTGGGCAGGTTGTTACTGTGTAAGGCACGTGACCAAGGAATACTAACCCCATATTTCACTCACTGAAGAGGAAGAAACAGCTAACCAGAGGACCTGAGTTTGGTTCCCAACACCCACATCAGGTGGTTCACAACTGCCTGTAACTCTAGCTCTGGGAGAATCTGATGAATCTGGCCTTCCTGAACACCTGCACTCACATGCACATATGTCCCCCCATACGCACAATTAAAATAACTTTAAAAAACTTAAACCAGGGGCTGGAGAGATAGCCTAGTGGTTAAGAGCACCGACTGCTCTTGCAGAGGACCCGGGTTCAATCCCCAACACCCACATGGCGGCTGAGAACCGTCTGTAACTCCAATTCCAGGAGAACTCCAGTTCCAGGGGAATCTAACACCCTCTTCTGACCTCCGTGGCATTGCACGACACGGGTGCACAAACCTACATGTAGACAGCACATTCATACACATACAAAAATAAATAAAAAATTAAAAAAAAACATTTAAACCAAATCTTTTTGTTTTATTTTTTTCATTTTTGGTGGGTTTTTTGTTTTGTTTTGTTTTGTTTTGTTTTGTTTTGTTTTCTGACACTGACTATGTAACTCTGGCTAGTCTGGAACTCACTATGCAAACCAGGCTGATCTTGAACTCACAGAGATCTGTCTACTTCTGCCTCCCAAGTGTTGGGATTAAAGGTGTGTACCACCACACCTGGCAAAAGAACAAATATTTAAGAACAATTTATCCACTGTATCTCAAGTATTTCCCTTTACTTGCTGTTACAGGCTGAACAATGTTTCCCATTCAATTCCCATGTTGAAGTCTTAGCTCCCAGTACCTCAGAATGTGACCTCATTTGAAGATTGGGGCTGTGATGATTAATCTGGTCAACCTGACCAAATTTGGAATCATCTAGCAGACACCCCTCTGGGAGTGACTGTGAAGGAGTTTCCTGAGAGGTTTAAATGAGGAGGGAGGACCAACCCCAAGTGAATAGCACCATCCCATGAGCTGGGGTCTCAGACTGGATAAAAAGGGAAAAGGGAAGAAGGCAGCATGAGCACCAGCGTTCCCTGCTCTCTGCACCCTAACCTGCCCAGATCTGAGGAGGCCCGGCTTTAGGCTCTTACCCCCAGGAACTCTGTCATGCCTTCCCTGCCATTTTGGACTGTACGTTCTTAAACTATGATCCAAGATAAACTCTTTTTTTTCCTCGGGTATTTTTATCATATCACTGACAACAGTGACTAATCTAGGATCATTAAGGTAGTGATTAAACATTTGGGAGATGGAGGCAGGAGGATGAGCAAGTTTGAGGCCAACTGGAACCACATAAGAACTTGTCTCAAAACACTGTTTGTGGGGGCTGGAGAGATGACTCAGTGGTTAAGAGCACTGACTGCTCTTGCAGAGGACCTGGGTTCTATTCCCAGAATCCACACGGCAGCTAAGAACTGTCTTTGGCCAGGTGTGGTAGTTCACACCTTTAATCCCAGCACTAGGAAGGCAGAGGCAGGCAGATCTCTGTAAGTTCAAGGCCAGCCTGGTCTACATAGCAAGCTCCAGGCCAACTGGGACTAAAAAAAAAGGAAAAAGAAAACTCAAGGAGCAACAACAACAACAACAACAACAAAAAAACCATCTTGTGTTTGTGCGGGGGCAGGAGGTTGACACTGGAGTGTCTTCCTCTGTCATTTCACATCATTTTTTGATACATGCTTTCTCTGTGAACCGGAAGTATATTGATTTGGCCAGCCTGGTTGTCCAGCAAGCTCCAGGGATCTGCCTGTCTTTGCTCCCCAACCCCTAGCACAGGAGCTATAGGTGTACATCACAATGCCTAGCTTTTATGTAGGTACTGGAGCAGCTGGGACTTCATCCACTGAGCCATCTTCCAAGCCCTGATCTTCTGTTTTTAGCCTAGTATCCTATTGCTTTTATCATCATTGTTGTTTTACATTTTGATGTCTAGTAAGACGATGTGTTTGTCATTATTATCTTTCCTCTCAAAAATATTCTTTAGGTTTAAAATTTTTTTTAACCTTTGGCAACTTCACATTTATAATGCCTTTGATGGTATTTACTCTCCTGCCCCCTGCGTCCTCTCACGCCCTTTGGACTCTCTCCTTCCCAACAAGCCCCTCTCCTATTTTCATGTCTTTCTTTTTCTATGGCACACTGAGTTTAATCAGGGTTGCCTGCATGAGCAAAGGTATCGGGTTATTTCCTGAAGCACGACTTCCACAGCAGCCATTAGCTGCCAGTAGCTCCTCAGACAGGGGTAGGGCTTCTGAGTCCCTCCCCGCTCCACCCCTTTTGAACCAGGCCTTCATGTTCCCTATCCTGGCCTCAAACTTGCTGTGTAGTCAAGGATGCTCTTCAACTCCCGAACTTCCTCCTTCTACCACCCAGGTGCTGGAATTACAGGCATGGGGCATTTTGAAAGTTCTTACTGATTTTTTTCTTTCCAGATAAATTTTGCTGTTACTTCACAAAGTTTGACAAAACCCTTCCTTGAAAGGAATGTCAGCGAACATTGTATGCAATCTGCCTTCATTCCTCTTGGCCAAGTGCAAGGGGTCCCACATACCTGTGATTTGTTTATTTCTCCCATTAGGGTTTTACAACTTCCTTGAATGGCTGTTGAATGTTGACAGGTCTGAACTTTGATATGAGGCCATTTGTGGGGTCTCTAGGACCTGTCCTTGCAATCACTTTGGTCTATAAGTTTACGACCTGCAAACACAGTTGGCGTTGGGCAAGGTCATCCTGCCTTTGTTTATTTTCCTGTCATTTTTGGTTTTGGTGTGTGGGGGAGTATACAAGTACACATGCATATGTGAGCATACACATGTGGGTGCCAGAGCCCAGCCTTGTTGTTCCTCAGGGGCCATTCACCTTGGGGTATTGTTTTTCTTAATAAAATATTTTTATTGGTGTTTATTTATTTCATACATCATTTCTCAGTCACATTCCTTTTTCCATGCCCCCACCCCAGTTCATGCATTCTGCCATACATGTCTTGCATCTTTTTCTCAGTCTTTTTAAAAAGTTTTTCTCTGCAGAAGTTTATTGTTTGGGCAGAAGTTAACTATTTCAGTCAGTTCTTTGTCCCAGTCCTTTTGTCGTTGTTGTTCCCTCCTATCTGTATTGCTCCAAAATATGTATATATATATATATATATGTCATATATATACCAAAACTATGACCTCTGAAAATAAACTGTATAGTAATTCCAAAATATGTTTAGGAGTTCACATTTTTCCCTTTACTTTTATATTACTCTAAAATATAAATACATGGGGCTGGAGAGATGGCTCAGTGGTTAAGAGTGCCAACTGCTCTTGCAGAGGACCTGGGTTCGATTCCCAGCACTCACATGGTGGCTAAGAACCATCTTTAGTGCTGGGTGTGGTGGCGCATGCCTTTAATCCTAGCACTCAGGAGGGAGAGGCAGGTGGATCTCTGTGAGTTCAAGACTAGTCTGGTCTACAGAGGGAGTTCCAGGCCACCTGGGGCTATAGGGAAACCCTGTTTCAAAAGATAGATAGATAGATAGATAGATAGATAGATAGATGATAGATAGATGATAGATAGATAAAATAAGAATACATACCCTCCACCCATATGCCACAATTACATAGTCTGAAAATAACTTGTAAGTTAATTCTAGAGCCCATTGAGGGATTTACATTATAACAGCACAGTTGCCTTCAGATAAAAAGAAATATAACATTAATTTTGCTCAGCTTGCCTTTCAACTAGGGATTTGGTGCTAGCATCCACAAATGAGGAAAACCATTCGTTGTTTGTTTTTCTGGGACTGTGTTACTTCACTTAGCATAATGGCTTCGAGTTCCATCCATTTACCTGCAAATTCATGATGTCATCTTTCTTTACCACTGCATAGAATTCCATTGTGTAGATGTACCACATTTTCTCTATCCACTTGTCAGTTGAGGGACACCTGGGTTGGTTCCACCTCTTTGCTATTGTGAAGAGAGCTGCAATAAACATAGATGTGCATGTATCTCTGCGATAGGATGAGTGTAGTGGGTATATACCCAGGAGTGGTATGACTGGGTCAGGTGGTAGGCTCATTTTCAGTTTCTTAAGAGTTCTCCATCCTCAACTGACCTTGAGAAAACAAAAAAAACAAACTTGAGATCTTAGTAAAAAGACAAAAAGTAAAAAAAAAAAAAGTGTACAGTTGTTTTGCCTGTCTTACTGGCAAGTGCAGCTACTGTGTGGCTGCCATTGCTTTTGTCATCCTTCAAAGACATGAGACACAGCTTTTCAACCTTCCAATGTGGACTAAAGACTCATGTCTCTCCAAGAATCCTCCAAACCTTTAGTGCCAGATGGGGACTGCTGAGACATCCAACTTCTGAACTGAACTACTACTAGGGTTTCAGCCTCTTCAGAGTATAGACTGCCATTGTTGGACTACCCAGGCTGTATCATGGAGACCAGTACAGGAAGATCAAGACAGGACGCGGTGCTTACTGGACCTCATTTGGTGGCCATGGGAAGGGAAAACCACAGTGTGGAACACAAGAGCAGAACTGATGGTGGTTTGGGCTTGCCAAAGAGGAGACTTCAAACATGACATCTTTCAACCTAATAAAGAAAAAAATCATAAGCTGAAGATGCTAAAACCTATGATATATGTGTCATGCATATGTGCATATATGTGGAATGAAGTGCATATTGGACTGGACAATACAACAACAACAACACCCAACAACAGAAAGACTGCATTCAAAGAACTGACTTAAATAGGTAACTTCTGCTGCCTAAGCAGTAAAACTTCTGCACGAGAATTTTGAGAGAGACTGAAGAAAAAAGATCTAAAAAAAACACTTTTGCAGAATGATGAGCTCTGGGGGTGGGGGTGTGGGGGCAGAGAGGAAGGCAAACGGGTCTATATTTGATTGTAACATTTTGTATATGGAAATGCGACAAAGTCAATAAAAAGTGGCTTTGAAAAAAAAGAATTCTCCACACTGCTTTCCATGAAGGTTGTTGAGTTGCATTCCTACCAGGCAATGGATGATGTTCCCCTTCCCCACAACCTCTCTGAGCATTTCGTATCATTTTTTTTTCCTTCTCTGGATATAGCTAGTTTCTACCACAGTAAGATGACAAACTTAAGTGTTTTATTTGCATTCCTCCGTAATTATTAGTGATGGTTTGAATACTTTTTAAGATGTTTCTTCAAGCAGGTGGTGGGACATGCCCTTAATCCGCACTTGGGAGGCAGATGGCGGACAGATTCTTTGTGAGTTCAAGGCCCAGCTGGTCTACAGGTGAGTTCCAGGGCAGCTGGGTCTACATGGAAACCCTGGCTCAAAAAGACCAAGAAAAAAAAAAAAAAAAAAAAAAAAAGGATGTTCTCAGCCATATTTACTTCTTCATTTCTGTAGAATTCTCTGTTCAACTCTTTTACTCTCATTTTTTTTTTTTTTTTATTTTTTTTTGGTCTTTTTGAGACAGGGTCTCCCTGTAGCCCCAGCTGTCTTAGAACTCACTCTGTAGACGAGGTTGGCCTTGAACTCACAAAGATCCTCCTGCCTCTGCCTCCTTAGTGCTAGGATTAAAGGCATGTGCCACCACTCCTGCTACTCCATCTTTTGAGTGGGTCATTTGTTTTCTTCCTCCTTTTTTAAAAAATTAAAAAAAATTTTTTAAATTTTTTGTATGTATATGAATGTACTGTCTGCATGCAGGTCTGTGCACCTGTGCCATGCAATGCTGCAGAGGTCAGAAGAGGGTGTCGTCGGATTCCTCTGGAACTGGAGTTAAAGATGGCTCTAAGCTGCCATGTGGGTGCTGGGGATTGAACCCGGGTCCTCTGCAAGAGCAGCCTGTGCTCCCAACTGCTAGGCCATCTCTCCAGCCCCCCTCCTTTGTTTTATGAGTAGTTTATACACTCCAGATGTTAATGCTCTATCAGATGTACCACTGGTGAAGGTTTCCTCCCATTCTGTGGGTTTTCTCTTCACTTCTTTGATTATTTCTTTCACTGTACAGAAGCTCTTGAGTTTAATAAGGTCCCATTTCTACCTTGTTTTTTGATTCCAGGTCTTCGTTGATTCTTGGAGCTCACTGATTCAACTAGGTGGGCTAGCCAGTGAGCCCCATAGAACCTCCTGTTTCTGCCTCTGCAGGACTGGAATTACATGCACTTGCTGCCTTGCCTGGCTTTGTACATGGGTGCTGGGAAACAAACTCATGTCTTCATTTTTGCCTGGCAAGCACATTACTGACTGAGCCATTTTTTCAGCCCTTACCTTTGTTTAGGAACCCAGTTCTTTCCCTCCGTTTCTTTCCATCCATCCAGCTGCCCCTGTTTTCTGATTATGGATCTGTTATCCCCTGGCTCTTGGTTTAGTTTTCTTTGGCTGCTAAAATAAAGAACTACAAACTGGATTGCTTAGAGTAACAGAAAAAATCCGTTTTTTGAGACAGGATCTCATGTAGCTAAGGATGACTTTGAACTGATCTTCCTGCCTCTACCTCTGAAGTACAGAGATGTGTCACCATGCCCAGTTTATGTGGTGCTGGGGATTGAACCCAGGGCATTGTGAAGATAGGCATGCACTCTACCAATAGAGCTTCATCCCCAGACTTCAGAAAAAAGTCTGAAATCAAGGTGTCAGTGAGTCCATGCTCCCTGTGAAACCCTTAGGGGAATCTTCTAGATGCCAGTGGTTTCCTGGCGAATGATGAAATTTCTTGGCTCACAGATGATAATCTCCAATCCTCTGTCCTCACGTAGTGTTATCCTTATGTCTCTTTGTCTCAAGCTGAGTGTGGCAGTACAGGCCAGTAATCCTAGCACTCCAGGAGCTGAGACACAGGATCCTCAGGCTGAAACAAGAGGCCAGCTTGGGCTACACAACAAGACTATCTAAAACAAAACCAGTCAACCAACCGTGAGACATACTAGGCTAGGGAGCTATATGGTATGACTACATTTAACTTAAGTAGAGGTAGTCCCTGATTCAATGATAGAGTAACTTGTGAGTCTTAATGATCAGGTGGAACTGATGCCATTCAATAGAAAGTACTTTGAGTTTTGATCATTTCCCAAGTTAGCAATATGCAGTGTGATACTTTCACATTGTGCCAGCTAATGCAAGAGTTCTGAGCATATTTAAGAGAGGCTAAGCTGGGGCTGGAGAGATGGCCTAGCGGTTAAGAGTGCCGACCGCTCTTACAGAGGACCCGGGTTCGATCCCCAGCACCCACATGGCGGCTGAGAACCGTCCGTAACTCCAATTCCAGGAGAACTCCAGTTCCAGGGGAATCTGAAAACCCTCTTCTGACTCCGCGGGCATTGCACGAACGGGTGCACAGACCTACAAATGAACAGTACAATCTAACAAAAAAAAAAAAAAAAAAACTAAATAAAAAGTAAAAAAAAAAAAAAGAGAGGCTAAGCTAAGCTGTGATATTTGTAGTTAGCTGTAATTAAACACATTTTCCTCTTGATATGTTCCCCTTATACTAGATTTATGGGGACACTACACTGTTACTATCTAGGGGTGTTGATTGTTTGGGTTGGTTTTCTCTACCTTTTTTTTATTTATGATATCAGGGGAGAAAAAAATCTGACACTGCCAGAAAGCAACAGGTAACAGACTTTATTAAAAGTAAAACACAGAGAGAGAGAGGAGAGAGGAGAGAGAGNAAAAAAAAAAAAAGAGAGGCTAAGCTAAGCTGTGATATTTGGTAGTTAAGCTGTATTAAACACATTTTCCTCTTGATATGTTCCCCTTATACTAGATTTATGGGGACACTACACTGTTACTATCTAGGGGTGTTGATTGGGTTGGTTTTCTCTACCAATTAAAGAATTCAATGGGAGGGAAAAAAATCTGACACTGCAGAAAGCAACAGGTAACAGACTTTATTAAAAGTAAACACACAGAGAGAGAGAGAGAGAGAGAGAGAGAGAGAGAGAGAGAGGAACCTCCTTCCTCATTTTGTGAGGGTCATCTTAAACAAAGGGAGCTGAAGGGTCACAACTCCAAGCTGAGTGAGATAGGTCCTGGTCTGACTTTTGTCTTTTATAACCTGGTCTGGACCTCTCAGCTACAAGAGGGGTAGAAAGAGGGGCTGTGCCCTGCTAAGGAAGACAAAGCCTTTCAGCCTTTGTTTCAGGTGGCAGAAGGAAGTTTGCCGTCTTTGTTACTTATCAGTGGCCCTGTCTGCTTGTGAGGGATTTAATCCCTCAACACTATTGTAAATCAAGAAGCATCTGTTATTCCATCTTTGGGTATGTTTGGGGGTGTGTGTACGTGTTCGTGTGCATGGGTAGCTGTAGAGGCCAGAGCTCAGCCTCCAGTGTCATTCCTCAGGAGCCATTCACCTTTTTTTCAGGCTGGGCCTTTCACTGGGACCTGGAACTCAAAGATTATCCTAGGCTGGCCTCAAGCCTCAGGGACCCTCCTTTCTCCACCTCCCCAGCACCTGCCTCCACACTCAGCTTTTATGTGGGTGCAGGGACTGAACTCGGGCCCTCATGCTTATATGGCAGACACTGCCAACTGAGCTACCTCTCCAGTTCACATCTTTGAAAAAGATGAGTCCTATACTGAGGCACTATGGTCTAGCACAACAACTTTTTTTTGGGGGGGGGCAAGAAGACATAATTGAACTCATAACATTGGCTGGCCTACTGGTTTCTCCCGAAACTCTGAGACCCCTAATCTGGAACCAGTAACTTACCTCTTCTCTCTGGCTCTGGTCCCTCTCTAGTCTGGACTTGCCCAGGCATTCTTTTTGCCTGGACCCTGCTGATCCATACCCTATCCACACTCCTCAGCTGACCACTTTTGCCTCCCACTAGGCATGATGACCTGAAAGAGATGTTGGACACCAATAAGGATTCCCTCAAGCTGGAGGCCATGAAGAGGATTGTGGCAGTAAGAGGGGAAGGTGGGGGCCTCGCACGGAGAGAGGTCTGGGTACCCATGAGCTTTGCTCTTGGGTGTGTCTCTGGTCTTGCCCTGATCAGTGTTCTGTTTCCTCCCCTGCTTGTTAACACCCAGATGATCGCCAGGGGAAAGAATGCTTCAGACCTGTTTCCTGCAGTGGTGAAGAATGTGGCCTGCAAGAACATAGAGGTGAGCATCATCCATCAAGGGATCTCCCATCCCCACCAGAGAGGACTAGACTCAATCTGGGCTGAAGGCAAGAAAAGAAATAGTTCAGTCCTTGGGGGCTCGACCTGCTCAGCCCTATTCCTGATCCAGAAGACGCTGTCCTGATATCCTTGAACTGGATGTGAATCAGCACAAAGGACTTGGGACACACTCAAGGCTGTTGTCCTCTGCTGGAAGAACTTGACCCCATGACCCACAGCTGTGGAGAGGGGTGGTGATGACATCCTGGGAGGCAAGAGTTCCAGCTCCTGCTAGGCAACCTGCTGAAACATGTGCTTTCCCACAGGTGAAAAAGCTTGTCTACGTGTACCTGGTACGATATGCAGAGGAGCAGCAAGACCTGGCCCTGCTGTCCATTTCTACCTTCCAGCGTGGCCTAAAGGTCAGAGGTCTGCATGGGGCCTGGTCCTCGGTGGAGCTGTATGGGAGGAGTGGGCCCAGAGAAAGGCCATGAACATTGAGCAGGCTCTGGAGACCACTTCCTACCTGTAAAAGTTGAGAATGTCAGATTCAGAGGAGAGGTAAGACCAGCCGAGGCCTCAAGAGATAGAAAGCAGGCTCAGAAGGGGCACGAGAGCTGAAGTGGGTGCCCAGGGCTCCTGTCTCTTCACTTCTGAGGAACTCATGGTAAGGCTGTGTCTTGGTCTAATTTCTGTGGCTACAACTGAATAACAGACTGGATAATTTGTAAAAAATAAAGGTTTATTCAGCTCACAGTTCTGAAAGCTGGAAGGTCATTAATACATTCATTTGGAGCCTTCCTGATCCAATCACTTCTTTTGAAATTTTTATTTATTATTTTTATTCTTATATGTATGAGTGTATTGTCTGCATGTATATAAGTATATCCACAATATGCAATGCCTACAGAGGTCAAAAGAGAGCATGAAATTCCTCTGGAACTGGAGGTATGAACAGCTGATAGCTGCCATGTATGTGCTGGGAATTGAACCCAGGTCCTCTGCAGTCAGAATTGACTCTGGGAATTCTTTTTTTAACTTTTTATTCATTCATTCATTCATTCTTATCTTTTACATGTATGAGTGTCTTCCTGCATAGATGTAAGTGCATCCCTGTCATGTAGTGTCCATGGAACCCACAGATGGTATTGGTTCCCTGGAAATGGAGTTACAGATGGTTGTAAGCTGCCATGTCAGTGCTGGGAACTGAACCCAGGCCTTCTACAAGAGAAGCCAGTGCTCTTAACTGCTGAGCCATCTTTCCAGCCCCAACTCTGGGAATTCCAAGTTTCTTAGTTTTTGAACTTTATTTTGTTTAGCATCAAAAGTCACTGGCTTGTCTTAGATGCCGAGTGTGAAAAATATCAGTCTGGATCACATCTATTTTGGCAACATGGACTCTGAGCCAAATTGAAAGCACCTAAGGGAAGTATTTAGTTAAACTTTCAAATTGCTGTGATAAAACACTCTGACCAAAAACCAACCTGGGGAGGTCAGGGTTTATTTGGTTTACACATCCACATCACAGTTCAGCATTGACGGAGGCCGGGACAGGAACCTGGAGGCAGGAACTGAAGCAGAGACTATGGAGGAACACTGTTTACTGGCTTGGTTCTCGGGCCAGTCCTCAGCCTGCTTTCCTACACAACCCAGGACTACCTGGGGTAGCATTTTCATAGTGGGCTAGGCCTTCCCACATAACTCAGCAATAAAGAAAATGTCTCATGGACATACCCGCAGGCCAGTTCAGTAGAGGAAATCCCCCAATTGAGGTGTGTCAAGTTGATGACTGAAACTATCCAGCACAGGGAGGAAAAGTGGTAAGATTCCAGTCCTTTAGAATGGGGCAGTGAGCTGAATCCTCTCACTACTTCAATTTTGAATATTCCTACCTTTTTTTTCCCCTTTGTCAAGAGACAAGAGTTGAATTCATGAATTTATGCCCAAGTCTACTGGGGTGCTTTCCCATCCTCCAAGGGGTCTCGGTCTTTCTCTCTCTCTCTCTCTAATGTACACATCAAACTTTTTTTAGATCCAATTATGACTACTAACTCCCCCCTTCTTTCTATACTTTCAGTTCAAATTTCTATGAGATGGTCTGAAAGGTTCAACTCATCTTTTTCAAAGTCTAATAATTTTTTTGGTGCCGGGAAAGCTGAGAACTGACTACTCTCATTTCGGGCTCAACCCTGATTTCATCTGCTGGGCTGGCAGGAGGGGTGGGCAGTCTGCTCCTGTGGGAGGGTAGGGAGCATGGCTACTTGTGTGTTCATTCATTTAGAAACGTTTAACTGTGTCTATGTCATACAAGTACTAGACTGGCCTTATAAGCCTGAGGCTCCACCTCAGATTGGTAATCTTTTTTTTGGTAAATAATCTTTTGTTTGAATGGTTAAATCATTTTATAAAAATTATATTAAATTTTCCAGGCGTGGTGATTCGTGCCTTTAATCCTAGCCCTTGGGAGGCAGAGGCAGGAGGATCTTTGTGAGGTCAAAGCCAGCCTGGTCTACAGAGTGAGTTCCAGGCCAGCTGTGGCTATAGGGAGACCCTGTCTCAAAAAGAAAGAAAAAGAGAAAACCTGAGATTTAGCCCAACTCAGTGTGATTTTTCTTTTTTGTTAATTTTATTTATTTATTTATTTATTATGTGTATTAATGTACTGTCTGCATGTAGGTTTGTGCACTCGTGTCGTGCAATGCCACAGAGGTCAGAAAAGGGCATCAGATTCCCCTGGAACTGGAGTTAAAGATGGTTCTCAGCTGCCATGTGGGTGCTGGGGATCCAATCCGGTCCTCTGCAAGAGCAGTCAGTGCTCTTAACCGCTGAGCCATCTCTCCAGCCCCTCGATGATTTTTCTAGAACACTTGTTAGGAAACTGTAAAGTGCTAAATGGTATTTAGGTTTTGCAAGCTGTAGTGTCTCTACCATGCAACTACTGACACAGCTATGTTCCAATAAATCTTTATTTTAAAAATGAGATAGCTGATAGACCTGTCCTGATGTCTATGCCCTACCGGCCTTTATTATAGAACATCTCTGTCACACCATCTCTACCGATAGGGACCACATTTCTTTATAAATCCAAATGGCATGCCACTTGCCCCATCTTAAGACAACCACAGATGGTCCTCTTCTTTGTTACTTAACCATTATATTGTGCTGAAACATCTTTAGCTATGATTTTTTTCTGTAATAATTTATTACTATGAATTACTTTATCATCATTGTTTTGGAATGTTGGTTTTCTATCATTTCTGTAATTGGTCAGTGAATAGGAGAGGATACAGATTCCATAACTAGCACCTCTGGAGAGCCTTGGCTGTGACTGTGGCTAGAATCCAGTGACAGCGAAGTGGGTGGCCTCTTATTCATAAAGCTGAATAATATCAATATATGTTACATTTTCTCTATCATCAACATCACTCATCAGCTATGATTTTTTAAAATTTGTTTCAAGTATAGGCATGACGCAAGATTCAATCACCATAAAAGAATTCCATATTCACAAAAGGCCTAAAGAATATCATGACATGCCCAGCACCCAGCACAAGCAATGCTTATTACATGGCTAAAGCTTCCTGTATATCTCCCCTGTTTTTCATATGCACGTGCTTATTCTTTAACCACCTAATTATGCTCTCCTAAACAATATAGGCTGTTCCTTCTATCAGCCAGCTTAAACCCCATTTTTCTGGGTTTTGTTGTTGTTTTTGTTGTTTCTGATCTTTCATAGCCAAACCTCTAGTTGGCAAACTGATAATCTACCTCCTACCACATCCTGTCTCTGTGGATGACCCCTTGAATCTTCTATGAAACACTACTGTTTCATTAGAACAGTCTCCAAACCTGGGTGGTTTTTGTTTTTTTTTCAGTACTGGAGATTGAACCCAGGGCCTCACATGTGCTCAACAAACATTCTACCATTGTGCTGCCTCCTACATCCCCTTTCAGTGTTTTGAGTCAGGGCCTAGCTATATAGTCCAGGCTGGCCTGGAACTTACTATGTAGCATAGGCTATCCTAACACACACTTCTCCCTGAGCCTCTTAACTTCTGGGATCACAGTTGTGCACCACCATACGTGGATCCTCAATTAGCTGTTTTAATTTTTATTTATGTTGAGACATAGTTTTGCTTAATTGTCCAGGCTGGCCTCAAATGTTTGGTCCTCCTGCCTCAGCTTCTCTGGTAACTCAAATTGCATGCATACACCATCACATCCTGGGCAAGGCTCTGGATTTTATTTTTGTCCCTCACTTTTGTTCCTTTCCCCGAGATATTTATTAATGAGCTGTTTGGACTAGAGTACCTACTTGGAGTGTGTGGCACATGATGTGTCCAGGCTCTCAGTGATCTGCAGAAAACATTTCTCAACCAGGTTTAATAAACTTGTGTGCAACAAAGGACTATATAGTCAGCCAGTATTTTCCTTAAAATCTAAAAAGGAAAAAAAAATCCATTCATATATAAAGGGCTATAATAAAAAAGGCCCCAAATCTGATGTTAAAATGCTTACAAAACAGCACCTGGGAGACAAAGGCATGTGGATCTCTGTGAGGTCTAGGCCAGCCTGGTCTACATAGTGAGTTCCAGACCAGCTGGGGCTATAGGGAGACCCTGTCTCAAAACAAATAAACAAACAAACAAACAAACCCCCCACAAGATTAGGTAAGACAAAAAATGTTGAAATCAAGATACACAGTACTAACATCGACCAGCCTAGTTGACCCTCCCCCCAAGTGAAAAATAGATTTTTTTTTCTTTAAAATCATTTCCAAATAAAAAGTTTAGACAAAGCAAATCATGTTTTAGTGGTTGATGTGATACAATTTGTATAAGAAAACAGAGACTCCTGCTTTTTAAATAAATGCTTCTAAACCACCAGAATTTTGCCAGAGAGTAATCTGACTTTCACCTCTTGTTTTATGGATCTCTCTCTGTTTTAGGAAATTTGGGTAATATTTGTCTTCCTTCAGTGTTCCAGCACCTCTCTGTTTATCTACCATTCTGCAGGATTAATAGCTATTTACAGCTAGTGAAAAGATAGCACTAAGCTCTGTGATCGCAACTTAATATAGTGCATGCATTTATCAGGTGCTCATGGGACACGGCCTGAACAGAATAGAAGCCTATGCACCCATTTTGAATACTGGAAAAGAAGAGCAAGCTTTGACAGGCTGCTGGGGGAGAGGCATGAACTCTTTGGAAGAGAGCAGTTTGCATTTCCTGGTAGTCACTGCAGGCACAAACAGACTCTGACTCTTAAGGAAGGGGGAGTAAAGGTTCTGAAGTTTTCCAACTCTTTCTGAAAGAAAACTGCTCCCTGCCAGACTTGTTTGTGTGTCAGGTTTCTGCAACCAGAGCTGAGAGTTAGTGCACCAAGCAATGTCCCCCAAGGTACCCAGCATGGACACATCAGCCCCTTGGTCAGGAGGCAGGGTAGCAAGAGTTGGTGGTAGTAGCCAGGGATAGTGATTCCAAAAGATGTGTTCTCTCCCCACTGGGGGGACTGAATGCCCTCTTGGGCATTTGTCTCCACCTCTGCCCTCAGGATCCCAACCAGCTGATCCGTGCCAGTGCCCTCCGTGTCCTCTCTAGCATCCGTGTACCCATCATAGTGCCCATCATGATGCTAGCCATCAAGGAGGCTGCCTCAGACATGTCACCCTATGTGAGGAAAACAGCTGCTCATGCCATCCCCAAACTCTACAGGTGAGCCCCAGGGAACTGGGTCCTAATCCTCCAAGCCCCCAGTCACCCCTGCTCTTACCCCAGCCTTACAGAATGCTTCTCACCTGGAGCAACATAGTTTAGGGAGCTTACAGAAGTGGGACAATGGGGAGCACCTCTTGGGGTATGGGTGTGTATGTGTCCGGGTTGTGAGCATGGCCCAGGCAGCTACTGGGGAAGCTAGGGCCAGGAAGGGGCACATTCCCAAATCCCTGCCAACTTGTTTGTCCCACAGTTTGGACTCAGATCAGAAGGACCAGCTGATCGAAGTTATTGAGAAGCTTCTGGCTGACAAGACCACGGTGAGTGTATTATGGGCACACAGAGGCAAGGCGGGGGTGGCAAGGTGGTGGTAGGGGGCGGGGGAGGGAGGTACCAGACAGGCGCTGGCCCAAGCCCTTCTCCCTTCCCATTCAGCTGGTGGCGGGCAGTGTTGTGATGGCCTTTGAGGAGGTCTGCCCAGAGCGCATTGACCTGATTCACAAAAACTACCGGAAGCTCTGCAACCTGCTCATCGACGTGGAAGAATGGGGCCAGGTGGTGATCATCAGCATGCTCACACGATATGCTCGTACACAGTTCCTGAGCCCCACACAGAATGTGAGCACCAGGGCCCTGCGAGGCGGAGGGGAGGGAGGTCACCTGGAGGAGGCTCCCACAGGCCCGTGTCCCCTCCAGGAATCCCTGCTAGAGGAGAACCCTGAGAAGGCCTTCTATGGCTCTGAGGAGGACGAGACCAAAGGCCCAGGGTCAGAGGAGGCAGCTGCCACAGCACTGCCAGCCCGAAAGCCCTATGTCATGGATCCAGACCACCGGCTGCTGCTGCGCAACACCAAGCCGCTGCTGCAGAGCCGCAGTGCCGCTGTGGTCATGGCGGTGGCGCAGCTCTACTTCCACCTGGCGCCCAAGGCGGAGGTGGGCGTCATCGCCAAGGCTCTGGTGCGCCTGCTGCGCAGCCACAGGTGTGGGAAGCGTCGCCCCTCCCCCTCCGCGCCCCAAGCCCACCCTTCTCCCATTCGTTCTCTCCTCTTAACTTTTTGGCCCACCTGTCTTCCCCCAACCTACCGTCCCTGGCCCCAACTTAAGGGTCCAGGGTCCTCTGACCGTTCCTCTCCACAGTGAGGTGCAGTATGTAGTGCTCCAGAATGTGGCCACCATGTCCATCAAGCGCCGGGTGAGCATGGGAAAAGGCCTGCCCTGGCTCCTGTGGGCTCTGAGGGAGCTGTTGAGATAGAGGTTACGGGTGTAGGAGACAAAGAGATGGGGGTGGGTGAGGAGGGTTGTAGAGGAAGATGGGGGTAACCCTGCTGTGCAGGAAGTCAAGACCCCAGACAAGACAGGAGGGGGTCCTGGATCCTAAAGGGGCCACCAGGTGGGAGGGGGATGCCCATTGAAGAAAGAGAAAGTCCGATCTGAGACAGGCAAAAATTGGGGCAGGGGTAACAGTGTTGAGGCTGAAGGCTCATGGGAGAGGCTTGTGGCTCTGGAAGAGAGGCATGCCTGTGGCCCTAGTAGAGACCTCTGGAGCTTCTCTCTCGTGACAGGGTATGTTTGAGCCCTACCTGAAGAGCTTCTACATTAGGTCCACAGATCCCACCCAGATCAAGATTCTGAAGGTGAGTGGTTAACATAGTGCACCTGGCCTCTGATCCCTCTGAGCCTAGTTGAATATTGGCTGGATTAACTGGCCATGTTGGTGCTTGCCTCTTTTTGGAACTGAACGCAGAGCTGGGCTGAAGGTGTTTGCTCAGGTCATGGGGAACTGCCCTTGGCTTAGTATATACCAGCTGCTCTTCCCAGAATAACTTGATTTTCATAATCACCCCCAAAGTGTACATCACTTCAATTTATATATACATAGACTCTAGGAGGTGGTGTTACTGCCTCGAGGTCACACAAGCCTGCTGCTTGAAGGGACATGCTCTTCCCTCCCAGTTTTCTGTCTCTCACATACCTGCCCCCTCAGGCTGTCTGTCACGCAACAGGAAAAGTGTTAAGAGCCTGCACTTACAATCCATTCCATTGCTTCAATACTGAACCATCCCTTGAGCAGTACCTAACTTTCCTAACCCTTTGGCACATCTACTACATGTTACTAAATGCAGAGGTTCAGGGGAGCTGGGGGGAGTAGTTTAATTGGTAAGATGCTGGTTTGCCCAGCATCTATCTACAAGGCTGTGGGTTCAATCCCCATAAACAGGGTGAAGTGGGATGTGCCTTTAATCCCAGTACATGGTGGTGGGGGCAGGAGCATCATGAGTTCAAGATCAGACTCAGCAACAAGTCCTGGGCTATATGAGATCCTGCTTCAAAACAAAACAAAAAGCCCGATGTAGACCTAGGAGTTCAAGATGAAGCCAAAGAATCTGGGACCCTGCCCTTGTTGAGCTTACAGTCTGTTTTGAGGTAGAAGAGACATTAAGAAGACAAATGTAAAAATCCATTTATGAAATAGGTCAAGGAAGAATGCAGGGAGAAATTTAAAATAGAGACATCATCCATTGGATCAAGTTTTCCTTGGGAAAATGGGGTTTGAGCTGAAGCCCAAGAAATGAATGTGAATTACTTAGATAAACATAGGGTTGAGATGGGAAGGACTGCTCCATGGGGATAGAACAGCATCTGCAAAGACCCTGAGGCAGGAAGGGGGAAAATGTTCAAATGGTCCAGAGATGATGGCAAAGACCTGGGGATATTCCAAAAGCAATAATTTTCTATGGATCAGGAAGGTGACACGATCCTACTTCACTTTGTCAGGGTCTCTTTTTTTTATTTTATTTACTTTTGTATGTGTATGAATGTACTGTCTGCATGTAGGTTTGTGCACTCGTGTCGTGCAATGCCGCGGAGGTCAGAAGAGGGCGTCGAATTCCCCTGGAACTGGAGTTCTCCTATAATTGGAGTCACAGATGGTTCTTAGCCACCATGTGGGTGCTGGGGATCGAACCCGGGTCCTCTGCAAGAGCAGTCGGTGCTCTTAATCGCTAGGCTATCTCTCCAGCCCCTGTCAGGGACTCTTAAGAGACAAACTGGTCCTTTTATATATTGAATAAGTTTCATTATCTGGCCTTCCCTTATCACTCAAAGCATGGTCAGGACTGTTCTATTTGCAGTGAAAGCTCAGAAAGCCTGCTGGCTGCACTGGCCATTTCTGCATTTCCACTCCTCCCTACAGCTGGAAGTGCTGACCAACCTGGCCAATGAGACCAACATCCCCACTGTGCTACGGGAATTCCAGGTACAGGCCAGGGGGCAACCCCCAGCCAAAGGGTCCCAAGAGAGGAGTCTCGTAGATCCTCATGCCCACTGAGAATTACCCTGATGGCCTCATCTTATCTAAGATCCCAAAGCTGGAGAAACTATCTTGGGTCTCCTTTCCTGTGTGTTCTGCTGGCTTTGGGCTGAGAAATTACTGAATGTGGTTGGGGATATCACTTTCTCCCAAGACTTAGTCTCCGGCATGATGAGTCATAACATGAGTGGTCATGGTCTGCCTGAAGATCATCCTCCAGTCTGCAGAGTCACTGTGGGGTCACTACCTACTGTTTGTTATTCTGTCATGATCTCCCACAGACCTACATTCGCAGCATGGATAAAGACTTTGTGGCAGCCACGATCCAGGCCATTGGACGATGTGCAACAAACATAGGCCGAGTCCGAGATACCTGTCTCAATGGCCTGGTGCAGCTTCTGTCCAACCGTGATGGTCAGTGTTTGCCTGCAGGAGTGTCCAACCTGTGTGTGTGTGTGTGTGTGTGTGTGTGTGTGTGTGTGTGTGTGAGTGTGTGTGTGTGTGACCCTGCTGGCTGATGGGTATCCTCCTTGTGTCTAGGTGCAGTGTACATCCTTGGTTTAGGGGCTTCAGTTAGTGTGTCCAGATGTTCCTATACCTAGAGGGATGCTAGAGAAGTGCAGGGCCTGTGGAAGAAGCCCAGGGCATTGTGCTGTCCACTGGGGTGTGGCCATCTGATTCTTCTGGGGCCCACTTTTTCATTATCATTCCCTAGAGCTTGTGGTCGCAGAGTCAGTGGTGGTCATTAAAAAGCTGCTGCAGATGCAGCCGGCACAGCATGGGGAGATCATCAAACACTTGGCAAAGCTCACAGACAACATCCAGGTGAGTAAGCAGCCCCACTGTTTCCCAGCCACCCCAATATTGTTCTTGTGATTTTAAACCCCTGTAATCTAGTGCTTTAGCCTTACCAAAAATCAGCTTCTAAATGGGCTTGCTCTGACACTTCTTCGGGTAGGAGAGAAACTGAACTGTGTGCCCTTATTTCCCAATATTCTCCTCTTTGTGAGGCTGTGTATTGAATTCCATAGACTTTACCATTACTCGTTATTTCCCGTCAACCCCTGACCAAGGGTGGCTGACTGACTGATGCTTTGTTTTTCTATTGCATTGCTGAGTTAAAATATTCAAAATATCATTACTGCCAGGCATGGTATGGTAGCACACACTTTTTTTATTTTTGTATGTGTATGAGTGTACTGTCTGCATGTAGGTTTGTGCACCCGTGTTGTGCAATGCCACGGAGGTCAGAAGAGGGTCTCAGATTCCCCTGGAACTGGAGTTCTCCTGGAATTGGAGTTTCAGGCGGTTCTTAGCCGCCACGTGGGTGCTGGGGATCGAACCCGGGTCCTCTGCTAGAGCAGTCGGTGTTCTTAACCGCTAGGCTATCTCTCCAGCTCGATAGCAGACACTTTTAATCTCAGCATTTGGGAGGTAGAGGGAGGTGGATCTCTGTGAGATCAAGGGCAGCCTAATCTATAGATTTCCTGGCCAGTTGTGGCTACAAGGAGACTCTGTCTCAAGAAAAAAAAACAAAAAGGAAAAAGAAAACCCTCAATTTCATTACTGGAGATGCAGGACAAATGTCAGGGCAGTGCAGCATTGAGGGCACAGTGAGTTCAGAAAATCATGACTGACTTTGGGACCTGACAGCTTTACCCATGTAATGGAACCCAATGGAAGAGGTGATGCTGTTTGAAGAGGACTGGCTTTTAATCTGTTCTATCCTTCTGCCTCCATCCACAGAGACCCATGAGACGGAAGGCCAGCACAGGTGGCAGAGAGCCATTTCCTGGCAGTTAATCCCACCCACATTAACATGTTTCTCCTAGTCCTAACTCCTGTCTACACCTGCAGGTGCCCATGGCACGAGCCAGCATTCTGTGGCTCATTGGAGAGTACTGTGAGCATGTGCCCAAGATTGCACCTGATGTCCTGAGAAAAATGGCCAAGTCATTCACAGCAGAAGAGGACATTGTCAAGCTGCAAGTCATCAACCTGGCAGCCAAGCTCTACCTGACCAACTCCAAGCAGGTAAAGAGTGAGCGATGCCCCCACTAGTATTCTCTGGTCTACAAGAACGTCCCTGGGCAGGAAGTATTCTTTTTACTCTTCTCAGTTGACCTGAACTCTTTCTGAAAAGGGGAGTCAGGACAGGTAGCTGATCTGCCCAGGTAACCAATGCCAACCTGGTATCCACAACTATTCTGGAGTCTCTGGTAGTCAAACCATTGAAGAGAGACTCATGTGAGACTTGTGAATTGATGTCTTGCAGTAGCAGAGGGCTTGTCTGTCACCTTTGGAGCATGGGCTGTGAAGCTCACTGCTGATTAGAGCTAAGAGAGGGGCCAGCAGTGACAAGCACTGATGGGAGAACATGTGAGGGGTGTGAACTGTGCCTCTTCCCATAGCTCGATGATTCCTGCTAGTCTGTGCCAGGGTTAAGGGTCAAGGTGTGCTCCAGCACGGGTGGTATTGGTGACTAATCCCTTTCCAAAGGTAAAAGATTACTAGAGATACTGTAGTCAAGAATGTGGACTTGTAAGCTGGACTATCAGGGTACCAAGACCTTTGGGTGTCCAGTGTTCCCTGAGATGGCTCAGGAGAATTCTAAGACTAAAGTAAACTTGAAGGACTTGGAGATACCAAACAGCAGGATAGTTCAGCAGCACAGGGATTGGCAAACTACTGCCTATAGGCTAAACCTGTTGCTTGTGTTTACAAAGTTTGTTGGAAGGCGTGGATTTATGTGTTCCCTATTGCTGCTTCTGAGCTACAGTGCACAGTTGACTACTTGAAGTACGTAAAATTTTTTGTTGGGTGGCATTCATAGCCAACCTGGGGTACATGCTACTCATGGACAACAGTCTGAATGGCCCCCAAGCATAAAACTCTCTGGCTCCTTATAGAAAAAACTTGCAGATCCCTAAAGCAAAACATCTGGGTGGATGGCTTGGATCTGTAGGCTGGAGACAGCAGCACTGCCTGAAGGTGGTCCCTTGGGTCACCTTCATTGGTTCCTTTGATTCATGGTGGCTACCATGATTCCAGGGGCTTGAGCTAGGGTAGGCTGGGACCCTTGTCAGGAATCAGATAGGAGGCCAGAAGCTATGTGTGGAGGCAACAAGGTACTGGGTCTGTAGGGGTCAGTGTTGTGGGGAATCAGCCCAGAGAGAAAGAGAAGCATGGGGAAGCAACTGTCTGTGTGCTGCCTTATTCCAATGGGAGGAAGGAGCAGGTTGGAGGTACACTTGGAAAATGAGGCAAGGCTGAGGGTGTGGCTCAGTGGTAGAGCATATGCTTAGCGTGCATGAAGCTCTGAAGTTCTGGTTCGATCCCCATCACCTAAAGAAAGTGAAAAACAAACAAATGAAGCAGCACGGTTAGTGAACCATCCAGGTAGAAGGAATCAGAATGCCCAGGACTAAGCCAGGGCCCTGAGGTCACATTGATTCAATTAAGAGAACTTTTGCCCTTTCTTTCTCCTTTCTTCCCAGACTGTCTGGGAGCAGTAGAGACAAGTGAGTCCTTGTTTATTAGATCAGAAGTGGTTTGGATGTATACAAGGCTATCCTTGAAAACCAGTAGTAATATGTTCCCAATTCCAGACCCAGGTATGTCCAACCTTGTGACATTGTGACACGATGTTCTCATCTGCAGAATTTATACTTGAGAACCATGCAATCTAGTTACCAAAGGAAAAAAACCCTATAGTGTTTTAAGTACATTTAAAATTTTTGGTTGGGGGCCTGGAGAGATAGCTCAGAGGACCCGGGTTTGAGTCTCAGCATCCACATGGTAGCTAAGAACTGTCTTTAAGCCAGATGTGGTGGTGCATGCCTCTAATCCTAGCACTCAGGAGGCAGAGGCAGGTGGATCTCTGTGAGTTCAAGGCCAGCCTGGTCTACAGAGTAAGTTCCATCCAGCTGGGGCTATAGGGAGACCTGGCTCAAAAAACAAAAAAAAATTATTGGGCTGCACTCCCGTGCTGGTAATGGACTGCAGGTTGGACATATCTGGTAGGCCACAGCAGTCACAAGTTTATAGATCCTACTGCATACTAGATTCCATCCTGGGGTAAAGCCACAGATGACAGGATGAGGCCACAGATGACCGTGCCTGGCTATAACAACATAGAGTCTGATTTTGTAACCATAGGCCACAAAGTTTAAAAGATATAGTGACAGAGGCTTGGAGGATGGTAGTGTAGGTGATTATTACAGGCCCCCCCCCCCCATACAGCATGAGGCACTACTGTCTGGAATGCTCCCAGCTGGTGACTGTGATTTTAGTTGCAGGTGAAATGTGTGGGAGGAAGATTTTATAGGGGCCACTGTGACTACAACTGCCCCATCTTGCCTCTGCATTGGATGGAAGATCTGTATAAATTCTGTAGCATTAAAACAACTTTAACTTTTTGTCTATTATAAAGGTGCTTATAAAATATTTGGGAAATCCAGGAAAACAATTAATCAAGGAAATATAAGATTCTTCTAGGCACTGGAGAGATGACTCAGCAGTTAAGACACTGACTGCTCTTGCAGAGGACACAGGTTGAGTTCTCAGCACCCACATGGTGGCTAACAACCATTTGTAACTCTAGTTCCAGAGGAATCCAATGCTCTCTTCTGACCTCCTCAGGTACTGTACGACACAGATGCACTTACATATACATGCAACCAATACACTCACACACATAAAATAAAAATGATAAATTAAGAAAAAGAGAATGAAAATTCTAAGTCAAAAATTTATGGATAATTTAAACTTTTTTAAGAAATTTTTTGTGCTGGGCATTGTGGCACATGCTTTTAATCCCAGCACTTGGGAGGCAGAGGCAGGAGGATCTTTGTGAGTTCAAGGACAGCCTGGTTTATATAGTGAGTTCCAGGCCAGCTGGGAGTATAGGAAGACCCTGTCTCAGAAAGACCAAAAAAAAAGGATTTTTGTGTACATATATAGTCATCTAGAAGTTGTATATTTGTGAATTTTCCAATAGTTTAGTCTTTTCATTTCTCTTTGTTTCCAGTACTTTCATTATTAATAAAGTTAGGGTTTGGGTTTTTTTCAGTGCTGAGAATGGAACTCCAGGATTTCAGTATGCTCGGCTCATCTGCAGATGGGCTACATTCTACAGTACTGTAGAAAAAAAAATGTTTAATATTCATGTCAGTTATATTTTTATTTTATATGGGGTGGAGCATGTTAAGATAGGACCTCACTGCAGGCCCAGATGGCCTGGAACTTGCTTTGTAGACCAGGCTGGCCTCCATCTCATAGAGATCCACCTGCCTCTTCCTCTCAGGTACTGGGATTAAAGATGTGCACCACCACACCAGATGTATATTTTTCACTTAACAATTTCCTCCTAATTTTTTGATGTTTTCATAGTTTTCATCCATTTTATTAACCATTGCTGTCAACTTAGTGGCTTAAGATAATACACATATTTTCTCAATAGGTCAATAATCTAGTTTGGGGCTGGAGAGATGGCTTAGTGGTTGAGGGCCCTGGCTGCTGTTGCAGAGGACCATAGGTTGGTTTCCAGCACCCACAGAGCAGAAAACAAGCATCTTAAAGTCCAGTTCTAAGAGATTCAGCACCCTCTTCTGGGCATTGCATACACAGATGCACTAACATATATGCAGGCAAAGCACTTATATGCATAAAATAAAAAGGAAACAAAAGAATCTAATTTAACTTAGCTCGTTCTTATGCAAGACTGCCCTTGAGGTGACCAATGCTGGGTCTTCACCTAGAGGCTTTGTTGGGGAAGGTTCACCTCCCAACTCAAAAGGGATCAGCATTGCTTGTGGCTGTGGGGCTAAGGCCCTGACTTCTTCCTGGCTGTCAGCTGAAGACCACTCTCAACTTTTAGAAGCTGTCTCCAGCTCCTTCTACATGAGCCTCCCAGTGTGACAACTTATTTTTTCTAAGCCACAAGGGACAAAGTCTCTGGAGCCCGTATACTATTGAGACTTTATTCTCATTCCTGTTGTCACATTCCAAAATCTCAGGGCTTGCTCACACCGAGGCAAGGCAGTTATACCAGGTATAAACACTAGGAAACAAGGCTTGACAAGGCTTTAACATCTAGATTCTAGAATTGATGTAGTATTAGGGAGAGGATGTATTTTAGCTGTTTTGGATAATCAGTTTTCTCAGTATGATTTAACAGGTAGTTGGTTGCAGTTAGCAGGAATGTCAGCACAGTGATTAAGAGAGTCAGAACAAAAAGTTCTTCCCTGGCTGCTGAGCCCGTTGGTCAGTAGAGACTTGCTTTCTTCTTGGTGTGCTGAAGCATGACTCCCAGGTTCTCTTGAATAGCCCATCATTTTAGCACACCGTAGCTAGGTAAGGCGGGGTTTTAGGGTGGATACTGGGTATCATAAAGTATGGGGAATGACTCTTTAATGTGGGGCAGGGTGATGGATTTGTTACAAGCAGATCCTACAGATGGGGCTATACTGGAAGGGATCGAGCTGACAGTGAGGCAGGCAGCAGAGTCCCTGGAGGACACACTGTAGGTAGAAGTGGAGCTACAGGGATTTAAAGGGATAAGAAGCAGTTCTGCCACAACAGCTGTTCCAGTCTGGACCAGCATCTGGAAGGCTCTGCCCCTCATGGACGGCTACCTGATGAGGCCTGCTGGGTTAGATAGGCCAGTCATGTCCAAGGTTGGATGCGATGTCACGTCATCATAAATCTTTGTAAGACCAGAGTCATTTCCAGGCTGTATCTTGTTGGTGCCTGTTGCCTGTAGGTACTCTGCCTGTGAGTTGTCTGGTGGTTTTGATCTTGATTGAAGGAGATAGACACATGGAGATCTGGGCCCGGGAACTCCCCTTATATCAGTATATAAGCAGCAACAGGAAGGGGACTGGTGATCCTCCGGCGGTCCAGACCTATGTACATCATTTATGAGCTGCTTAACCTGGAGGAAGCCACTTTCTGATCCTGCGTCTCTATAAAGTGAGGCAATAATACCTCCTCCTCAGAATGGTTGTAGGGATGAGGGGAGACTGGGGAGCACCTGGCCCACTGCTTTGCCTCACAAAGCCCTTCACAAATGATGGCTGCCCCACTGTCATCATGTGAAGGTGGCTTAGACTAGGCCAAGATCAGGGCAGTATTTGAAACTTTAGATCCTCAGATGTAGCTACATTGGCTAAAGAGTATGACTTCTGCATGACCTCTGCACACCTTAGAGAAAGCAACTTTTTGCTTTGATCTTGTTAGAATCTTCTAGGGAAAGACTGGAGTCTCTAAGACCCCTAGGCTCCCCGAAATCTCCTTTGTGGGCTCTTAGTTCCTGCCAAAGAGCTTCTTGTTTAACACACACAGACACAGACACACACACACACACACACACACACACACACACACACACACACAGACACACACACACACACACACACGCCTTCCCTCCATTCTTCCCTCCTCTTTTTGTCATCTTGATTTTCCAGGGGAGGTTCAGCCTGAAACCACAAAGTGTAGCAGAGTTTTCTAGCCCTCCACTTACCCTGCTGCTCCAGAATAAAGAGGTTGGCACTGGCCTGGACCAGTAGAAACCAGAAAGTAGAGGAAGAATGGGGTCCAGGACCAAGGAGGAGAGAACGCAACCTCTTCTTCTGGCTAACAGGAGTTGTCACAGTTGGGGATAAGAGTCAGAACCAGAGAGCTGAACTATGGAACCCGAAGCCAGGGCAGGTGGGGTGGGAAGTCGAGTGAGGGCAGCCAGTTATGTGCATAAGCAAGAGAGAGAAGCTCTTTTTGGAGATGGCTGAACAAAACTGGTTCCAAGCCGCCTGGTCCCTACTGGTCCCTACTCCGGTCACCTGCTGAGCCAACTCCTCTTCTTCCTTCAGACCAAACTACTGACCCAGTACGTGCTGAGTCTGGCCAAGTATGACCAGAACTATGACATCCGTGATCGAGCTCGCTTCACTAGGCAGCTCATCGTGCCTTCAGAGCAGGGCGGGGCCCTCAGCCGCCATGCCAAGAAACTCTTCCTGGCCCCTAAGCCAGCTCCTGTCTTGGAGTCATCCTTCAAAGGTGGGAGCAGTAATGAGGGTAACTTCCTGGGGGAGGGCAGGAAGTGGCTAGGCCTAGGGCCCAGGCCACAGCCCTCCCTGTCCAAGGCCTCAGCCTTAACCAAACATCACACTTCAGTGAGTAGGTCTAGTCCCTGAGGACCCCTCTCCCTTCCCATGGTCTCCACCACAAGCACAGCTGGCACTCCATCACCTGAGTGTCTGTTCTTCTGTCACACAGCGCTTCCTTCCTCTCTTAGGCTCCTCTTCCTTCTAAGATTAGGAATCTATATCAGGATGTTAGATACCAGGGACCCAAGAAGGCAGGTAGTGAAACAACCTGCAAAGGAGAGTTGCATATTTATAACAATCCTGAGGTCCTGTTGGCAGCACAACATGCAGGCACTTGAGGTCAAGCCCTGTCTCAAGCCCTCAGCCTTATTTACCTCTGCTAACTGTCGTGGCTCAGAGGGGAGGATCTTTCAACTGGCTCTTTAGCCTCAGGAACCAAAGTCCATCATAATCAACACCCCGACTCACAACCCCAGAGAATTGTTCACTGCCAGGACTGACCTGACTTCTAAACCTGTCTTCAGATCGGGATCATTTCCAACTGGGCTCACTGTCCCATCTGCTCAATGCAAAGGCCACAGGCTACCAGGAGCTCCCAGACTGGCCAGAGGAAGCCCCAGACCCATCTGTGCGCAACGTGGAGGTCAGCACCTGTGTGTGTGTGTGTGTGTGTGTGTGTGTGTCTGTGTGTCTGTCTGTCTGTGTGTGTGTCTGTGTCTGTCTGTCTGTGTGTGTGTCTGTGTCCTTGTCCGTGTCTGTGTCTGTGTCTGTCTGTATCTGCATGCTGGGGTGGGAGGCGGCAGCAGGGAGCCCTGGCAGTGCTGGCCAAGATCTAATGCCCTCCCTACACACAGGAAGAAGACCTCTCCCTTATTGAGACCCACATGGGCCTGTTGGGCGAATATACTGAGGTCCCTTCTGTGTGCTGTGTGCTCTTTTCCTCCCCCTCTGCGTGCTGTGCCCTTAGCTTTTCCTCCATGGATGGGTACTGCCCTGTCTGTAAACAACTTCTTCTCCCTCTGTGGACTGTACCTCCCCATTTTCCCCTTCTGGGAACAGGATCAAGTAAGGCACTAAGAGATGTGGAGAAATGTAGCAATAACCCTTCCCCACACTATCTCCAGGTACCTGAATGGACCAAGTGCTCAAGTCGGGAGAAGAGAAAGGAGAAGGAAAAGCCTTTCTACTCCGACTCAGAGGGGGAGTCTGGCCCTACAGAGTCTGCAGATAGTGGTGAGCAGAGGAGCAGAGTAGTTCTGTAGTTCTGTGTTCTGTTCACATGTGTGCCTAAGTGACTGATCGGGCTCCATGTGCATATTTAGATGGTCAGTGACCAAGGACGTGCAGTGGCTTGTGAGTCACAGCCTATGTGTATGTGAACCCAAGTGTCTGTTCTCCAGTGTCCTGTATAACAGTTACATTTATCTCTGTGAACTCAAGTTCTCATTGCTGAATCTGGAGCTGGGATCCCAACAACTCTCGGACCCAGGAAGGCCTACATGTCAAGGGGGGAGGAGGCTGCAACTGAAGGGGGAGTCCTGACACAGTTCCTCCACAGAGCCCGGGTCAGAGAGTGAGTCAGACAGTAAGAGCAGCAGCGAAGGCTCCGGGGAATCCAGCAGTGAGTCGGACAACGAAGACCAGGATGAAGATGAAGAGAAAGGAGGCAGCGAGAGGTAAGAGGGGAGACGGCTAGGAGGCCCTGAGCTGCCCCCCTGCGATGGTCGCTTTGGCCTAGTTCTTGGTGACCTCATGGGAGTAGGGAAGAGAACTAATGAGGGGCATGAGGCCTCACCTGGCACTGGCTGGTTTAAAGCTTGTCTGGAGCCATGTGTAAGAACCCAGGCATAGGCTCTGTTCTTCTGTCAGATAAGGAGGGATGACCAGGCTGGAGCCTCGCCTCACTTTTCCACTTTCCTTTAGTGAACAGAGTGAGGAGGAAGGAGAGAAGAAGACAAAGAAGAGGAAGAAGGTGCCAGAAGGACACAGAGAGGGGTCATCGTCAGATGAGGGCAGCGATTCCAGCAGCAGCTCCTCAGAGTCTGATGTGACGTCAGAGTCAGAGGAGGAACAGGTGGAAGCTGCCTCCTGGAGGAAGAAAACAGTAAGGGCCTTGCTGGGCCGGGCCTTCCCGGTAGGCCGGGCCTTCCCTTCCTGGTGGGCCGGGCCTTCCCTTCCCCGTGGGCCGGACCTTCCGTTCCCCGTGGGCTGGGCCTTCCCTTCCCTGTGGGCCGGGCCTTCCCTTCCCTTCCCTGTGGGCCTTACCTATACATCTTCTCGCCATCTGGAACAGACTGTGGACTCTCCCACCTCCCTACAGCAGGCCAGCGCACTCCCCTTCCTCATACCCCTACCTCTTTTCTCCTTCAGCCTCCCAGCAGCAAAAGTGCCCCTGCAGCCAAGGAGATCTCTCTGCTTGATCTCGAGGACTGTGAGTTTGGATTGTAGAAGCCATGAGGGAAGGTGACCCAGGAATGTGACTTAGGAAGGTCCCTGGGAGCTTAGGCTGGGTTTCTGAAAGAAAGCTGGGGTTAGATCCAGTTTGCCTTGGCTGTGTTCAACTAAGGGTTTCCAGGCTGGTGTGTGCCTCGCTGTCCATGGTGCTGAGATTTTGCTCCTTGAGCCCTGTGCTCCTCCCAACCCAACCCAACCCTACTTTGCCTCTTCCTCATCATAGCTGTCTTTCTCCCTCTCCTCCCAGTCACCCCTCCTAGTGTCCAGCCTGTGTCTCCCTCCATGGTTATTTCCACCAGTCTGGCTGCCGACCTGGAGGGTCTGACACTCACAGATTCGTCTTTGGTGCCTTCGGTGAGTTGAAGGGGGGGGGCTGGTTGGGACAAGGACCCCGCTATATGCTGTATCCTGGTGTGGGTCTGTGTCAGGAGGGTGCAATGGTGTGACAGATGGGATAACGTTAAATCCAGGATGGCCCTGAGACACGGCAGGGACCAACTGGCCTTTGCCTCATTCTGCCCTTCACTCCTCTCCCCCTCTAGCTGCTGAGTCCCGGGTCCAGCATCGGGAGGCAGGAGCTGCTGCACCGCGTCGCTGGTGAGGGGCTGGCTGTGGACTATGCCTTCGGCCGCCAGCCTTTCTCTGGAGATCCCCACATGGTGTCTGTGCACATCTACTTTTCTAACAACTCTGAGACTCCCATCAAGGGGCTGCATGTGGGCACCCCCAAGCTGCCTGCTGGCATCAGCATCCAAGAGTTTCCTGAAATCGGTACAGAGGGGCTTGGGGGGGGGCTCCAGAGCAGAGTCAATCTTTCTGTGGTTGCTGATACCCTCTTTGGGTCAAGCCAGGTGCCCTTCTTGGGGACACAGAGATGGCATCTACTATGACCCCATACCATGGTAGACAAGTCAGGCTAGGAAACAAGCAAGTGCGTACTAGAGCAGGACGTCTCTGACATGTCTGGGCTTGGTTGTTTCAGGGCTGACTTCAATGGGGTAAGGAGGGCTGAGGGAAGGGTATTTTATTTTTCAGTAGGAAGCTAGGGACAATATTCAGGGGCCCAGAAATCTACGGATCCATAGAGGTTGGGTTTGCTCTGAAGGGGAAGGAAGACTGGGGTAGACCAGGTTACAGGCCAATCAGGATGATCTTTCTTACCCCTTCATTCCCTTCCTCACATAACTCAGAGTCCCTGGCACCTGGAGAATCCACAACTGCTGTGATGGGCATTAATTTCTGTGACTCGACCCAGGCAGCCAACTTCCAGCTGTGGTATGTGCCCCACTCATGGTAGTTGTGAGAGCGTGGGCTAGGGAGGGGCAGGGTTCCAGGGAACCAGAGCTGGAGGAGGGAAGATGGGGCTTCCTCAGAGTCCTAACTGTCTGGCTGCCATTTCCAGCCCTGAGGTCTTACCTCACATTATAGCCTCTGTGCCCTTCCTTGAGATGAGGGAGTTGGGGCGAGGGGAAAGAGGCTGGCCTTATCTCTGCATCTGTCTCCTACTCTTCTCAGCACCCAAACTCGACAGTTCTACGTCTCCATTCAGCCACCTGTTGGGGAACTGATGGCCCCTGTATTCATGAGTGAGAATGAGTTTAAGAAGGAGCAAGGTGAGTGCTCCTGCTTACAGATTGGAGAAGCCTATACCACCATCCACCTAGTTTGCAGACATGTGTGTGGAAGGAGCCTCAGCTCTTGAGACAGAGGGAGGCCTTATAGCTTGTGTCACTAGCAGAAGTCTTTGCAGAGCCTGGGGTATGTTGGTGAGGCTTTGGGGAGAGTCTGTAGTTACCTCAGGCCCAGCTGGAGAAACTGTATGCAGAAGCATGGGAGAAAGTGTTGGGAGCAGTTCAGTTTGGGACAGAGGAGTCCCAAACACAGGGGAGTAGTAAGAACAAAGCTGAAAGTGATGTCTGTTCCAGTTCTTAGAAACCTTAAATGCTATGCTAAAGGATTCAGTCCTATAAGTTCAGAGCTGGAAGAGGTTTCGGAAGTTATTGGTCCAACCCCATTACTAGAGAAATTATGAGCCTGGGTGTCATTTTCTGGCAATGGAGGAGGCAGGGAAGGAAAGGGAAAGGCTTGGTCCTCTGCTTCAGAACCAGTGATCTGGTGACACACATAGCTAAGATTTTGAGAGCTTGCTGCAGAAAAAAGAGAGAGAGACCTGCATCAGGGAGGAGATATAGGACTTCACAAAGCCTGGGTTCAATTCTTGGGGTGTGCCTGTGACTGAATTCCATGCTGGTTATAAGGCTTTTGTAATAGGTCTGATGAGAGACAATGAGGCAAGGATCTGAGTCACGGGAAAGGGCATGAAGGGTGGGAGAGCAGGTGACTGAGAAGAGGGGAGCTGTGAACAGCAGCCCTGAGACGGGGAGAAGGTGGAACCGGAGCTGACTAGAGTGTCTGGCTTGCTAGGGAGATGAGGGATGGCCTCTGTCTAGGGCAAGTGGTGAATGTTGTGATGGGTCAGCAAGTCAGTGTTTGAAGCTTTGAGGGTCATGTGATCTCTGTGGCAATTGTTCAGTTTTGCTGTTGTCACACAAAATGGCCACAGACAGAATGCAAATGAATGAGTGTGTCTTTGTTTCAATAACATCTCATTGATGGGTATGGGAAATTTCAATTTTTGTTTAACTTTTTTTTCAAAGCAAATTTTTATTGAACTTTTGTGCATTTCATACAAGATTTCTTAATCAAATCTAGACCCACTCCCCCTCCCTTGCCCCCCACCCCACCAGAGCTCCTGCATTCTACCATATATGTCTTTCATCTTTTTCTCAGTCTTTTTAAAATTTTTTGATGCAGAAGTTTACTGTTTTGGGCAGAAGTTTACTGTTTCAGTCAATTCTTTGACCCAGTCATTTTTGTTGTTGTTCCTTCCAATTTGTATCCAAAATATGTATATATGCATGCCTCACATATATCAAGATTATGACATCATACATAGGTTTTAGCAACCTCAGCTTATGATTTCTTTTTTTTCTTTATTATGCTGAAAGATGTCATGTTTTCCTTAATGAAGTGTTTGATTATTTAACTTTCATGTTTCATAAATACTCCTCTTGAAATTTCCCCCCAATACTTAAAAAAAAAACATAAAAACTACTGCAAGTCATTCAAGTGGTGGGCTAGATTTGGCCTGTGGTCTATAAGTTGCCAAATCCCTGTTCTAGAAAGAACAAGGCAGGGAAGAAGGAAGATTACAGATACTTGGAAAAGGCCACTTTGAAGTGCATTTGGGGAGGTGTTAGGATGCAACTGAATATATAGGTCTGTGCTCAGCAAACACTTGGAGGGTAGAATCACAAGCACAGAGGTGGAAATGGAAGCTGTGAGTGTGGGTGACATCACCCTGGCATAGAGAGGCCGTGGAAAATGAAGGTCAAGGGGATAAGAATCTAATGACAGAACCTGAAGAGAAAGGGGAAGGGCAGGAGCAGAGAGAGATGACAAGTAGGAAGGCGCCTAGGAGTGACCTGTAGGGACAATGACTCCAGACCTCCAGATCCAGCGTGCTGGAGGCTGTGGCCAACCTCAGGGAGAGCAGGTCACTGCTAAAGGAGAACAGGCCAGTTGCATTGGCTTGAGGATGAATAATGGAGTCCTCTTTGGAGGACCATGCACAGGAGGGAGCAGGGGGCCACTGGCAGTCAGAAATAGGTAGACTGGAAAGGGCCCGAGTGAAGGAACAGTGCCAAGATGCTGTTACTGGCCAAGAATGGACGGCATGGGTAAGCAGGAGAGGGGTGTCAGTTCTCTGAAGTGGGAGGAGAATGGAGAAGATTCAAGAAAGAAGAGAGACCACAGAGAAGGCTAGTGAAGGGATGGCAACCTGCCCATCTTGGGAGAACTTGATAAAGATGTCAGGTAGCTGATACAGGCTGGCCTCTGTGCCCACAACCTCTACTCTCACAATTTTTCCTCCAGGAAAGCTGACAGGGATGAATGAAATCACGGAGAAGCTAACATTGCCAGAAACCTGTCGGAATGACCATGTGGTGGTACAGAAAGTGACTGCCACTGCCAACCTGGGGCGTGTCCCTTGTGGAGCATCTGAGGAGTACAGGTACTAGTAAAGGGGCGGAGATGGACTCTCATGGGGCCTAGTTTAAAGGAGGGGGCTGAGTCCCTCATAAAAGCAGTCACCCTCAGCAGTTCCCCTCCCACCCCTTCCTCTGCTCCCACCTCAGGTTTGCAGGGAGAACACTGACCAGCGGGAGCCTGGTCCTGCTGACTCTGGATGCCCAGCCAGCTGGAGCTGCCCAGCTGACTGTCAACAGTGAGAAGATGGTGATTGGCACCATGCTGGTGAAGGACGTGATACAGGCTCTGACCCAGTGACACCCAAGCACTGTGACCTTGCTGGTCTTCACCTATCCCTCCCTGTGACATTTCCCTACAGATCTCTAGATCTCCCCTCCTCCCCTTCCCTCCTTCCCTACCTCCCTCCTAGCATGAGGATACTGTCTCCCTCCCTGCTCTTTACTAGGCCTTCTTCCCACCCCTTTCCCCTGGGTTCCTTAGTGACCTGTGCAGAGGGAGACAGTAGCTGCTTCCTCAGCACCCTCTTCCTCAGCTTTCTCTAGGTATTTATGTAGCAAAAATCTCAATAAAATGTCTTCTCCCCAGATGCTGGCTCACCTTTCCTTCTAAGTGTGTGTGTGTGTGTGTGGGTGTGGGTGTGGGTGTGGGTGTGTAGAGAACTCCTAAGGGCGACCTTGTAAATGAATACCTGGCTTTCCAGGGAGACTATGGTTGAATATCCACCTCTAGCCAGGTTGTGTGTGTGTGTGTGTGTGTGTGTGTGTGTGTGTGTGTGTAGGTCTAGCTGTGGAAGAGGCATCTATGGAAGCATGGGTAGGTTAAGCTGGAAGAATTTCTTATTTTCAGCTAGGTGTGGTGTTACAGACCCATGATCCTAGCATTTGAGAGGCAGAGACGGGATGATCAGAAGTTCAAGGCCATCCTCAGCTACAATAGCACATCCAAGGCCAGACTGAACTACATTAGACTATAGCTCAAAAAATTTCCTTGGTCAGGCCAGGCGTGGTGGGCACGCCTTTAATCCTAGCACTCAGGAGGCAGAGGCAGGTGGATCTTTGTGAGTTCAAGCCCAGCCTGGTCTACAGAGTGAGTTCCAGGACAGCTGGGGCTACAGGGAGACCCTGTTTAGAAAAGACCAAAAAAAATTTCCTTGGTCCTTTTTTTCCATTTTTTGTATGTGGTGCACATGTGTGTCTATGCATATTTGCAAGTGTGGGCATACTTGTGGGCACACATGCACGTGTGTGCATGTGCATATGGCCTGGGGTTGATGTTGGGGGTCATCTTTGCTCACTCTTTGACCTTATCCATTAAGGCAAAGTCCCTCAGTCAAACTCGGAGCTCACTCATACGAATAGTCTCCCTAGCCAGACTACTCTGGGGATCCCTGTCCCTGCCTTCCCAGGCTGGGATTACAGGGGGCCACCATGCCCACCTATCATTTTATGTGGGTTCTGGGGAGCCAAATTCTGCTCATCATGTTTGCCTGGCCAGCACTTCAGCTGGTAGTCTTTCCTCCGGCCCCTGTGGTCCTTTAAGTCTGAGCAAGAACAAGTTCTCATTAGTGGCTGGCAGTTTGCCTTAGTTTCCCTCATAAGCCCTTTGAGAAGGAAGGGCTCATCATATGAGAAATTCCCCAAATATAGGTGTGCAGTTCAAACTACATTAATTATATGTAGACACAGTGCGGAGCGCATTCCCTCCCCCCACCCTAGCCCTGGGATCACACAACTGACCATCATAAAGGGAACACAATGCACAGCCAGCTTCTCTGACAACCTTCCCTCAGGCTCCTGTGGCTGCTGCTCACATGCAGATTCTGAGGCCAGAGGTGGCTGAGGAGTTTAAGGCACTTGCCACCAAACCTGACCACCGACATTCAGTCCCTGGGAGAGAGCCGACTCTTCCACACATACACTGTGGCACATGTGCCCTCCGCCTACTTAAAATGTAAAAAATTATAATGCCTGAAGTGATCAGTAACATTTCTTTCAAAAGAAAACATGCAGGAATGGAGAGATGGCTCAGCAGTTAAGAGCACTAGCTGCTCTTGCAGAGGACCCAGGTTCAATTTGATTAACCACCATCCATAACTCCAGTTCCAGAGGATCTGATGCCTTCTTCTGACTCCACAAGCATTACACAACACCAGTGCACTTACATTCATAAAATAAAAATAATTTTTTAAAGAAAACATGCATATTCTGATCCCTAGGTCCTGGTTGTATATTGTCGAACCTTGAGGAGACATAGAATAGTGAGTGTTAGAGTCTTCACACCTGTGACAAACCCTGATAACTTTTCTAGTGAGAAAACAGGCTGATCAATAGGGGTTCAGTCACCATGTGTTCTGTCAGGAAGTAAAGTCTGTGATCAAATCAATTTAGGAGTCATTGCTTTAAATAACTTTATTTCCCACAGGCCTTCTCAGAACCTTTATTATTCTAATGTGGGTTATGACTTCTCCTCTAAGTGAGACTAGAGCTTGCAGTCTTACCCCAACTTGGTATTGACCCTGGGATACTTTTCTCACAGAGCATTTTTATGAGTTATGGAGAATAGCATTCAGAAACAGCTAGCTTTAGATGTGATACAGAAAATTCTGATCCTCTTTGAACAAAGCTCTAGTTTCTTGGCCATATGTCCCCAAAGTTATCACTAAGTGTCCCTACACCCATCTGTTCAGAAGCGTGTCAAGGTGAAATAGGTGTGGCCCTCCTGGTAAGGAAAGAACAAAGGTAGTGCCAGGGGACAGCCTTGTCTCTGGCACAGGGGACTTGCTGGGCTCTGTGACATCAGACAGCAAGCAGCTGGTGCGGCTGCTTCCAGGAGAGCCTGGGGGCACTAGACTCTCCCTGGGATTACAGTTTTTATCACTTGTCTGAAGTGGGAACTGTCCATCAATTGAGGGGCCATGTGAATGGTGGTGGCCTTAGATTCACTTTTTGCTCTGAATCAATTTTGACAGAGGGTAGAGGCAGATTTCTAAGAAATGAAAATGTAGGGATTAGGAAGATGCCTCGCGATTAAAGTGCTTGCTGCATAAACACAAGGACCTGAGTTTGAATCCCTAGCACCCACATGAAAGCCTGGTATAGCTGGAGGTACCCACCTCGGGGTGGGGTGGGGTCAGACAGGTGGATTCTGACTTACTAGTCAACCAGTCTGGCTGAAACAGTGACCTCCAAGACTCTGTCTCAAAAAAAAAAAAAAAAAAAGGTGGAGGGATAGAGGGAAACACATCGTATTAACTTTTGGCTTCTGTATGAGCATATGGGCACATACTTCTCCATGCGCACATGCACACAAACACACCACACACAAAGAGGAAGGAAAGAAAAGAGAGAGGAAAGGAAAGAGGGAGGGAAGAAGGGAGAGAGGGAAGAAAGGAGAAAAGTCTGAATAGAGGCTATTAGGGAACTTGCTATAGAGTGTGGCAGCCATCCTTTAAAATGGCTCCAGTGAATGCTGAATCCTGGTATTCCTGTCCTTGCATCATTCATTTCTCTTACATTTTTTTATCATGGCTGCTGCATGTGAACAACAGGATGCCAATGATGGTATGTCATTTCTGAGATCAGAGGTCGTGCATGCACATGTTCCCTCAAGCACTCCCCTCCCCTGCTTTGAAGAAAGCCAGCTGCCTCCTCTTGTCTTAAGCAGCCCAATGGAGAGGTCCATGTGATAAGAAACTGAGATCCTGTTACTCAAATAAGTAAGCTTAGAAGCAGGTTCTCCAGCCCTAGACAGAGCTTCAAATGCCTGCAATCCTGGTTAGCCTAAGTGCAAGTGCATGAGAGGTCCTGGGCCAGATCTACCCAGCTAACCTATTCTTATATTCCTGACTCTGTTGTTTTAAATACATCATTATTTGGGGTAACAGAGTAGTAGATAACTAATACAATATAGTCTTTGTCCCTTAGGATATTAGGAAAGTCCTCAGAGCCAGAGGGAGCCTGAGATTCCAGCTTTCAGAGCAATTTGCTCCTGCAGTATCTGAGTGCTGTGCTAGATGGAGGTGGCTCAGGGGTATTACACTGTCAGGAATTTTGCAAACCAGTTGGTATCACATCAATAGTTTGAAATCAGCCAGAAAAGCAGTATTTAGACCAGGGAGAATATATTATGCAAAGGCTAAAAGGTACTTCTCCCTTCCTCTGCCAATTTTCACTTATCAGTAGTTAGTAGTTAATTACTCCCATGCCTTGTTTGTTTATCTATTTAGAGAGGGTCTCCACTATAGCCCAGGCTGGCCTCAAACTCTCCATTTTCCTACTGTTTCCTCCCTAGCACTCAGATTACAGGCCCGCCCCACCATGCCTGGTTTTCTCTTCTCTAAAAACTTATATATCCCAAGAATAAAATAAACCAGGTATGATGGTGCATGTCTGTAATCCCAACACTCAGAATTGAATCCAGCCTGGATTCAATTGAATAACAGCACAAGACCCTATCTCAACAAAAGTAAAAATGTAAAGGGAATGAGGGGCTGGAGAGATGGCCTAGTGGTTAAGGGCACCGACTGCTCTTGCAGAGAACCCGGGTTCAATCCCCAGCACCCACATGGTGGCTGAGAACTGTCTTTGACTCCAGTCCCAGGGGAATCGGATGCCCTCTTCTGACCTCCACCGCATTGCACAACACGGGTGCACAAACCTACTTGTAGACAGTACACTCATAAACATAAAAAAATAAATAAAATTTTAAAAAATGTAAAGAGAATGAAAGATGCACCTGTTCTCCCTCAGCCAACTCAAGACTAAAGCACTCAGGATCAACTTGATCTCTCACTTGATCCCCTGCCTGTCCCATTTCACACACACTTCCCTTCCCACCTGAAATAAATTGCCATTTTGGATTTTCTGATTATCAATGCCATATGTTTTAGTATACACAAATGTATTCCTAAACACAACTTACTTTGTGATAGTGTACTGCTCACTTGAAAATTGTATATGAATGACATTTCAAAGTATATCTTCTGGACCTTTCTTTCTTCACCCAGTATTAAGTCTTGTTGATGTGTTTGACTTTACTTCATTTACATATGTGTGTTTGGTATTCACTATTCCATTTTATGACTGCACCACATGTACTGATCTACTCCCATTGGTGGGACATTAAGGTTGTCATTTATTTTTGTAACTATGAGCAAAAACAGCTGCAGGTTTTTTAAAATTTTATTTATTTATTTTATTATTTTTTCAATTAATTTTATTTATTTTTGTATGTGTATGAATGTACTGTCTGCATGTAGATTTGTGCACCTGTGTCGTGCAATGCCGCTGAGGTCAGAAGAGGGTCTTGGATTCCCCTGAACTGGAGTTCTCCTGTAATTGGAGTTACAGATGGTTCTTAGCTGCCATGTGGGTGCTGGGGATCGAACCCAGGTCCTCTGCAAAAGCAGTCGGTGCTCTTAACCACTAGGCTATCTCTCCAGCCCCTATTTTATTTTTATGTGTATGAGTGTACTGTCTGCATGTAGGTTGGTGCACCCATGTCGTGCAATGCTGCGGAGGTCAGAAGAGGGTGTCGGATTCCCCTGGAACTGGAGTTAAAGATAGTTCTCAGCCGCCATGTGGGAGCTGGGGATCAAACCTGGGTCCTCTGCAAAAGCAGCCTGTGCTCTTAACCACTAGGCTATCTTTCCAGCCCCACTGCAGGTATTTTTATACATGCACGTAATGCCTCTTTAAGTATGTGTAACATTTTCCCTAGAGTACAATTCCTGCATTGTATATATGTCTTCCCTTTAGATAATGCCAAACTGCTCACCAGTGTGTTTCACATGAACAATGTTTACAGCAGTGTTATAATGCTTCCCAAATTGGAATCAACTCCAGTGTAAACCAGTAGGAGAATGGAGAAGTAAATTATGGTATGTCCATTCATTGCATTTCAGAATAAAGAGGGAAAAACTATAGCTATGTGCAGTATGGATTCTATAGATGTGTTGTGCAGAAGCCAGTACTTACAGAAGTTCAGAACAAGCAAAACAAATCTGAGCTGAGGAAGAGGCACAAAGTAGGAAAGGACACGACAGAGCCTGGGGGGCTGGTGCAGTTCTATGTCTTGACAATGAATGGTGGCTACCTGAGTATATGCATATGGAAGAAGTAACCTGAGCTGCACACTTGAGACATGTGGACAGGGTAAAAAAAAAAATAACAGGGTATGGTGGCTCATAACTGTAATCCCATATGAGTAGGAGACTGAGGGAGAACAGCCACAAGATAGAGGCCAGCCTGCGCTTCAGAGGTCCTATCTCAAAGAACCAAAAAATCAAAAATCAAAACCAACACAAATGGTCTTCCCCACCCTGCAGGGCTCTGGCTCATCTTTTCCTCAGTTCACAAGCTACATCTAGAGGTTGTGGGGTTTTGTTCAGTGTTCATTCTTTTTTTTTTTTTGGTCTTTTCAAGACAGGGTCTCCCTGTAGTCCCAGCTGGCCTGGAACTCGCTCTGTAGACCAGGCTGGCCTTGAACTCACAGAGATCCGCCTGCCTCTGCCTCCCAATGCTAGGATTAAAGGCGTGGCCACCACGCCTGGCCTCTGTTCATTCTTAAACAGCCACCACTGCTGCTCTACCAGCACCAAACATTCATCCTCATCACCTCCATTCTGCCTGTGTTCTTCTCCCCAAGATACTCATGGGGAAGGGAGGCTGGGACACAGCAGGCTGGGTCACTGGACACCCCAGGGAAGATGGAGTCTCCAATACAGCAGCAGAGTAAGGAGAGGGACCATCTAGATTAGAAAGAATGTAGTGGCCACCTTCTCCCCTTGTTATGTGGAAGGGGGTGGCTGTTTGTCCCAGCCTGGGATGCCCCCTCTGGTTTCCTATTTGCAGTTACTTGAATAAAAATTGCTTTTTCTGGAAAAAAAAAAACCAAACATGAATGAAAGTACCTGAACCAATTTACACCTTCTTTGACAGGGGTCCGCTATGGGGGATAGTCAGACTGTCATTTTATCTACTTGGGGTTTGAAGTCCCATCAAACTGTGATTGTGTGTGCACTTCCCTGGTGGACCTCTACTCACAGGCTTATTGGTCATTTCGGCTTGCACTCGGGTCAACTGCTTCTTCCCTTCTTTCACCCATTTCTCTAGGAATGGTCTTCTTCCTAGTGATTCTTGAAGTTTGGGGTATCTAAAATAACAGGCTTTTGAAGATGCATGTATTTCAAATATCATTCAGTGTCTGGCTTGCCTTTTCAAGTTTTAAATATTTTTTTAATAAAACAAAGTTTTTAATTCTACTGTGTTCAAACTTATCATCTTCCTTTCTATTCTATTTTATTGTTTTTAATTTACAGAATATGTCCACAGGCTTCAGTAATAAAAATGTTTCTCCCAGGCCTGGTAACAGACCTGTAATCCCAGTACTTGAGAGTTGGAGATAGGATTTTGATTTCAAGGCCAGCCTGGGCTGTGTGGTGAGACTCTGTCTCAACAAAGCAGAATTAAAAAAAAAAAAAAAACAAACCACAAAACTCCCCCAAAACAAAGATGCCTCTCCTACAATCTTAAAATTCTAAGAAATGTTTACATATTTATATATTTAGCCCATTTAAAATTTCCATTTATTTATGATAAAAAGCAGGACTGGGGCTGAAGAGATGGCCTAGCGATTAAGAGCGCCGACCGCTCTTACAGAGGACCCGGGTTCGATCCCCGGCATCCACATGGCGGCCGAGTACCGTCTGAAACTCCAATTCAAGGAGAACTCCAGTTCCAGGGGAATCCGACACCCTCTTCTGACCTCAGCGGCATTGCACGACACGGGTGCACAAACCTGCATGCAGACAGTACATTGATACACATACAGAAATAAATAAAAAAAATTTTTAAAAAAGCAGGACTGATCCACTATCTTTTTATTTCTATTTTTTATTTATTATTTTTTATGTGTATGAGTGTACTGTCTGCATGTAGGTGTGTGCACCCGTGTCGTGCAATGCTGTGGAGGTCAGAAGAGGGTGTCGGATTTCTCTGGAACTGGAGTTCTCCTGGAACTGGAGTTAAAGACGGCTCTCAGCCACCACGTGGGTGCTGGGGATCGAACCCGGGTCCTCTGTAAGAGCGGTCGGCGCTCTTAACTGCTAGGCCATCTCTCCAGCCCCGCCCACCATGATCTTTTTAAAAAAAATTATTATTGCTGTGTATCTATGTATGTGTGTGGGTGTATGTGATGCCATGGCATGTGAGTAGAGGTCAGAGGACAACTTTGTGGATCTGTTCTTTCTTTCCATCTTTACATGGTTCTAGGGATTGAACTCAGGTGGTCAGGCTTTCCTGGAATGTATTTGACCTACTGATGCATCTGGGGGTGGGGGCACAGATCCATTGCTTATTAAAACAAGAAACAACAACAAAATCCCCAGAGTTTCTTCATTTGTTTTCCAGGGTTTCTTTTATAAAGAATTTAGTGAAACTTGAACTGAGACTTTGTGTCCACTTTCTTTTCTAGTCTTGATTTCCTACAGCTTCTGCTCTTCAGATCTTTTGCAACCAGGAAATCATTTTTTTTTCCTTTCTTTTAGCTTGCTGCCTGCCATGTGTCTGTGCTTTTTATATATGAGCAGATAAAAGACTATAGGGTCCTTCTCATCCCCTTACACATATTTAAAATATAATACAATTACATTTTAAACCTGTGTTGCAAATCTGGAGCTTGACTGCAGAGACAGTGAGAGGCATAGCTGGACTCAAAGGATGTTTGTTGACTGGGAGAATGCATAATGCTGCCTGCTTGTTCTTGACACTTCTGCCAATGACCAGCTGTGGAGATTTGGCCAAGTCATTTAATATCTCTGCCCCTCTTTGCACACTCTGCCTGGTATAGGGTGGATTTCTTCTAGTTAAAGGACTGTGCTTCCTGTACAACCTATAGGCCTGCCCAAGTATACTCTGGGAGCAAGGACTCCTGCATACCTGAGGTCATAACTAACGTTGGCTCCTTCACTTCCTCCTTTACCATCAGCAGTGAGCTCTCGGGTAATGCACATGAGAGCAGACAAGTAGAGGTGCTGGAAGTAACCTGGGCGTGGTGGTGCACACTTGTCATCCCAGTACTCAAGAGGCTGAAGCAGGAAGATCAGAAGCTGGAGGCCTGCCTGGGCTACATATAGAGACCCTATCTCAAATGAAAAAGGGAGAGTTGGCAAGATGGCTCAGCAGGTAAAGGCATCTGTCACCACACCTGATGACCTGAGTTAAATCCCCTTGGCCCATGTGGTAGAGGGAGAGAATTGACTCCTGAAAACTTTCCTTTAATACAAGGGACACAGATAAATAATAAATGTAAAAAGGGGGGAGAGGCTGAAGACACTAGAAGTTTTTGCATCCAGCTATGAAATGAGAAGACATTGCTTTGCTGCTGCTACCTAAGGGTCCTTGAGCAACTTACCTAATTACATTTTTTTAATGTATTCTGGGGGGTTGAACCTGGAGAGTCCGGCATACTAGACAAGCATTCTCTGACTTATGTCCCCAGCTCTGTTTGAGTTGGGGTCTAAGTTTCCCAGGCCGGCCTTGAACTTACCTTGTAGCCTATACTGGCCCAAACTTACAATTCTCCTGCCTCAACTTCCCAAATAGCTAAAGCCCAGCATAAGTTACTTAACTTCTTTGAGTATCAGTTTTTTCACCTACAAAATGAGTTAACATAAGTAAACACTGAGAACTGCAGTAAGCACACAGCTGAGTGGTCAGAGAAAAGGAATTCTTTCTGCCATCAACAAAGTTTAGGAAGAGTGATTTAAAGAGGGAGAATTCTGGTTTCAAGTTACTTTCTTATAGGCCTGGAGCTTGGAAATTTGAAAGAGCTTTCAGACACCCATTCTCATAGGCTCTTAGGTGCTATTTCAAGTTTCAGGTTATTTTTATTTATTTACTTATGTGTATGAGTGTTTTGTCTGCATGTATGTAAATGTAACTGTGCATGCAATTAATGCTCACATAGGCCAAAAGAGGGGGTCAGCTTTCCAGAACTAGAGTTACAGATTGTTAACTGCCATGAAGGTGGTGAGAACTGAACCCCAGGGTCTTCTGCAAGAGCAGCCAGTGCTCTTAACTGCCAAACCATCTCTCCAGGCCCCCCCACTTCCACCTGAGCCAGTTTCATATTTTTATCTTGCTTAACTTTGGGGCCAAGAAAGACTAGATGTGCAGGATCATAAACTGGCTGCCACTGAGCCGAATGATTTAAAATTCACATTAAAGATCTCACATTTTAAAAATTATGTATTTCCAGCTTTGATGCTTATTAGCTAACCCCTTCCTTTCCTTTTATTTATTTATTTCTGAGCAGAGTCTCATACTGCAGTCCTAGCTGACCACTAATGCAAGGCAATCCTCCTGCCTCAGCCTTCCAGTATTGGGATTACTGGCCTGAGCCATTATGGTTGGCTGGCAAGCCATTTCAGCTGTGCCTTGGGTCTTCAGGGCTTCTCATGCACCCTCACTTAGTTCCTGTGCAGTAAGCATTTGAATGTGTCTTCCCTGAGAAGTGGGCAGAAGAGGAGCATGATATATGAGGTCTGGAGCAAGTGACCTAAGCTACTTGCATGGCTCCCTTTGGACTTCAACTCTAGTAGCTGTCCGTTCCTTTCCCACCTTCTAGTTATCAACCCTTCTGAAACACTAGTCTAGACTGGGGCCTTTGGCTTGCTTCTATCACCTAAGCAGAAGCCTATTTACCACACTTTCCTTGGCCAGCCTGCCAGGAAGCTGGCAGCCACTTCTTCCCCACCTGTCAAGAGGGACCTTGAGTGTAACAAGTGCTTAATAAACGGCATGATGACATGTAAAACCCTAAGAGATGCTCAAACAAGTCTAGGCGTTTTCTTATACCCTGCAGTGTCTTATCTCCAACCTCTACTAAGTCTCCTGTAATATCTTAAAAGAGACACGACAACTTCCAAGTCCCATTCATCATTCATTATTCTTTACTAGTTTCCAGCTAACTACAGAACAAACAGCCCTTCACAAGCTGGGCTCAAGAGTCCCTCCTGTGGAATCAACACGCATTAGCTTCGGTCCTGGTCGGATCAAGCCGCTCTATGTAGTCCTCCCTCTCCGCCTTCCCTTGGTCTCCAGCCCGGAATGCCATCTCCGCCTCTGCGCTTGCTTGGGCTTCCGGTCCGCTCCAACCCCAGCTGGCCCACGACGCTTTTCTAAACAACAGCCCGGCTCACACTGGTCTCTTGCCCCAATCATTTCAGTAAGGCTTCTGATCCTGTCTGACTGGAGCGTTGGAAGCGGCTTCCCCTGGGAAGTGCAAGCCAAAGAGATCCCTGCTGTCTTCGGAACTTTCCGGAATCCTCTGACGCCTGCGCTGCCCATTGCACCCCACTCGCGCTGCAGTCGCAGTGGTTGTCTGTGAACGCGCCCGCTGGAGGTGCGGGGCTAAGGTTCCTGCAAGGCTGCCTCTCACCCGGAGAGGTCAGTGGAAAAGGAGGGCCGTGGGCATACCGTTTTAACCCGACATCGCAGCACTGCCGCGGCTGCGTCGCAGGGGCTTGCAGATCTCTGAAGGGGAAACTGAGGCCCGGGGGACAGTGACTCGGTCGGGGTTATTAGTTGAATGGCGTGCGCAGGCCTGAATCTTTGGGTTTCCAGGAGTGGCGGTGGGCAGCAGCAGCAGCAGCAGCAGCAGCAGCTAAGGCCGCTCTCGCATGGGTCCCGGTGCCCTGGGGGTGGGCGGTGAAGCCCGGTCTAGACGGCTGCAAGGAGCGCAGGGGGCGGGGGCGAGGCCGGGCGGGGCTGACACAGGTGCTCCTCATCCGGCCGGCTCGCTGGAGCTTTATAAGCCGCCGGGCGCTGAGGTGCGCGCGGCTCGCTGCAAAAATAGTGCCCACGTGTGTGCGCGTCCCTCGCCGCGCCGGCCTGCCAGTCCCACAGGGCCACGCCGGGCCCCATGGCGTTCCCTCTGGTAAGAGCCGCCGGGGCTGGGCGGGGCGGGGCCGGGCGGGGCCGCGGTCCCCGCCACCTCTGCAGCTAACGGTCCGCGCGCAGTCTCGCCCGCCGCTCAGGCCCTCCTCGCCTCCGCCTCTGCGAGCGCCCGGGTGGGGCGCGCGGGTCACATGCCCGCGGTCCAGGGGCCTCGTGGAAGGGTGTGGGGCGGGAGGGGGCAGGGAGCCTTCTCGTGACTCAGGCCTTTGGGCTTAAAGGCGCCGCGGCCCTCCGGGGGCGGCTGCTGGGACCTGGGAGCTGCGCTTGCAGACTGCCGGGGGCTCGAACGCATGTCCAGACTGGAGCGGACAAGACGGAAGGGCGCCCCCGCCTTCGGAACGCTTCCTTCCTTCGCAGCCGTCGCACCGGAGACACGAAGCCGCGGGCGGCGCTGGAAGCTCCCGCCCCTCACGAGTCACGATGGCGCGGGCCAGCAGGCAGGGGCGGACGGCGGGCGAGGGGCGGTGCTGCGGGCGGCGGGCACCCTCTTCCCTGCGCACCTGGGGGCCGCGCGCGCCACGTCGGCGCCAGCCTGGCTCCTTGAAAGCAGGGGACTCGGCCCCTCGTGCGGCCGGCGCGCAGGGCGAGCCCGGGGAAGTCACGTGTCTTCACACGTTCGATTGCCTCCGGAGCCCGGAGGGTGGCGCGGGCCAGGTGAGGTCTCGGGGCGACCCACCTGGGAGGGCCTCGAACCCGCGAGCCGGGAGCTGGCGCCACGCAGCCCGCGAGGGGGCGCAGCCCTGGGCACGCCAGTCCTCCACGGCATCCGCTTTCCCCTCACTCTGCGGCCTGGCGAGACGCACTCATGTGGCCTCGCTGGTATCCCCAAGGTTTTCCCAGCCATCAAGGCCAGGTGCCCAAAGTTGGGGTGTCGGGGGTGTGTCTGGGTTCGCGTGGCGTCCATCTCGGTCCTTGGGTTTGGGGGAACTCTGGCTGGAGGCTGGGGGCGCTCGGGCCGACAGGCCGCTTCCCTGGGCCTAGACGCCGCCAAGGGAAGCCTGTGTGCCTCCCCTGAGGGTCCCTGAGGTAACGCGGACCCCGACCAGGGACAGTGTCTTGTCCCCGGTGGTCCACTTGGTGGGGCTGCTCGGGCCTAGTCCACCCGCGTGAGTTTCTGGGCGGCCCCAGCCGCTCAGGAGTTTGGGCTTCATTTCCAGAGCGCCCGGCAAGGACACGCTTCCTGCAAATGGCCCTCGGCGGCTCAGAGAATGGGAAAGCACGGGCACCTGGGCTGCAGAGTCCAGGGCAGCCTCGCGGGTCGGCGCCCCGGCCCGCGGTGGCATCCTGCACCTGGCAGCCCGTACCCCGGTGTGCACTGCTCTCGGATAGAATTAAGCTTGTGGCAAGAGTCTGGAGCCCTGGAGTCGAATACGGAGGAAGGAAAGAATAAAGAAAGAAAAGAAAAAAGAATAAGAGAATGAAAAGAAACGCAACGAAAATGCAAATGAAAAGAAGCGTCAAAGCAAGAAACAAGAGAAGAAAAAGGCCAAAAAAATAAAAACAAACAAAACATAAAAATGAAACCAAGTATAGATGCCTTATTAGTCAATTACTACCTTTCCTTCCCCACTTTCCTCTTCCCCCTTCTCTCTCACTCCCCTCCCCCCTCTTCCCCTCCCCTCCCCTCTCTTCACCCTCCCCCCCGTCCTCTTCCTCCCCCTCCCTCCCCTCCCCTCCCCTCCCCCGCCGCGGCCTCCACGCCGCCTCTCGAAAGAACAACGCCTTTCTGGGGGCAAACGCTTCCTTTGGTTCCCTGCGCTACCCTGTTCTGCTTCTCCCTCCCACTCTCCCTGGTCACCTACTGCCAAAACTGCTGGTCTGCGTCATTTGCTGGGGCCAAGGCAAGTGGGTCAGGTTTAGTGCTTTGGAAGGCACTAGTGCGCCAGCCGCCTCCTGGCCACATCTTAGGTGACCTGCTCCACGTGTGCCAGATGGAGAGAATCAGCTTTTCACTGAGGCTCCAGTTATGTTTGAATCCAGGGATGCACTCTGCGTTAAAAAAGAAAAAGAAAAACAGGCAAAACAAAACCTCAGAAATACAATTTGGGGATTGCTTTCCTGCTTTGTTTTCGAGGTATTTAGAAAAGGGATAGCTGGCTGTCTTCTGATGCCCCCTCGGGCTCCAGTCTATCAGGAAGCTTCTAACAGACGTATTAGACTTGCAGCTGATAGCTTCACCCTCCTCCTGGAACGCCCAGAGTTTGTTGCTGGAGAGTTTAGATTTTTTTTTCTTCAGTTTGTTTCGTTCTCTCACAGTTTTCTAAACTTGAGTCATCTGGCAGCGCATGCTCTGTTTATAGAAAGTTGACAACTCTATAGTATAAAAATACTTGTCCTTTCCCCACCCCCAATGATCGTCTTACAGACACCCCCCCCCCCAGGCTCCACAGTGTGAAAGGGAGGCTGTGTCAGCCTGTATAGCAGACAGGAGGTTAGAGAGAGAGCTGTTGCGAGCAGTTAATGATCCTGGGGACATTTGCAGTTAGGAATGGCCCTGGAGTCCTTCCTTTCACTCCAAGTGACTACACTGTTACTGGCACATGTAAGACTTCAAGCTCAACACCAAACTTGTTACCAAGGGAACTAGTGCTTAATAGTTACCCCAATAAGTATTTACAGTGAGCCCAGTCCATTTTTTTAATCCTTAAAATAGATTATAAACCCAAACTCCATAGAGTCCTGTGGTAAGGTAAATAAAGGAAGAGGGTAGTACCTCTCTAAAGGGAGCAGTCAGTAATTATTGAAAAACAAAATCTTGGGCCCAGAGTTTTGATGAATCCCCTGGCTATTATGTGCAGCAATAAAAACTTAAAAACAATACGGACCAAATATAACCTGTCTTTAATGTAGGATTCATCTTGTAGACTAGTTTGGAGTCAGTCTATATATATCTATAGATTTCCCCTGTGTTGCTGATGAGGAAACAGGCTCAAACATAGAGTTACAAAGCTATTAAGGAATTAGATGCTAGGTCTTTTGTTGCCTTAGCCCAACCTATTATGTTTTATGTGTTCTGGCATATCAAGTATCAAGAGATTATTGGTGATGGATGCTGTAGAGAAAAAGATGGTGGTCTGTGGACTGCTCTCAGTTACAGGATGAACCTTATCTGTAGTGGTGGGAATCTTCTGTTTCTGCAGAAGTCAGTATAGGTCTTCTGATCATTAGTGCAGCAGCATTGATGCCTGGAAGGAATGTGCTGTGTCTACCATTCCATGATGTGTGTCAGAGCAGTTAGTCCTGAAAGCCAGAGGTCTGGAGAAAGGCTCCTCCCACTGGGGGAATGTGATCCTCCCAACTTTGTGTACAAAAAACTTAACATAGGTGAACTTTTAATTCCTTTCCAGACAGGTAAAATTGAAGTTAAAATTGGTTTTTAAGATTTTTATTACATTTTATTTTGTGTTATATATTATATACATATATATATGTATATATTAGTCACAAATACCATAGGGTATGTGTGTGTAAAGGTCAGAAAGGTAGCGTGTAGGAGTTGATTCTCTCCCACCATGGAGTCCTAGGGATCAAACTCAAGTTCAGAGCTTAGCCGCAAGCACTTTTACCTGCTGAGCCAACTTGCTAGTTCTGAAATGAGATAGTTGTTTAAAGTCCCATAAAAGTAGAATATAGCTTAATATATTTTACCTTTTTTTCTATCTTGGCTAAAACTCTTATAATGATGTCTCTTTTTTATTTTTTTTGAGCTTCAGTGTGGCTCAGTTGTAGCAATCCTCTGTTTGGCCTTCTAAGTGCTGGAAGTACGGGCAGGAGCCACTAAATTTGGCTCTCACAGATTTATTTTATTTTATTTTATTTATGTGTATAAATGTATTGTCTGCATGTAGGTTTGCGCACCCGTGTCGTGCAATGACGTGGAGGTCAGAAGAGGGCATCGGATTCCCCTGGAGCTGGAGTTCTCCTGGAATTGGAGTTACAGACGGTTCTCAGCCGCCATGTGGGTGCTGGGGATCGAACCCGGGTCCTCTACAAGAGCAGTCGGTGTTCTTAACTGCTAGGCCAGCTCTCCAGCACAATGATGTCTCTTATATTTCCAGGAAGAATTAATAAAATTGTTCTCTAGCCCCGCCCCCCATTTTAGGCTGGATCTCCTTATGTGACCTAAACTTGTCTTGAACTCCTAATCTACCCATATCAGCCTCCTGAGTAATAAAGTTGTTTTTCTTTTTCTTAATTTTTTTTTGACTTTTTGGTTTTTTGAGACAGAGTCTTCGTTAGCCCCAACTCACTATGTAGACCAGGTTGGCCTTGAACTCACTGGGAACCACCTGCTTATGCCTCCCAAGTGCTGGGAGGTATGACACACACACAGGCGTGTGCCACTACACTCGGCTAAACTGTTTTCATTTTTAAGCAGCATAACAATCTTTAGGGATAATGTTCTAGGGTTTAAAAGGGCCCTGAGCCAGGAATGAGTGGCTGAAGTTTTAATTCTGGGTAAAACTTGGCCTTTGGCTGGGAGTGGAGATGCATGCCTTTAATTCCAGCACTTGAAAAGCGGAGGCAGGTGAATCTCTGTGAGATCAAAGCCAGCCTAGTCTATGTAGAGTTCCAGGCAAGCTGGAGCTAAAAGGAGACCTTGTCTCAAGAAAACAAAACCAACCTCCCCAAACACCATCTTAGAATCTTAGCCTTAGCATTGTACACACCACACTAGTAGATGTTGAAGGGGATAAACATTCATTTATGTATCTTACTCTTAAAGATTTAAAAGAGGAAGGTGTAGTTAGAGATTTTGCCAAATGAATTTTTACATGATAATGCAAACTATAAATTTTATTTTAAATTAAGTGTATATCTGAGTGAGGTTATGTGCATGTGAGTGCAGTTGCCCATAGATGCCAAAAGCATCAGAGCCCCTATAGCTGGAGTCATAAGCAGCTGTAAGCAGCCTGATGTGGGTGCTAAAAACTGAACTTGGCTCTCTAGAAGAGCAGGAAGTGCTCTTAGCCATAGAGCCATCTCTCCAACACCTGAAAATGCAAATTCTAATACAAGCAAGGTAACTTTTTTACCTGTGGTCTGGAAAGTTTTAGTAAAGATAGGAACTGTAAAATGTCCGCCTATCTTTAGCTTCTTTAATGTCCTTTACCAGCCAAGTAGTCAGGTCTGAGATTAGTGTTTACACATTTGGGAAGCAGAGAGCAGAGGGTGGGTCTAGGGAATCTAGACTGAAGTTTTCTTTGCTGGTATCTTTGTATTTTATTGCTAAGTGTTATGTGTGCAAGTTTTCTCATTCATTGGTTTCAGGTCCCTTGCATAATTGAGCATTCCCTAGAATTATGTCCATATAAAGGGCAAATTCATGAATGAATTTATAGTTCTACCTTAAAGTTAGGCAGGAATATTTACCAAGCCCAGGTATTAATTTTAGACTGCTGTCCTCAGAAGCTAGTGGTGGAGGCAGTAAAAGAATTGGGGAATCAAGTAACATTAAATTTTTTCTGTTATGAAAGTACTGTCCTAATCTCATTTTGTCTATAAATCTGCTTTTCCTAGGAAGTATGTAAACTTCAAATGACTCTGGAAAGAGTTCTCCCCAAAACCCCTAGGACAAAGGCATAGGAAGGGGGCGGGCCTAGAGCTTAGAGTGGAGGAGGTTACATAAATAATTTGGGCTTTTATCTGTTTGATTTAAAACCAAGATGGAGTGATTGCACCCTTTCAGTGTTAAGCCTTTGACTGCCACTAACTTTACCTCCTTTGCTCCCCACATTCAGTTTTGGAAATGCTCTTTGTTTTTTTCCTATCTTTGTTGCAGTCTTTTAAAACCTGCTTATGAGAAATTCTCATCTTCTGTAAGTACAGAATCCAACATTGTATGTAGAAGGTAGGACCACCAAATAAAGCATTTCTCAATTACTGTGCATGGACTGAAAAGATAGAGGTAAAAAGACATATAATAGATGTGGTATTTCATGCTTTTTGAGAGAGAGAGAGAGAGAGAATTTCATGCTTTTTGAGAGAATGAATATGCATGCATGCACCCATGCCATGATTGTGGGGGGCAGAGGACAACTTGGAGGAGTCATTTTTTTTCCCTACCTTGTGGTTCTGGGTTTTGAACTCATGTTATCAGGCTTGGTAGCAATCACCTTTATCCACTGAGCTATTTCACCTGGCCAATATTTCATATTTCATAGGAAGATTATCTGACTTTCCACAAAAAGTTGGTATTTAAATTTCAGTTTTAAAATTCACATTTTAAATGTAATTTCCAGGGATTTTTGTTACCGTTACTACGTAAAGAGGCTTATGCTGCTGCCATAATGGTAATATGTTTTAATAAGTAATAAGGGATATGGGAGTGTTCCTGTTCTTAACAGAACAGGGCTGAGCTTTGCCTACAGTAGTTTAGGTGAATATTTAAGCATGAGTTACCTTTGAATTCTACTTCACCTCTTTGGGTATTTCCTTATGGTTAGAGCAGCATTTTTAGATTACAGTGAGTTATACTCTTTGTTTTGATTTTTAAGGCATTTTGTGCTGACTCCCCCTGAGGTAATTGGAGAATCCCCAGAAGGACAGGTCTAAAGATTGAGTTCTGCTAAAAATGGGTCACTGTTGATTCTATGAGTAACTTGACTAATAGTGTTACTATTATTACAGCTGCGTGCCGTCTCCTTTGATAAGGTTATGAAAGTAGCTTTCCTCTTTGGAAGAGCAGTTACCTTGGAGGATAGGCATGTAGGCGTGCATGCAACAGTGTGTGTGTGTCTTTTGACAGAACAGATAATTTCTTACTACACCTGTGTACCCTGCATTTTAGTTTGTGCTCTTGGGTTTTGGCTCAGATACCATCTGTCTCCTGAGTTGCCCCTGTCTCCTGAGATCCTTTTTTTTTTAAGCTGTAATCTTGAAATTGTTTTGAAGCTCAAAACATGCTAGAGTCCTGTCTCTCAGGTATAATTTGGAGTTGACACTAAGCTTAGGTTATAATTTCTGGACAAAGTATAAAGAGATTTGAATGAAAAATTATTGTAGTTCTCTGCAGTGAATGGGTGACCCGGGGCTGGGACTCACTTCCTCAGACCCATTGTTCCTTCTAGAATTCTGCCTCTCTTTTTTTTTTTCTTTTTTTTTTTAATGCACGAGGGTTATGCCTGCATGTGGATAAGTGCACCCATGTCGTCCAGTGTCCTTGGAAGACAAAAGAGGTGTTGGATCCCCTGGAACTGGAGATGGTTGTTAGCTGCCATGTAAGTGCTGGGATTTGAACCTGGGTCTTCTGTAAGAACACCCAGTGCTCTTAATCACTGAGCCATCTCTCTTTTTTTCCTAACTCACAGAGATCCGCCTGTCTCTGCCTCCCAAGTGCTGGGATTAAAGGCCTTTGCCAGCACACCTGGTTCACCTAGAATTCTTATACCTCGATCCTCTGCTATGTTGATTTCATTTTGTTTGAAACTTCTACTTGATTCATGAATCTCTAGCTTCATGCTCTTTATTCTGTCTCATCAGTTTGTCTTGGCACTTTCAGGCTTCCCTTTTCCATCCCAATGCTCTATTCCCTGTGCTGCAGCCTATTAGCTCATTCCTGTCTCCGTGTATAAGAGACAAATGAATTCTCACAGCTGTACAACTTCTCTATGTAACCGAATTTTAGCCTGAGTGCTTTTACCCCTCCCTGGTTATTTTTCAAGACCTATGCATGTATCTGGATTTTTTTAAAAAATTGTGTATGGAGTGTGTATGTGTGTGTGTGTGTGTGTGTGTATATGAGTGTGTGTGTGTATGGAGTGTGTATGTGTGTGTATGGAGTGTGTATATGGAGTGCGTATGTGTGTCTATATGGAGTGTGTATGTGTGTATGGAGGCTAGAGGTCGACCTTGCTGTCTGTCTTAATCATTTTTTACCATCTTAATTTTTTGAGACAAGTTATCCCTGTGAATCTGGAGCCCACCAACTGAGTGAACCTAGTTGGCTAGTGAGCTCCAGGGATCACAAGTGTCTTGTGATTATAGGCATTTTCTGCCATGCCTGGCTTTCTACCTGGATGCTGGGGACTTGAGCTAAGGTCCCCATGCTTATCTAGCAAGCCCTTTACCAACTGAGCTATCTCCCCAGCCTCAGGTTTCTGATTCTAAGAACAGAATTGGTTTCTTTGCCAATTTCTCCTAGAGCCAGTTTGCTACTATCCCTTCACCCTTCATTAGTCTGTACTTTTTTCCCAACCAAATTTGAGACTCTGATATCTTCTTACAGGAAAGAAGTGTGTTTAGGTATTTTTGTTTTTATCACGCCTACCTGAAGGTTTGTTACAGAATGATGCTAGGAAGTATGTTGTTCGAAACTTCTTCCCAGTTTCTGTAACTGTAAAGCCTTGACGTGATCCTATATTTTCTGTTTCCTATGCCCCTTGTATCCTTGTACTCCTCTATTCCCTTACATGAATATTTTTGGTCTAATTCAACCACCATCCTTCTTAGCTGTGGTGTATTCATAGCATTTTGATTCAGAATATTAAACTCTGAAGAAAACAAATGCCCATTGAGGGTCAGGGATTCCCAAGACCACACCTAGGTGAGACGATTTACTAGGAAGATTTATTGGGCTCAGACAATAGTTGTACCAATGGCTAAGATTTCTTACAGTCAAAGGATACTGAGAAAATCCATGAAAGGGAAAAAGTTTTAGAAGCCAAAGTCTAGGATAACTAAGTTAGTTTTCAAGGGCCCTGTGTAAGGAGGGAAGTGACAGGACACACCTAAATACCCTGTAACTGACAGTTTATGTAAAAGCTTGTTAGAAGCTTATTAGAAACATCATGTACAGAGCATGTATTTCATTTAATTGTTCTGGCCTGGTCAGTTAGGGACCCTCTGCATAGAATGTAACCAAAATGTCAAAGTTTAGGAGGAAAGCAGATGTTTGGTGTAAACCATATTATTTGACCAGCTTAGGAATACAAACTCTCAATAATGGAACAGTGAATACTCAAAATCCAAGATCTCAAAATCCAGCCAGAAGGCAGTAGTTAAGACTTACTGTTTTAACTTTTTCTGCATACCCATAAGTAGGAATATGAATAAATTGTGATGTAACCACATCTGTTAACATGCAGAAATTTCATACTGGCTGTGCATGCCTTTAATTCTAGCTACTTGGGAGCTTGAGCAGGAGGATCATGAGTTTGAGGCCACCCTTGACACCTTAGGCTGTCTAAAAACATTTTAAATTGCATACTTTATGATCATAAGATTCTAGATTTAGTTCACAGTGCTGGATGGATTTTTTTTTTTAAAGCCAGACCCCAAAGAGTTGGGGTACTCATTATATGACTCAAGTTACAACAAGTTCAAAACAAATGGAACTAGACTGTGAGGTAGCTTAGCTGGTAAGAGTGCTTGCCTACTATGCACAAGATCCTAGGTTTGATCCCTAAAACCACATAAAATGGTGTTGTGGGGCATGCTTATAATCCTAGCTCCTGAGAGGTAGAGGCAGAGGTAGAGGTAGAGGCATAAGTACAAGGTCCTCCTTGGCTACATAGCCAGTTTGAGGCCAGTCTGGGACACGTGAAACTGTAACTCAGAAAACAAAAACAAATTGATGGGAACAAAAGCCTGAATAATGAGCTCTAGACCAATGAGAAGAAATACTGTCTCAAAACCCTCTGAAGTCAGGTGTGGTGACACAAGCCTTTAATCCCAGGACTCCAGAGGCAGAGGCAGAGGCAGGCAGATCTCTGGCAGATCTCTAGATCAAGGCCAGCCTGGTCTACATAGAGAGTTTCGGGACAGCTGGAAAATGGAGCTACAGGCAGACCCTGTCTCAAAAAGACCACACACACACAAAAAACCCAAAACAAAAAAACACTGAATACTTCTTGAAGAATGACCTTTGGCCATTCTTGGAGGTGTGCATATGTGCACCTGAATACAAAGTCTGAGTAGACTTCCTTGGGAGGCAGCTTGGAATATAAAAATGGAACACAGAGAAGGAGAAAAGGCACAGGAAACCTACAGAAATGTTATTATTTTGGGGCTTGAGAGATGGCCTAGCGATTAAGAGCGCCGACTGCTCTTGCAGAGGACCTGGGTTCAATCCCCAGCACCCACATGGTGGCTGAGAACTGTCTGTAACTCCAATTCCAGGAGAACTCCAGTTCCAGGGGAAGCTGACACCCTCTTCTGATCTCCACAGCATTGCACGACACGGGTGCACAAACCTGCATGCAGACAGTACATTCATACAAATAAATAAATAAATAAATAAATAAATAAATAAATAAATAAAATGTAAAAAAGAAATGTTCTTATTTTGATGTATGTGGTACTCAGATCTATATATGTATATATTTTTAAAAATACATCAACATTTATTAAGATGCATGCTTATAACGAGTGCCCTTCACTGAATGTGTGTTATTATTTAATTAAAATAGTAAAAAAAAAAATAGTAGGAATCTAACTTGGCCAATAAACTGAAGGGATTCATTCTTTCCTTCCTTCCTTCCTTCCTTCCTTCCTTCCTTCCTTCCTTCCTTCCTTCCTTCCTTCCTTCCTTCCTTCCTTCCTTTCTTTTTTGGTCTTTTTGAGACAGGGTCTCCCTGCAGCCTCAGCTGGCCTGGAACTCACTCTGTAGACCAGGCTGGCCTTGAACTCACAGAGATCTGCCTGCCTCTGCTTCCCAAGTGGTGGGATTAAGGGCATGTGCCACCATGCCTGGCCCTAGAAGGGATTTTTTATGTTATGGCTAAGGAACTTGGTCTTTAAGATAGTCGTTCTCAAAGCTGGGTCTGTGGACCCCTGTAGGTCTCCAAACTCAAAACTTACTTAGTTGAGAATTCTAAAATACCAATTTCTTTTCCTTTCCTTTGATACAGAGTCTCATAACCCAAGTTGTCCTAAAACTTACTGTGTATCCCAGGTTGGCTTCAGACTTAGGATCCTCCTGCCTCAGCCTCCCAGATGCTGGGGTAACAGGCATGTATATACTTGGCTCCATCAGTTGCTTTTTTAACTGTGTTGGTATTTGTGCTCATGATTCAAAAGTGGTGGGAATAGATACAGCCACTAGTGTACCAGCAGTAATCATGAAAGTGCCACTAAATTGTAATTGCCATCATTGTATTATTCATGATGTACATTCCCTCCCCCAAACCAGTTTCACATACATGTGTCCTTGAGGAAGCAATAAAAATCACATTTACTAAATCTTGAGTGTAGTACTGTGACAAATGGGAAGTCAGTGAAGAACACTTGCTTTATGGCCAAATACAATGATTGTCAAAAGTGGTTCTGTGACTATGTTTCAAAAAAAAAATAAGTTTAGTCTTTTTTTCCAATGGAACACCTTTTATTACTTAAAAGAACACTGACAAACTATGGTTATGTAACCTTGGATATTTGGCAGGCACGTTATTGAAAATTAACAAAAGAAGTCAGTCACTTTAACTGACATTGTTGCCAGTGATGAAATTTGAGCTAAAAAAATTAGAATTTTGTAAAACATTTGACACTTGGTCCAGTATACATAAAGACTCCCAATGAGAGTGTTGATGCTGTCAGATATGCCAGAAAATTCAATACCTGAAGAATTCAGTGAGCCAGTATTTATCCATCACATAAATATAAATTCACATAAAGTCATATATAGCTTTAAAAAAGTCCGCCAAAAATGTGAGATGGACTGATGGATTTTAGTGTAACTGTATGTAAAGGACACATCCATGTGGTTTCTGGTCATTAAGAAATTACCACTTGTTGTAGGGTTGGGTGTAATATCAAAAAGGAATGGTCACAATTATCTAAAAAAAAAAACTCCAGTTACTAATCTGAAACTGGGTTTTCTTGACAATAATTCAGCCAAAACAACACATGCCAACAGATTAAATATGGAAGCAGATAAAAAAAATTTTACCAACTGGCTAAGTTTAGATAAGAGACTGGAGAGTGTATGTCCCTGGGTAGGACTCCTCACCCATCCATGGTTCAGGGGCCATTGCAGAAGAGGGGGCAGAAAGATCGTAAGATCTGGGGTTGGTGCATGAACATAGGGAAACAGGCTTTCAGGCCACTGGGAACTTGAAACAGTGGTGACAGCATGCACAAGACCCATGCCGACCCAATCAGACAAAAACCCAGCATAGAACTGTGGAAATGGGTAGCAGGTCCCAGCCTTAGCCAAAGAACTAGTAACAGTGATTACTTCTGGGTGAGGGAGTAGATCTTTAAGGGAGTGACTCTAGGCAGGCTGACTCAACTCCAGTGGATGAACTTGCACCAAGGGACATCTGGGTACAAATGCTTGACCAGATAGTTTATCAAATTGGAGAGTAAGTAATGCATATAGCTAACTGGGACTAATACCTGTGGACAAGATACAGATGTAGTGATCATGTTGTTGCCACTATTTTTGAGCAGTCTCAATATTAAATACCCTCTTACTAGTGCTCTGGTTAAACTTGTCTACTTAGGCTCTTGCAGAGGACCCAAGTTTGGATCCCAGTACCCACATCAGGCATCTCACAACCACCTGTAACTCTTGTTCCAGGGGATCTGATCTTTTGGCTTTTGTGGGCAGCTACAGTCATATGCATATGTCTATACACACATATACATGCATATACATAATTTAAAAATAAATTGTAAAGTGTTCCTTACTAGCCAGGCCTAGTGGTATACACTTTTAATTCCAGCACTTGAGAAGCAGAAACAAGTGGATCTCTGTGGGATCAAGGCCAGCCTGGTCTACTTAGTGAATTCCAGGCCAGCAGGGGCTGTATGGAGACCCTGTCTCAAAAACAAATTTCCTTACTGTTCTCAGAAACCTGTTTTAGAAATGATACTATTTTAATCACACTAAATTAATAGAATTCAATGCATATTTGACAGTGTGTATACTCTGGAAAGTTAAGAATAACTGGAAAAGGGAGAACTAGGAGAAAGTGGTTCCTGAATTCAATGGAGAGTAGTTGAGAATGAGATCCTCCAAAGATGCCAAGAAAGACTTGGGCAACTATGAAATCATTAATTTAGGAATTCTATAGTATCTATGTTCTTTTTTTTTAGTATCTATATTCTTGAAGGCAGCATGCTAGCCATGTTGTAGATTGAGAGGATGAGCAAGAGGTTAAATAAGACCAACTGGAAGGTTGGTTGTGGAGCAAAAGAAAGAGGTAAAAGGCAGTAGATTAAGAAGTAATTTTTTTGTCTTTTTGAGACAGGGTCTCCCTGTAGCTCTGGCTGTCCCGGAACTCACTCTAGACCAGGCTGGCCTTGAACTCACAAAGATCCGCCTGCCTCTGCCTCCCAAGTGCTAGAGAAGTATTTTTTTTTAATCTTGAGACAGGGTCTCCCTGTAGACCCAGCCAGCCTGGAACTCCCTATGTAAATCAGGCAGGCCTTGATCTTACAGAGATCCATCTGCCTCTGCCTCTAGAGCTGGCTTAAAGGCTACCACACCTGGCCAAGCTAGAGGCGGGTTTTTTAAGGTGGGAGAGCCTTGAACATACTTCAGACTAAGGGGAGGGAGCCGAGCCAGTGGACATCAGACATGCAGATCATGCAGGCAGAGGACACGATCTCTTGTGTCTGTTAATGGATTCACTTTCTCTTTCTGATGAAATGGGTAAGGCCCTGCAGCTTGGTTCTTTTTATTCCTGGTGAAATTTCCTGTCTAATCATATTGGAGCCCTTCCTTTCTTTTAATTTACTGTGTTTTATATTATCTGATAGTTTGTTCTACTTATTATGTTCTTTCTTATGTCTGCTTATTGAAATTCTGCTTACTCATTATTCTCTAGCTTAGAAGTTTTAATTGTGAAACCATTCCTGACACTTTGATTTACTTTTTTCTGTAGCATTGATTTCTTTGTTTTCCACTGGGCTAATTGAATTTACTTATGCCATTTAATGAATTATCCTGAGACAAGAACTATGTTTTATCTATTTCTGTGATCTAGGTACTGAATCTCTTTCAGGATTTATGAAATACTAGATTGAGCTACATTAAATTGGTGTTGTCTTGGTTAAAATCATAGAGTATTAATAATTTTTTTTGAGATAGGGTCTCCCTATAACCCCAGATGGCCTGGAACTCATTCTGTAGACCAGGCTGGCCTTGAACTCACAGAGATCCACCTGCCTCTGCCTCCCACCTGTTGGGATTAAATGCATGTGCCACCATGCCTGGCCTAAGATGGTTCTTAGCTGCCATGTGGGTGCTGGGAATTGAATCTGGGTCCTTTGCAAGAGCAGTCGGTGCTCTTAACCACTGAGCCATCTCTCCAGCCCCAAGTATTAATAATTTTATATGGACCAACCTAATTAGATTTTTATTCCATTTATTTTTGCTTAGAATACTTGAGCTAGAAGATCAAGGGGGGAAAAATACAGAAAAGCAGATCTTTCTTTCCCCTTCCTTTAGGCTTTCATATGTATGTATGTGTGTATACATATTATCCTTACCTTGTCTTGCCCTTCCTGTTCCTATTAGTCTCCTTCATTCTCTCTCTCTCCAGTGTCTTTGTAGCCAAGACTGGCCTTGACCCAATTCTCAATCCTTCTGCCTCAGTCTCTGATAGAGAAGCATTTCATAATAACTATAGTCAATAAATTTCAACCAGAAGCTTGACATTGATGAGTAGCCTGGTGACTTACAGCAAACATTGAAATGTGGCTAGATTTGTGTTTTTGCAAGGAAAACATACTGGTTACTAATGGAAAATTAGCCTTTCCTAATTTGTCATCCAAATGATATTTTTCTGTGTAATTATTCATATAAGGGCCACTCAACATTATAGTAAAATATGTGCTTAAAATCTTGAATATGTTTATAGATGTATTATTTAACTCTTTTTATTTGGTATAAATGAAGGACAGGGGCTGGAGAGAGTTGGCTCAGCAGTTAAGATCACTTGATGTTCTTCCAGAGGACCCAGATTGAATTTCCAGCACCTACATGGTGGCTAACAACTGTCTATAACTCCAGTTCCAGAGGATCCAACACCCTCTTTTGGCTTCAGCAGGGTATTGCCCACACATGATGCACTTAGATATATGCAGGCAAAACAGTCATATACATAAAATACTTTAAAAAAAAAACTAAGGGCAAATTTCCAAAGAACACCTCAGTGTAGTAGTCTTTAAATGAATCTAACTTTATTTTCTGTTGCTTTGGCTTAATTTAAAATTTCTGAATGTCCTAGACCAATGCTTTCGACTGGAAACATCTTATTAAATGGGAAAAATCTTATCCTCAAAAAATTATTATAAATACAATTTTTCAGAGGGCTCACTAGATTCTAATCTATGATCTCCAGCTTTAAAACTCCCATCTGGAAGAGTAAACTGTGTCACCTTTAGGCAGACTCGAAGTTCTCACCTGGCTTTTGACAAATCTGTAAGTGATTAGCAGTGATAGTCTTGAAGGAATCTCTAGTATTGGTGTGGTGGTGTTGATTGGAAGCAAGCCAAATAAAAACTCAAAGGTGGAAGAGTTGCAGTCATTTATGAGAACTGAGTATCATCCAGCCAGGATTTTGACCTGAGGTAATAGCGATCACTATTGCTCAGCCTAGAGAATGTGACAGCTGAAGACAAGGTCAGAGTTTTCCCAATTTTAGATTTTTCCTACCATATAAATATCAAATTTGGGGATCTTAATTTTGATAAAACATATCTTCATGCAGTGGATTTAGATTTTTACATAGGCAGGGTGGTTGATTATCTGTAATTCCAGTACTTGGGGTATGGAGACAAGAGAATCAAGAGTTCTAGGTCAGCCTGAATTATGAATCCTGTTTCAAGTTAAAATTTTAAAGAATCAGGGGCTGGAGAAGTGGCTCCGTGGTCCTTTTGCAGAAGACTCAGGTTCCGTTCCCATTATGCCTAACAATCATTTGTAACTCCAGTTCCAGGGGATCTAACACCCTCTTGTGACCATCTCAGACATTGTACAACACAGGTGCACCCAAACACATGTAGGCAATATACACTCAGACACATAAAAAATTTTATTTTTATTTTATTTTATTATGTGTCTGAGTGTATTGCCTGCATGTGTTTGAAAAAATAAAAAAAATTTAAAGAATCATGAGTGATAGTTTTAAATCACAAATATGAAATCAAACTAAATTTTAAAACCTACCTCAGTTATGCTAATATATGTAAATATGTTTCTTAGTGAAGAGAGCTAGGATTAATGCATTGAAAGCAATACTTCTGAGTAATAGTGATGTTATTACCTGTATGGAATTGAACATCTAATAAGCCACTAGTAAGCTGTTTATTGATTATCCAGCTATTTGATTTGTAGTTATTATAAAGTCTAGAAAGTAAGTAGCACACCATTTTACCTTAAGGTAACTAGTACTCATAGTAATACTTGGGTGATAGAATTAGTATTTATACTTCAAAGCCTGTGGTTTTTGTTTTTTAAAAATAGGGACTCTGGGGCTGGAGAGATGGCCTAGCAGTTAAGAGCACCGACTGCTCTTGCAGAGGACCTGGGTTCGATCCCCAGCACCCACATGGCGGCTGAGAACCGTCTGTAACTCCAATTCGAGGAAAACTCCAGTTCCAGGGGAATATGACACCCTCTTCTGACCTCCGGCATTGCACGACACAGGTGCACAAACCTATATGCAGACAGTACATTCATACACATAAATAAATAAATAAAATTTTTTAAAAAGATTTAAAAAATAGGGACTCAGACAGGCATGGTGGCTCACGCCTTTAATCCTAGCACTTGGGAGGCAGAGGAAAGCGGATCTCTGTGAGTTCAAGGCCAGCCTGGTCTACAGAGCAAGCTCCAGGCAAGCTGGGACTAAAGGGAGACCCTGTCTCAAAAATACAAAAAAAAATAGGGACTCAAATTTGGGGGGAGAAAGATTCTTAGTGGAAAAAGAAAAATAGTTTTTTGTGGTCTCTGATCTGTATATTTCTCAAAGTTCATGTAGACTGTAGGAAATAACAGAACTCATTATGGGAGTGGATAGTGAGTTTCAGTTTTGAAAATGAGAATGAATTCTTTTAATTGATGTGTTTAAAAGGTCAATATAGTCTCTGGTAGATTAAGGTTGTTGGTAGTTCAATTTGTATGATTTCTTCAGTATTTTAATTAAGCTTCTTAATTCAAATGATTAGGAAGAAGAATTATGGGGACCCAGGCAGAGAAGGGTCTGGGGTCTACAAAGAAATGTTTGCCTTAGCTTTTTAATACATTTTTTCTCATTTAATGACCACATAGATCCTTTTTTTCAAAGATCCCCATCATTGCTCTGACTCATTACATAAAAATTCTGCTTTTGATAGACAGCATTAATTTGCTCAGCACATAATTATATGCCAGGCACGGTGGTAAGTACTACATGCATGTTACTCTTCACCCCTCATGAGATAGAAGTATTATTCTTATGTGTAATATACACATAAGGAAAGTGGTAAACTGTTCTCTCCATGACAGTGCTGGCTTACATACCTCCCCAGTTTGGTCATTCAAGGCAAACATTGGTACTTACCAATAAGATCACCTATTTGGGATGTAAATTGAACACCTCATTTACTTTTATTCTAATTATATAATCATCTTCAGCAAGATCTCTGATTTGGGATACACAAGAGAAAGGGAGGAGGCATGACAGATGACATTAACCAGTTTGGGGAATAAGATAAATCTTCCCACTGGGAGTAAGAGTAAGGCAGGGTGAACAGACATATTCTTAAATTGGACTTTTTTTAGGGTACTCGAAATAAAAAGCATTTTAGAACTTCTGTTGAGTGCGTTTCTCCCAGAAGTCCCTCAAATCCTGCCCGTGTCCCTTAGACTACTGTGGTGCTCTTCTCATCGGTCCTTATCTCTCTTGTAGTTTCTGTCAGTCTCCAAAGACTTACATATAAAAAAGACTTACATATAGTGATCATTTACTTGCCTTCAGATGCGGTCCTGATCCTGAGACTTCATGTTTATAGTCCTCTATTATACTAAATAAAACAGGGTAATTTTTGTGTTACTGAAGGGGATGTTAAAATTTGTAACTTCTGACCTAGAAGACACTGTTAGCTACTTAATGTAGTTGGAGGCTTTTCCAGACTCCTCTCCTATACCTAATAATCGACAGTACTGGAGCAAGTTTGAAAATGCTGGTCTATTTCCTGTGTTCTTTATACTGCCCTCTTCATCAGACTCCCAGTCACCTAGACTTAAGAAGACAGTGTATGTTTACAGCACACTGTGACTTTTGTTGTTATTTACAACATGATCAGTTTTGGTTCTCTGTCCAAACTTTAAAACTTCCTTTTTTTTTTTTTACCTTCTGTCTTACTTGCTGTTCCTTGAGGTGTTCCCTTTAGACAGCAAGCAGCTAATGTTTATTGTACACTGGATGAATGAAGCATATTGCCTTAAAATCTGAAGGCTGTAAATGGCTTTATGAAGTCTCCAAATGAAATGATCATCTTAGAAATGAAAAATTATGAAAAGACCTCATGAGCGTTACCTGTCAATAGGGCTTGGGAAGCAGCCTTGCAGAACTGACTATTCTGCCTTCAGAGGAAAGGTTGCAAAGAATATCATTGTTTTCAAAACCTCGAGGCTGAAGTAGGATTCAAGTATGTCCATTTTAGGTTACCCTGCAGAGGTGATAAAACTGTAAATGCATTTGGTCGTTCTCATGTTTACTTGGATTTTAATAGGCTAAATAATGTAACACCAAGCTATTTTCTTTTGATGAGACCAGACCAATAACATACTTGATTTGTGCCAGGCATGGTGGCCCACGCCTTTAATCCCAGCACTCGGGAGGCAGAGGCAGGCGGATCTTTGTGAGTTCGAGGCCAGCCTGGTTTACAGAGTGAGTTTGAGTTCCAGGACACCTGGGGCTACAAGGAGACCCTGTCTCGAAAAGACCAAAAAAAAAAAAAAAAAAAAAAAAAAAAAAAAAAAAAAAAAAAAAAAAAAAAAAAAAAAAAAAAAGATACTTGATTTGCCTTGTTTTTCCTAAAATAATTGGGAATGACTGAACTCCTAAAAGTTCATTTCCCTTGGGAAATTAAGTCTTGGGACTAGAGAGCTGGCTCAGCTGTTAGCACCCAGATGGCGGCTAACAACTATCTGTAACTCCAGTTCCAGGGGACGCCATCTTCTGACCTCCATGGGCATTGCACAACACAAGTGCACTTAGAATAAAAATAAAGTATTTTTTAAAAGGAAAATTAAGTCTGACATCTGGGTATGGAGTCTCAACACTTGTAATTCCAACACCTGGGAGGCTGAGGCAAGAGGATAGCCATGAGTTTGAGGGGCCCCTACTCGACTCTGTTGCATGCCAGGCTAGCCTTTCTCAAATAGCAATTTAAAAATAGATAAAAGGCAGTGGGGTAGCAGTGGGTATATCTGGGCATAGTGGTATTATACCTGTAATCTCAGTACTTAGGATTAGAGAGGTGAAGGCAGAAAGATCAGAAGTTCAGGAGACCCCATCTCAAGAGAAAAAGTCTGTCAGCCACTGTTTCATTGCTTTCAACATAAGGCCTTGAGTGATGAAAAGTGAGGAGATTGAAGTGTAAAGAATAATACTGGCCAGCTGGGCGTGGTGGTGCACGCCTTTAATCCTAGCACTTGGGGGGCAGAGGCAGGCGGATCTTTGTGAGTTCAAGGCCAGCTTGGTCTACAGAGCAAATTCCAGGACAGCTGGAGCTACAGGGAGACCCTGTCTTGAAAAGACCAAAAAAAAAAAAAAATTTAGTGATGTCTTACACATGTTCTCATTCTGGTAATCAGCTGTGTATACTTCCGATGACCATGATCCCGGTGCCGCTAGTGGCACTCTGATGATTTCCACTTCCTCTCTTGTAGTTAGAGCTTCGATATATAAACAGTTGTCTTACACTAGACACTGTGCTAAATGTTTTATATAAGCTTTTCAAATGTTGGTAGGTAGCCTTTTCCCATTTCACACATGGGGAAACTGAGGCACAAGGGTTAAGTAACTAGCATCACACAGCCAATAAATGGTAGAACCAAAAATTTCAAACATTATTGAAGTAATGTACATATCATATAGTCCAGCATTCAGTGTATAATTGTGTGTGTGGATTTATATGATGCTGAGGATTTAACACGAGGCCTTGAGCCTGGGAGGTAAGTGCTATACCAGTGAGTGAACTCCCAGCCCTCTTTTTACATTATTACCATTATTTCTTTAATTAGGTGTATGCGTGTCTGTGTGTGGGTATGTGCACTTGAGTGCAGGTGCCCAGAGGTGGGACCACTCCTGAAGTTGGAATTACAGGTGGCTGGGAGCAGCATGCTGAGAACCAAACTCAGGTCCTCTGCAAAAGCAGAATAGACTCAACCCCTGAGCTATCTCTCAGCCCCCTCTTTTACTTTTTATTTTGAGACCAAATCTCACTAAACGAGGGTTTTTTTTTTTCTGCCTTAACTTTCTAAGTAGCTGGGATTACAGACCTGTGTCATCAGATCTGGATAATGATTTTTAAAAATATATTACAGCTGGGTGTGGTGGCACATGCCTTTAATCCCAGCACTCAGGAGGCAGAGGCAGGCAGATCTCTGTGAGTTCAAGGCCAGCCTGGTCTACATAGTAAGTTCCAGGCCAGCTGTGACTAAAGGGAGACCCTGTCTCAAAAAGACAAAAAAAAGTATAGAATTATGTAGCATGATAATGTAATTTTAGAATCCTAAAAGAAACTTTGGACCCACTAGCCAGCACCCCTTAGTCTCCCTGCTCCAGCCCTTAGATAGGGAATTGTTAAATTTTTTATGCTGGATGTTTCATATAAATGTTGTCTTGGCCAGGCGTGGTGGCGCACACCTTTAATCCTAGCACTTGGGAGGCAGAGGCAGGTGCATCTCTGTGAGCTCAAGGCCCGCCTGGTCTACAAAGTGAGCTCCAGGCCAGTTGGGACTAAAGGGAGACCCTATCTCAAAAAGCCAAAAATATAAAATGAATGTTGTCTTATATTAGCATATTATGCATTTAATGAGTTTCATTATGACATATGTCATACATGTATATTACGTATTTTGACCGTACTCATTTCCCTTTACCGTCTTTGTCCCCCTCCTGCTGAGCCTCTTCCCCTTCCCAACTAGTCTCTGTTCTACTATTTTCATACCTATATTTCTACTATTTTTATTTTCTGGTGACCCAATGAGTTTAATCAGGGTTGTTTCTATGAGGGGTTATTTATGGGAGAATGGGCAATTCCACTGTGTGGCTATACCAAAGATTTGAACCAAGTCTGGTACTGAAGCTCATTCCTCTCCCATGTCATGTTGATTCTTGTATGTATGTTACTAGATTAGGAGATTCTTGAGGAAATGTCTTTATATTTTACTTGATACTCTTACAGTTTTCTGAGTACTTTGTCCATAGTAGATATGCATTTAGTGCTTGAATGTATAGTCAAGAAACTGTGAAATGGGTCTATAATTCTCCTTTTTAGTTGGTTCTTTGCCTGGTTTTGATAATAGAGTGATGCTGGCTTCATAGAAGGAATTTGGGAGAATTCCCTCTGATTGCATACTTCTAAACAGTTTCAGTAATAATGGTTGTAGGTCTTTTTGAAATGTTTTATAGAATTCTGCTGTGAAACCGTCTGGGCCTGGGCTTTTTTTAGTTGGGAGGCTTCTTACTACATCCTCTATTTCTTCATATGTTATGGGTCTGTTTAAGCTGCTGATCTCTTCTTGGCCGAGCTTTGGTGATTCCCAGGATTTCAGATATTCATCCATTTCTTCTAGGTTTTCAAACTTGGTAGAATATAGGTTCTTGTAATATTCCCATATAATTTTCTTGATCTTTTCCTTGTCCGTTGTGATATTTCCCTTTTCATCACAGATTGTATTGATTTGGAGTTGTTCCTTCTTTCTTTTTGTTAACTGGGCTAGAGGTCTGTCTATCTTGTTTATTCTTTCAAAGAACCAACTTTTGGCTTCATTGATTTTTTGTATTGTTTTCTTTGTTTCTATTTCATTGATTTCTGCTCTGATTTTTGTTATTTCTTCCTGTCTGTTGCGTTTAGGGTTCATCTGTTGTTGCCTCTCAAGTGCTTTTAGCTGTAGTGTTAGATCATTCACTTGTGCTCTTTCTGTTTTTCTAATGTAGGCACCCAGGGCTATAAATTTCCCTCTTAGGACTGCTTTTAAGGTATCCCATAGGTTTTGTTGTGTTGTCATTGTCATTCAGTTCCAGGAATGTTTTTATTTCTTTATCTCTCGAAATCCTTGTTATTTTTCCAATTCATAGTGTTACTGAGAGGTGAGGTCTATTTATCATTCTATATGAATACAGAAAGCCTAAGTATGTTTTCTCTGTGTCTAGGAAGAAGAAGCAGAAAGGATAAAAGATTGCTGGGACAACCAGGAAGCTCCTGCACTCTCTACATGTAGCAATGCCAGTATCTTTCGAAGGATAAATGCCATATTGGACAATTCTCTGGATTTCAGTAAAGTCTGCACAACACCCATAAACCGAGGAATTCATGATCATTTGCCAGGTGATTGAGATTTGAAATTTTGGATGCACTAGGTATATAGACACAACTGCTGCTAAACAGTGTGTGTTGGAGGTCTTCCTTGGGAAGTCTATGGAGAACACACTGAGTCTTTGTACTTAGCCATTTTATATTTTGCATTGTGGATTGGGCCCACCTCTGGTGGAGACTGTCTATAATTAGAATATAAAAAATGTTTGTTTAATACATGAAAAATTGGATTAAAAAGACAGACTGAAGGGCTGGAGAAATGGCTCAGGAGTTAAGAGCCACCAGCACAGAGGACACATATTTGGTTTCTAGTATCTACACAGTGGCTAACAACCATCCATAACTCCAGTTCCAGGGGATCCAATGCCCTCCTCTGACTTCTGTGGGCATTGCATGACACAGGTACACTTAACATGTAGGCAGTACACTCAAATTATGTATACACACACACACACACACACACACAGACACTGAAAGTAATAGTACTTATGTGTAGAAGTATAACCAGGGCTGGAGAGATGCTCAGTGGTTAATAAGAGCACTGGCTGCTCTTGCAGAGAACTGGGGTTCAGTTCCCACCACCCACATGGTGGCTGACAACTATCCCCAAGTCCAGTTTCAGGAGATTCGATGCCTTAGTACTGAGATTATAGGCACCTATAGAAACACATAGCTTTTTATTTGAGTGCTGGGGATTTGAACCTAGGTTTTCATGCCTGTCCCAGCAAGCACTCTTGCCCACTAAACCATCTCCCTAGCCTAGAAAATGATTTCAAAATGCACTGATTTTACACTTCAGAGACATCATAATATGGACTAGTTAATGTCAAGTGCTCAGTAGCTACATGTGACTGGTGACTACTGTGTTAGGCAGTTTAGCCATGAATGTTTTCATAGCATTCAAACATGAATGCAGCTTCTCTGATATGTAGGAGATGCTGTAAATCAATGGAGGAGAGGGGAGAAACTCCTAAAGATGATTTGGCAAGCAGGCCATAATAGTGTTTCATAATCTTTCATAGGAGTTTCAACATGTTATAAGAATGTTGATGGCTGAGCGTTTAATCCTAGCACTTGGAAGGTAGAGGCAGGCGACCTCTGTGAGTTCAAGGCCAGCCTGGTGTACAGAACGAGTTCCAGGCCAGCTGGGGATACAGGCAGACCCTGTCTCGAAAAGACAAAAAAAAGAATGTTGATGGATGGGCGTGGTGGTGCATGCACCACCATGCCCAGCTTAAAGATGGTTCTTAGCTGCCATGTGGGTGCTGGGAATTGAACCCAGGTCCTCTGCAAGAGCAGTCGGTGCTCTCAACCACTGAGCCATCTCTCTGGCCTCTGATTTACTTTTTAACTTGGTGTTAGAAATCCCCAAAAGATGCAAGATGTGTGAGCATTAAGTAGCTAAATATTTTTTTAATTCAATCAGTTGGTATCATATTTTTATTGAGAGAATTCAGTGCATTAATATTGATAGTTATTATTCACCAATGTTCACCTAATTGCTGTTATTTCGTTGTTTTGTCTTTTTTTTTATTGATGCTTTGTGTATTTCATACATCATTTTCCAATTCAGTTCAGGCATATATCCCCTTCCCTTCCCCCCACCCCACCCCTACCCATCCCAGATCATGCATTCTGCCGTAAGTTTTCTGCATCTTTCTCTGCTTTTTTGTTTTGTTTTCATTTTTTTTTTAGTGATAATTTGTGAGTACAAGCATCCTTCATGTAAAACCAATTTGCAAGCAGTTGTGCCCAAACCCACACAGCTCATGGGTCCCACCATCCAGCAGGGGGGGCTTGTATGTTCAATCAAGTTGATCAAATGAGTGTC